>SJYA01002027.1:2288552-2385790 GCA_006410615.1 Neotragus moschatus
GGGTTGGGGACGGTTTTGAGGTGATTCAAGCTCATTACATTTCTTGTGCATTTTATTTCTATTATTCTTACATCAGCTCTACCTCAGATCATCAGGCGTTAGATCCCAGACTTTGAGGATCCCTGCCCTAGAGGAATTATGAGGACTTTTTAAATTATATTGAATGATAGCTGTTTTACTGGTTTCCTTTGAGTATTACTTAAATGTCATCTCAAAGAGGCCTTCTCCAACTAGCCTATTTAAAACAGTCCCTCAGCAAGCAGAAGCTCCTTGACAATGAGGGCTTTGCTTTGTCCTCCAGTGCATCCCCAGGGCCCAGAAAGAGGGTCTTTCATGCCAAATCAACAACTGTGTTTGAGATAATATATGTTTCCAACCATGATGTTATCACTGATTAAAACAACGGCAGTCTTACACTGTTGGTGGGAATGCAAACTAGTACAGCCACTATGAAGAACAGTGTGGAGATTCCTTAAAAAACTGGAAATTGCCATACTACCCAGCAGTCCCAGTGTGGGGCATACACACTGAGGAAACCAGAATTGAAAGAGACACACGTACCTCAATGTTCATCACAGCACTGTTTACAATAGCCAGGACATGGAAGCAACCTAGATGTCCATCAGCAGACGAATGGATAAGGAAGTTGTACATATACACAATGGACTATTACTTGGCTACAAAGAAAAAAAAGAGCCTATTTAAGTCAGTTTTAATGAGGTGGATGAAACTGGAGCCTATTATGCAGAGTGAAGTAAGTCAGAAAGAAAAGCATCAATACAGTATATTCATGCATATATATGGAATTTAGAAAGATAGTAACGATGACCCTATATACAAGACAGTAAAAAAGACACAGATGTAAAGAACAGACTTTTGGACTCTGTTGGACTCTGTGGGAGAAGGCAAGGGTGGGATGATTTGAGAGAACAGCAGTGAAACATGTACATTACCATATGTGAAATAGATGATCAGTCCCAAGTTTGATGCATGAAGCAGGGCACTCAAAGCTGGTGCACTGGGACAACCCAGAGGGATGGGATGGGGAGGGAGGTGGGAGAGGGAATTCAGGACAGGGGACCCATGTATATCCATGGCAGATTCATGTCAATGTATGGCAAAAACCACCTCAATATTGTAAAGTAATTAACCTCCAATTAGAATAAATAATAATAAAAATAAAGTCTGAAAGCAAGATAGAGAAAAAAAAAAAGCGGTTCCTGAACTAGCTGGTATCAGAATCACTGGAAAGACTTTTAAACATTGAGATTTCCAATCTTTACTTCATAGAGACTCTGCTTTGGTGGGTTTGGAGTGGGATTTAAGATTTTAAAAATAATATTCTAAGTGCTTCATACAATCAGTTGGAATGGGGATGGCACTCAATCAAAAGCAATTTGTAATTTCTTTTTTTTTTCCAGCATAGAATTGCATTGTTTATTTTTTTTCTCCTTTACTTTCTTCCTTTCATCCTTCCTTCTTTCTTTCCATCTTCCAATTCATACTAATACTAGGCATTGTGGATACCAAAATCAAGTAATTAATCATCCCTGCCCTTAAAATGGGCTGCCAAGGTGGCACTAATGGTAAAGAACCCATTTCCCAGGGCAGGAGACACAAGTTTGATACCTGGGTTGGGAAGATCTCCTGTAGGAGGGCATGGTAACCCACTCCAGTATTCTTATCTGGAGAATCCCATGGACAGAGGAGCCTAGGGGTCTATGGTCCATAGGGTCACAAATAGTCGGACACAAGTGAAGCAACTTAGCATGCATGTATGCCCTTAAAATGCACATAGTTAAGCAGTGATACAAGCAAATAATGAGTGACGAAGCTAGTTAATATAGAGAATGTGTGCGTGTGTGAGCATGTTTCAAAGATAAAGTGTGAATGAAGTAAAAAAGCTAATCTTCTCATGAGATTTGCGACAGACTCAGGAGAGAATCCAAAAGAGATATTGCAAATGTATCTTGAGAAAGAGCATAGCTTTTGGAATAACTGTAGGCAAAATTGCCCAATGTTTTGAGCCAGTTTCCTTGCTAAGCACAGGTAACATACTCTTTTTTGACCAGAAATCTATATGGCGAGTCAGTTCTTTGGCCAACTAACTTACTTGCTACTTGAAATAGGAAGGACCTCTGAACCTAGTGGGCTGCCGTCTATGGGGTCGCACAGAGTCGGACACGACTGACGCGACTTAGCAGCAGCAGAACCTACCAACTATGTCTAACAATACTTCTCATCACGTTAGATTCAAGCCACCGAAGTAACAAGGCAGGCACCCATTTCTTTTCCTCTCAACTCTGACCCAGAGGCGGATTCTTGTGACTTGTACCTGTGCTTGGTACTTCCGTGCTGATCAGTTCTCACCACAGCTCTCGCGATAACCTGAAGCTGGCCGGTCATTTGCAGCACGGTGAGGACACTGGCGTGAGAAAGTGTCGCAAAGTAAAGAATCCTGCTTGTTGTGTCCTTCATCAGCCTGCTCTGTAGGCATGCCCCCTTCTGCGCCAAATCAACTTTAAAGCAAGGCAAGAAGCAAGCGGGAGCTCGGGCTAAAGAGGGTCATGGCGGAAGTTACTCTGTGCTGGTAAAAGGGGAGGAAATGGCAGGGAGAGGAAATGTAGGTAACCTCTCCCTCATAGCAAGTGGAATCAGCCATTTTTGGGTAAAGACCAAGAATTCCAGTTCTGCCTATACTTGGCAGAACAAACTTCAGGTGTGCACGTTATTATGACACCTTATGTAGCCTTGAGAATGTAAAGTGTTTTTTCATTTAAAATAAAATAGATGAAAGAAAGCTATATTTAGATCCTACAAAAGGAGAAATGTGCCCACTGAGAAGAGAACTTGTATCTTGTTTCGTCTAAGTATTGCTGTGTTAGTTTGAAGTCAAACCTCTTTACCACAGATTAAGATGGACTAACAGAAAATTCCAAAAGAATCTGGTTTTCAGAGGCTTGTCGACTTAAGAGGTACAAATACATACTGATATCAAAATGGAAAACAAAGCTTACATTTACCTCANTGCCCACTGAGAAGAGAACTTGTATCTTGTTTCGTCTAAGTATTGCTGTGTTAGTTTGAAGTCAAACCTCTTTACCACAGATTAAGATGGACTAACAGAAAATTCCAAAAGAATCTGGTTTTCAGAGGCTTGTCGACTTAAGAGGTACAAATACATACTGATATCAAAATGGAAAACAAAGCTTACATTTACCTCATCTCTGAGCTCCTCTAGTGGGTGCTTTATTTTAGGATTTGTTCTATGGAAATGGCATTGAATTGGATTGAGTCTGTTGGACCATCGACAAGGCTGAGAGTCTTGAGGGCTGAGTCAGTGCTGTTCTCATAAATCTGTTCTGGAGTGTGGGAGCCTGACTTGTACCATATTCCAATTTGATCCGGGTAAATATGCTCACCACCACCAGTTTCAAGTTACCAAGGGTTTAACAACCTTCTCACAAAATGCTGAATATTTAACCATTGGCTCCAGCACATGACTGGCTGGGACGCAATCTCTGTGCCATCATTGCCTAACACATGGCCCAGCACAGACTGTTACGCACTAAACATTCTCTGAATTCTAGTGGAGAGAGTTTTCAAACAATCATTATGAGAATACTGGTTCTTCCAATTCCTCCATTGTTTTGCTTCAGGGCATGCTAGTTTTTATGAAAGCAATTTCCCTTTCTCCAGCCAACACCATTCCTTTTGATAGCCTCTGACCGATGAAAAGATAGAGGTTTGGAAGATAGAGTCCTGTGTACTGTATCCCAAAGTCCATAGACATGTCTATATGTGGCAGATTTCAAAGGCTGCTTTTGTGGGTTAGGGCAGGCTTGTCTTATGTCATTCAATGGAGAGCAGTTAATCATATAAGTGGAATATTTCAAGATTCTCCATAGCTAATATCTTTTTTTAGAATAAGAAAATGTCAGTTGATGGGAAGAGCCTCTGCCTTCTTGTTATTGAAGAGGAGGAAGCATACTTTGAGTGGCTTACATATGCTAGGACTTATTTAATTTTATATCTGCTGCCACCTCTTTGGGGCTTTCCAGGTGGCTCAGTGGTGGAGTCCACCTGCCAACGCAGGAGATGCAAGAGATGCAGGTTCTACCCTGGGTTGGGAAGATCTCCTGGGGAAGGAAATGGCAACCCACTCCAGTATTCTTGCCTGGAGAATCCCATGGACAGAGGTGCCTGGCGGGCTACAGTCCACGGGATCGCAAAGGGTCGGACACGACTGAGCGTGCATGCAAGGTCATGATTGCACCCCCTCTTTTACCAGTTAAAACAGGGTCATCCAAAGACTAAGCTGAATAAGTCAGGCAATTGCAACAGAAAGATTGGAACCTTGTTTGATGGCTTTCAAAGCCCTTGCTTGTGTGGTGAGGAGAGAGAAAGCAGAGCTGCGTAGGATAGGAGTTGGATAGGGGTCTAAATATAGCCTTTCCCTCCCCCTGTCATCCAAAGAGAAGGCTCTGTTTACTTCTCAGTTCCGCCAGGCTTTCTGGACTTCTGAATGGGTCAAGGCACACAATTGCACAAATCAGAAGAGAAAGCTGAACTAATCTTTATCGAAAAAGATCTCTGTGTAACCACGAGAAAAACTCCTGGTCCTGGAACTGGGGAGAGTTGCAGTAGGGACCTATTACTGTAAGAAGAAACTCCGAGAAAGAAGATGGAGATAGAGTCAAGTAGACACAAATGTTATTCTCCTCACCCCAACACCCGCTGCTGCTGATGTAAGAGACTTGAGGAAATATCTTCCCCAAATTTTTCAAGGCTTTTGTCTTAATGTAAACATCCATTTCATTCCAAAGCCTTGAAAAATAATTAGAGAAGACAACTGAGACTTGTCTAAATGCAGTACTGTTATTCTGGTAGCTACTAATCCAAAAAAATTAAAAAGTAAATACAAATAAGAAAAGGAAGGAAGGAAGGAGGAAGGGAAGGAAGGGAGAAAGAAGAGAAAGATTGCAAATGATTAGTCCCGAGAAGAAAGAGACAAATGGTACTTTTTGGAGAGTGTGATGCCAGTTATCTTTAATTTCATTCTTTATAAAGGCATAAACAGTTATAAATTTTTCAGGTATTTCACTCTAAATACAAAAGAAGGATTTTCATAAGACTTCAAAAACCTTGTACTTGGGCAAAGTTGCATATCTGACATATAATTTAAAAGGAAAATAGACACAGCTTACTTCTCTTACCTGAGCATCAGTAATATTTCCAGTTTCAGCAAAAAAATAAAGTTGCTCGCCATTTGTTATTCTACCAATGGTATATTTCATTTAGCCTTTTTCTGCTTGTTAGTTCTTGAGTATGTTAGATTATTTATTGGCTAGCCATCCTGGCAGTCACAACAAAAAGGAATCCAGCCAAGCTTCCTCAGCTATTAAAATTTATAACCTTGAATGTGTCAGATGCTAAGTCTGTTAGACATCACCCCTTGTGAAGCCAGTTCTTCTTTTAGATTTACATGGTCACATACATTGATTTTTCAGGAAATTGGTCAAAAAATATTTTAAGTGTTTCCAAAGCTTCATGTTTCAGTTCACAGACATTGAAAAATGTAAACAGAGCTTTGGGGCCAAAGACCTCATGGCATATCAAACAGCAAATATAAAGGAGCATAATCGGCATGTGAATTCTTGCCTCCACACATTCTAGCACACATTCTTTTTTTTTTTTTAACTTTTTATTTTGCTTTGGAGTACAGTACTCTTGCCTGGAAAATCCCATGGATGAAGGAGCCTGGTAGGCTGTAGTCCATGGGGTCGCTAAGAGTCGGACAGGACTAAGCGACTTCCCTTTCACTTTTCACTTTTATGCCTTGGAGATGGAAATGGCAACCCACTCCAGTTTTCTTGCCTGGAGAATCCCAGGGACCGGGGAGCCTGGTGGACTTCTGTCTATGGGGTCACACAGAGTCGGACATGACTGCAGCGACTTAGCAGCAGAAGCAGCAGCAGCAAAGTCAATTAACAATACATGACAGTTTCAGATGAACAGTGGAGGAACTCACCATACGTATACATGGATCCGTTCTCCCCCAAACTTTCCTCACATTCAGGCTGCCAAGTAAGTTTCGTGTACTATACAGTAACAACTTGGTTATCCATTTAAAATATGGCAGCATATTTTCTGGGGCTTCCCAGGTGATTCTAGTGGTAAAAAATCCACCTGCCAAAGCAGGGGACCCCAGAGATGTGGGTTTGATCCCTGGGTTGAGAAGATCCCCTGGAGGAGGAAATGGCAACCCACTCCAGTATTCTTGCCTGGAGAATCCTATAGACAGAGGAGCCTGGCGGACTACAGTCCAAAGGGTCATGCAGAGCCAGACATGACTGAAGTGACTTGGCAACAGCAGCAGTTTCCTCTGGAGCCACTCAAATGTTAAATCTATGCACCTTACACATCAAAAACAATGAATGCCTCCTCTTAGACTTCTTTCCACCACTACCATCAGCATCTGGGAGTGTATCTAAATATTCATGCATAGAAGTCACTAAATACAAGGCAATGAGCCCAGGGAAATCCTGTGGAACCGAGCATGCCTGTACCTGGTGATGCTGTTGTCCTTCGGTCAGTGAAGGTAGCTGGTCATTTCCCTCCCCTTGCCCCTCAAATGAATCACTGCTCCCTGGTTTCCATGCAGAGTTTACTTCACTGCCCACTTTGAGTGGTGGCACCAAGTGAGGACTCTGCTGGTGGGTTTGATTACAAAAGTGTTAGTATGTCAGAAAGAAATCATGAGACATTTGGAAACCTAATAATAAAACTGAAAATGTAAAACTTCAAGCAGCAAAGCAACCCAAATTTGGGGGTTATTTTTAGAATTTTCTCTTAAATGTTCAGAATTTTTTCTTCCCTTGAAAAATCTAGACTGTGATGAGAGAAGACAAAAACTTTAGGTGTGGATACATCAATTTCTCATGATAATAACAGATTTAGTGTTTGTAATTTTACAAAACAGATATTTTTCTAAATGTCTTCTTTTCTAATGAGCTCTTTAATTCTTTATTTCGAAAAATATGCATAATGTTGTCTTGGTTAAGGATTGTCTCTTTTCATGGCACCCTGTTTTGTTTCAAGGGTGTCTGGGTCAGTATTCTTACAAAAGTGAGATTGACTTGAATTTATAAGGCTCTTGAGTCAAGCTTTGTAGCCTTATTTTTTTGTTCAATATTTATTAAAACAGTATAAGTTGTTTACTATATGACCACACTATGCTGGATGTTTTAATCACATTACTGTCCATATTTTCTTTGTGTAGTGGTTCTAAATAACAATTTGGAATGTCTCTGCTACTTCTTCCTTAGAAATCACATTCCATGGAACACGAAATCCAGGAATCCTAAGGCATTGGATGAAAAGTTCACTCACGGTTGCTAAAGCCATGTCCTGCTAAAGCCATGCTAGAGCTGGAACTCTAGCTTCATGAGTGACACCACCATGATATCCCCTGAAATGAGCTCATGGATCCACACGTGTGATTAAGTTTTACACTGTTGTTAAATACAGATCAAGGCAAAGGCTAAAGGTATTCCAAGGAACAAGTCATGCAGCTCTTTGGCCTTATGAATTTTAGTTATTAACACCTCAACGTTAAAAAGAATTAGGAATTATATAATTCAATGCCTTTTTTTCTGAGCCTTTCATAGTCTTTACCATCTATATTAAGGCATTCAAAGTGCTATAGGCTTAAAAGATAAAAGCTTATGAAAAAGAACTTTTAAACCTTAACTTTATTTCTAAGTTCTTATTCTAGAATTTTTCAAAGATTCTCAGAAGAGAAGTCGTGCTCACAGCAATGTGAATTTAGAAGATTTCTGGGAAGTATATTTATTTTTATATTTTAAGACTTTAAATGGTATTTAGAAGAGGTCCCATTTGTAATAAAGGCTTTAAAAAAATCAATAGGAAGAGTAAAAATCAGTTTTAACATACCTATGTCATGATATAAAATATATGGTATTTATGAAGTTCAAGCTATATCATGGAACAGACTTTTGAAATCAACAGGCTGCCTTCTCAATTTCATTTGGAGACATAATAGCTGAAATATGTAAATCTAATCTGATTATGGCCTAGAAAATTCTGACACTGAGACTCACAACATAAGTCAAATAGCTCTTTCAGCCTCAGTTTATTCTGTCAGTTTTAGTTCTGTTCTGATTGACAGTGGAACTTTCTGAATTCTAAACAAAATTACAGAATTTGGCTTTAGGGAGACCACCAATCATTAGCACAGACAGTGTGGAAATCGCCCATATTGAAATTAAAATTTTATAGTATGATTAAATTTGTTCGTTTATTTAAAAAAATTAAAAAATACAAACACATGCCATTGGCTTTAATCAAATAAAAAACTGGAGGTTTCTAGTTCCTATTCAGAATGTGGATCATTTTAAGATGGTCTCAAATCATTTGTCTATTTTTAATGATTTTCAGTTATAATATTTAACTGTTTCAGTGTTCAGTGTTTAAGAGGAAATCAATAATTGTTAAAGCTACATTTAAAAGAAAATTGGAGGTTTTCTTTCACAATATGACTTCAAATTTTCTATGTCTTTAGCAATGGAAAGAATGCAGTAAGCTTCTCAGGGTGACTTATTTAGGAATAGAATTAATGGAGAGCCAATAATGCAAAATGATTGCATAGACCAGAAGCACAAGAATGAAAAAAAAATCCTTATGTAATTGCTTATCTTTAATGTTATTCTCTCTCCAAGAGTTTATGGTTCTTTCCTGTTTAGAAATAATTTCCCCTGAGGCCCTTGAACGTAATGAGTTTCAACTTAGTAACTGATAATTTTAAACTACTCAGCCTTACTTTTTATGTTTTTATTGAATTATTGCTGCTTTCAGGCCATTTGATACATTTTTCATTCCTATCCGTAAGTTATTTCATTTCTAACTGAAGGAATCAGAGACGTGGAGTGGTTTATAAAGGCTTGTTGCCCTTGAAACTCTGTCATCTGTTAATCCAATTTTTCTACATTGCTGCAAGTGGATACAGATATTCCTATATGATTACATGAGAAAAGCCACAGTCCCTTGTCACATATGATACTTCCCAAGTTAATAACTGCTATGTCAGATCTATGCTAAGCACCTTTCATATATTGCTTCCTAGTCTCACAAATGAAACAAAACCATATTCTTACAGAATCCATGTTAAACATGTGATAATAAAGGCTCAGAATACTTAAATAACTCATTCAAGACACATGCTTATTAGTAATAGGGTCTGGATTTGAACTAGGTGTGCCTGTTTCCAAAGCAGGTGTGCTACCTCCAGGAGGTACTGCCTTGCACACACCTACAACTACTTAGTTGTATAAGAACTCTTATTCTCATTAAGTAGTTAGTTTCAGTCCAAGGTTGCTATTGTTTGGCTGGTTCAAACATTACTAGCTAACCAGGTGGCACTGGTAGTAAATAGACCACCTGCCAGTGGAGAAGACATAAGAGACCTGGGTTCAATCCCTGGGCCAGGAAGACCCCCTCGGAGGAAGAAATGGCAACCCACTCCGGTATTCATGCCTAGGAAATCCCATGGACAGAGGAGCCTGGCAGGTTATAGTCCATGGGGTTGCAAAGAGTCAGATATAACTAAAGCGACTAAGCACACACAAGCATTACTAACAGTAAACTTGCTGTCAGCATCCTCTTAAAAAAACACACGCAGTGAAAAATCTCATTTTTTTTTTTTGTCTACAGCTTGACCCACAGAGTAGATTATTACTGGGTTTATATAATATTTGTGAAGGTAATTCACCAAGGATATTTAATGGTAAGGACCTCTTTCCTCACCTTTTTCCTGTATCCTGGTTCCTGCGTAAATCCTTATGGCAGGATGGCCAAAAACATGTGATCTATTGGCTTTCAGTTTTGCTTTGTGAAACACAATAGAAGGATGACTCTACTTCACTTGGCACAAGTGCGCAACCAACATTCAGAAACTGTTCTAAAGTAGCTATTAATGTGCAATAAAGAGGAGAGACATGTAGTCCAAAACTAAATGCATAAGTCCACCTTAAACTGGCCCCATCAAAAGCTTCTGGAATCAATAGGATCCTCAAATGCTCTGCCATGTCTGTTTCTCATTTGTGAAGATATTGGGGTCACAGTTAGTCATCAGGGCCAATGGGCTGCAAAAATAGCTGGATGTAGAACAAAGGGGGCTGTAGGCAAACTAAGAAGCTACCAACACACTACAACTGTCTATCTCTGCATCTAAGCATGATGGCCTTTGGAGAATATTCACTGTGACTTCACTAATCTCCCCCATGTACATAAAGGCTGTACATTGTCACCCTGCTTATCAACCTCTATGCAGAGTACATTATGTGAAATGCCAGGCTGGATGAAGCACAAGCTGGAATCAAGATTGCCAGAAGAAATATCAATAATCTCAGATACACAGATGACACCTCCCTTTATGGCATTAAGTGAAGAAATAAAGAGCCTCTTGATGAAAGTGAAAGAGGAGAGTGAGAAAGCTGGCTTAAAACTCAACATTCAGAAAACTAAGATCATGGCATTTGGTCCCATCACTTCATGGCAAATAGATGGGGAAACAGTGGAAACAGTGAAAGACTTTATTTTTCAGGGCTCCAAAATCACTGCAGATGGTGACTGCAGCCTTGAAGTTAAAAGATGCTTTTCCTTGAAAGAAAAGCTATGACCAACCTAGACAGCATATTAAAAAGCAGAGACATTACTTTGCCAACAAATGTCCATCTGGTCAAAGCTATAGTTTTTCCAGTAGTCATGTATGGATGTGAGAGTTGGACTATAAAGAAAGCTGAGTGCCAAAGAACTGATGCTTTTGAACTGTGGTGGTGCAGAAGACTCTTGAGAGTGCCTTGGACTGCAAGGAGATCCAACTAGTCCATCCTAAGGGAAATCAGTCCTGAATATTCATTGGAAGGACTGATGCTGAAGCTGAAACTCCAATACTTTGGCCACCTGATGTGAAGAATTGACTCCTTGGAAAAGACCCTGATGCTGAGAAAAATTCAAGGTGGAAGGAGAAGGGGATGACAGAAGATGAGATGGTTGGATGGCATCACCAACACAGTGGACATGAGTTTGAGTAGGCTCCGAGAGTTGGTAAAGGACAGGGAAGCCTGGCATGCTGCAGTCCAGGGGTCTCAAAGAGCGGGACATGACTGAGTGACTGAACTGAACTGAATTGAACTGAACTGAACTGAACTGATGTCTCTTAAGGTAAACTCTAATCCGGAGCCTTACAGGGAAGCATGTTCCAGTAAATAAAGTCCTGGACTAACCAATCTGACACAGTCGAAACTCCCATAGCAGTGAACATGCATAGTAGATTTTAACTAAAGCAGTAGATATTTGAACTTTTATTTCCTGTGTACTTTAACTGCTTTCTTCTTAACTATAAGTTTTTTTAAACCAATTTTACAAGACTTTAGAAGACGTGAATTACAGTTGTCATATAATCACTAACAGGATCGGTATCTTAGATGCTGAGTTTATCTGCAAGATAATAACCTTATTTGAAAAATGAATGGTTTAGAATGAATTATTTCTAAGATTCCACCTTGCACTTTGCTTCTAATAGTACATGTGAAGTGTTTTTCTCGGAGCTTAATTCTTAATAATAGAAACCTACATTTTTTTTTTCTAAATGTTACTCCATTTAGAAAATCTCTCCCATCAGAAACCCAATATAATCCTGCTTTTAAAAGCAAAAAATAATGTTCAAATGCAACTTTGATCTGCCTTCACATTAGATCTGCATAATAGAATAATTGAAAAAAAGGACAAAAATGCAGACATTATTGAGCTTCAATTAAATTTCAGAACTGGAATGTGTACACAGGGAGATAATCAACCACAGTTTAATGCATTTAAAATTGTAGACATCATTAATGTTGTACATTAACAAAGTACAAATGAACTATCTCATGTTATTAGCCTTTAAAAACCACTTAGATGCATTTGTAGTCAAAACCCAAATGCATTCATTATTTCAAGCAAGAAATTGTGCCTGATTTGTGGTTTATGGTATGAATCAGTATGCGTATATCCTCTTCATTTCATTTTCATGTTAAAAAATATAACATAATGTATAAAAAATACTTATACATTTTACCACAACCAAAGTATAAGAACTTATATTTTGATGAATTTGATTTCTAGATTGAATAGCAGAATATTAATTTAGATTTTCATAGAATATATGTCTCACTTTAACCAAAAATTTAAAAATAAATACTGAAAATAAAGTTTACTGTTGATGAGAAGGTAAATTGGTGTACCACTATGACAAATAGTGTGGCGATTCCTCAGAAAACTAAAAATAGAATTACCATATGATCCAGTAATCTCACTCCTGGGCATAAATCCAGGAAAGATGAAAACTCTAATTTAAAAAGATACAGGTACCCCAACATTCATATATATATATATACACAAGAGAATACTACTTAGCAAATAAAAAGAATGAAATAATGCCATTTGCCACAACATGAATGGACCTAGAGATTATCATACTAAGTGAAGTAAATTAAAAAGACAAATACCATATGTTCCAGTATTTGTGGAATCTACAATATGATATAAGTGAATTTATTCACAGAAAAGAAACAGATTTACAGATATAGAAAACAAACTTACAGTTACCAAAGGATAAAGAGGGTGGGGCAGGGATAAAGTTTGGGAGATACAAAGTTAAGAGTTTGGGATTAGCANAAGTAAATTAGAAAGACAAATACCATATGTTCCAGTATTTGTGGAATCTACAATATGATATAAGTGAATTTATTCACAGAAAAGAAACAGATTTACAGATATAGAAAACAAACTTACAGTTACCAAAGGATAAAGAGGGTGGGGCAGGGATAAAGTTTGGGAGATACAAAGTTAAGAGTTTGGGATTAGCAGATACAACCAACTATATTTAAACTAGATGAGCAGCAAGGTCCTACTATCATAGCACAGAGAACGATATTCAATATGCTGTAATAAACCATAATGAAAAAGAATCTGAAAAGGCATATAGATATGTATATGTATTTATATATACAACTGAAACCTTTTGCTGTACACCAGAAACTAACTAAACTTTGTAAATTAACTACAGTAAATTTTTTTACAAGTAGAGTTCACATTGGGTTATGTGCTTTTAGCCATTTTTTTTTCTCTTCATTTTATGACACGGCTCCCAAGTTTCTTGGCTTATGATCTCCTTACATGAAAGCCAGCAAGAGCTGATCAGTCTTGCTTATATCACAGTGTGATATAATTAATTATCAGTCTGGACATTGTTTCTCTTTGCAGTGATAGGATTTCTGTGATTACTTTGGGCGCATCTAGATAGTCCAGGAAAATATCTCATGCTATTTTAAGTGAAAGCAGAAAGCATTAGAATCATTGTCAAACTTTATTTCAGATAAACTAAAGGAATTTATTATAATGTTGGGCAAAGCTTTTTGTTAAAAATTTAATAAGATGGTTAAATAAGTGCTACTTTATTCATTTACAGAAATGGACAATATCTATAAAAACATATTTAATATCTTACAAACCATTGGGTGTAAGAAAGGCTCAGTGATGCATTGTTCAACATAGGGAGCAGGCCAATATTTTCTAACTGTATGTGGAAAGTAACATTTAAAAATTGTTTAAAAATCACCATGAGGTACACTTTAAATATCTTATAGTTTTATTTGTCAAACAAAACTCATTAAAGCTGAACATTTTTAAAAGAGAGATGGTATGGGGAGGTGGGAGAGGGGTTCAGGATTGGGAACTCATGTACACCTGTGGCGAATTCATGTTGATGTATGGCAAAACCAATACAGGATTGTAAAGTAAAATAAAGTAAAAATTAAAAAAAAAGATTTAATAAAAAATTATTACATAAAATTAGGTCTGATATAACTAATATATTTGGATAAATCAATTAAACAAGGTGGATTAGGATTGAGCTGAAAAATAAGATTTATAGTAGAGTTTGGCAGGAGGAAAAAATATGAAATTCATATATCTCTGATGAGAATAAGATTCTCTGAATGAAATTCTTTGGAACATAAATCCTGAACACTATTAGAGTCACATTAGTTTAATTATGAAAAACAGCGGCACGAAAACAGCAATTTCTCTGCTTTATAACTAGCTATGAATTTCTTGAGTTTTCTCTAAAAGCAATAGGATTTACTTAGATTTCTCAACACATATTTTTGACTGTTTTATAATAACATGTCCTAAATGTCTATGCTGTATGGAATTGAAGGCAATAAAACATAATCCCTAACTGTTTAAACTTCAGAGGTCAGATTTATACATAGATTTATCACCAATCAACTCTATGAACTTTACAAAATTATTTAACCTTCCTAACATTCATTGTATTGCTGCTGCTGTTGTTTTTTTTTGTTTGTTTATTTGTTCAATTTGATTGTGGAGGTTAGATAACTTTATACAAATAGTTTACTACAAGCATTCAAAAGATATTAGCTATTGTTATCAATGACATTGTTACTAGAGTTATGTTCAAAGTGGCAGAAAATTCTCAAGAAGGTTATTTGAAAAAAGAAATACCAGTGGGAGTAAAATATGGTGTTTCAGAAGAAAGGCATGACTAGAGGAGTTGTTGAAAGGAAACACCCGTTCACTTTTACTCCAATGCAAAGATCTTTTTAAAGCTAAATTATTTATCCTTTCATCCTGATGATGTCTTTCTTTCTTTCTTTTACTTAATAATCAACAAAATCAAAGGGACTTACAGGGACTTTCTTGGCAGTCCAGTGGTTAAGACTTTGCCTTCCAACACAGGGGTTGGGCATTTGAGCCCTGCTTGAGGGCTGAAGGGGCTTCCCTGGTGGCTATAGAACAGAAGCAATAGTGTAATAAATTCAATAAAATCTTTAAAAATGGTCCAGATTCAAAAAAAAAAAAAAAAAAAAAGCTTTAAAAACAACTTCTTGTTAAAAAAAAAAGGTGGGGGGAGGAGATCTTAAGGATTATAAGTTAAAGAAAAGTATGACAACATTGTCAATTCTAGATATTATCTGCCCTCTAAAGCCACCATCCCATGAGTGTAGCCCTGCTCTGTCCAATTCAGTAGCCTCTTTATCTACAGCACTGCGCTTGGCTTCTTTCTTCCACCTTTAGGGGTACAGATACCCTGGTGTCTGGGCTGTAATACTTTTTTCTTTTGGTTCATGCTCCTCCTCACACCTTAGCATGACCGAATCCTACCAGCTAGATCTTACTTCTTCTGAGATGCCCGCTGGGGAGAAATACATCTCTTGAATGCACAGTAGTATTTATAACTTCTGTGAATGCCCTGTTTTATAATTTCTGGTTCCCTTGCCAGTTTGGCCCTCTAGACAAGTGATGTTTTGATTTTAGCACTCTTGACATTTGGGGCTGGATGAGTCCTAATTGGGGGATGGGGTTGAAGAGAGAACTCTCCAGTGCATTGTAGGAGCATCCTTGGCCTCTAACTAGATGCTGGTAGCACTTACCTCCATCCTGTTATAACATCCAGACACGACCAAATGTCCTTGGGGAGAAAAACTGCCCCTGATTGAAACTCACTGCTCTTGACAAATGGACCTCAATCTTGGTTGCTAATTAGAATTTCCTGGGTAAATGAATAAAATCCATATATGGATCTCATTTAGATTCTGTTTGAATTGGTTTGGTTTGAGGTGAAACCAAACCAGAATCCAAAATAAAAAATAAGAAGAAAAAAAAGGAAAAACTTTGACACTTAGCTTAAGTCACAACAGAAAGGACTCTAACTTATTTATGGAATATTACCAGCACATAATAAAACCTGACACATCTTTTTTGGCAATTACTAGATATTTTGATGATGAAATTAATAAGTGAATGAATTCAGCTACTTGTTTTTATCTATTTCACAGACATAGTTCTACATTTTATTGTAGTGTTCTTTTTATTTATCACTATATTAGGCATTTCTTTGTAGGAATTTGTCTCTGTATATTATAGTGTAGTACTTGGTATATATTTGAGAATAGTAAGTATTTTTGAAAGGATGCAGTAATGAAGGAATGGGTAACTGAAAGAACATAGTATTTTGCACTCACCTAGTACAAGGAGATCCAACCAGTCCATTCTGAAGAAGATCAGCCCTGGGTGTTTTTTGGAAGGAATGATGCTAAAGCTGAAACTCCAGTACTTTGGCCATCTCATGCAAAGAGTTGACTCATTGGAAAAGACCCTGATGCTGGGAGGGATTGGGGGCAGGAGGAAAAGGGGACGACCAAGGATGAGATTGCTGGATGGTATCACTGACTCAATGGACGTGAGTCTGAGTGAATTCCAGGAGTTGGTGATGGACACGGAGGCCTGGTGTGCTGTGATTCATGGGGTCGCAAAGAATCGGACATGACTGAGCGACTGAATTGAACTGAACTGAGTTCCTATTGTGGTCAAGACTGCTGGTTGCACCTTTCTATTATCGTTACAAGTTTGCCAATTCAATATCTACTGTCATTACTTTTTTTTTTTCTCTAGCAAAAAAAAAAAATTCAGATTTTATCAGGGAAGGAATGCTCCAGCCCAAAGACTAAATTTCCCAGCCTCTTAGAAGCTGGCTAAGATTATGCAAATATAGCCGGTAGGTAAGTTATAAGAAGAAATTGTGGAATGGAATTTCTGAAGAAGCTCATTACAAAGGGGAACGAAAAAATGACAAAAATCTCTATTTCCCTCTCTTCACTTCTTGTGCCCTAATACATATGGCTGGAGTTCCAGATGTTCTTGGACAACACGATGACTTTAAAATGAAAGTCGTTTGCTCAAGACAAGGAGAAAACACAAAAATCATATACTCCTGGACTGGGCACATTTTTGCACCTTTAGATTTACTTGAGCAAAAAAATAATACCTAGTCTTTTGTCTGATCATTGATGCAATTCTTGACTACTACAATAGTCAATATAACACACTGTGTTATAAAAATCCATTTTCTTTATCTCTCCCTTCTTCTGTATGTACTTTGCATGGGAAGAGGGCATATATTTTAATTATGTCTCATTTTATCATAATGTTTATGAAGGTGGGTATGTCATCCTATGGTTGAAGTGACAGTGTTAGTTGCTCAGTCTTATCGGACTCTTTGTGAGTCCATGGACTATGGCCTGCCAGGCCTCTTTGTCTGTAGAATGCTCCAGGTAAGAATACTGGAGTGGGTTGCCATTCCATTCTCCAGGGGATCATCCTATGGTTGAGTGTACACATTTTGGTCTGGCGTTACATTATACTTGTGTGTTCTTTTATGAAAGTCTTGTCTAGAGTCTTCTTTCAGAATTCTGAAGTCTGCCTTCACTATATGCTTAAAAGCAATTCACAATATTCACTTGCCTTTAATGGGAATTTTCTTGCGGTGAACTTGCTGTCCATGTAAGAATGCCTCCTTTCAGAGCTTACATTAAGGCTTGTAAGCTGCGCATATAAAAATGACAGGCAAGCCTGCTGTTAAGGAGTTGTTTTTAGAAAAATAAATCTTTTGCTTCCAGCAAGATTCAGGGATCGAAATTCACCCAAATGGAATGGAAATTGCCCTCTCGGTGATTATACACTGGGAAATGTTCACTTAAGGTTAATTGTCTATTGACAATTACCCTCACCTTCTACCATCTTTAAGACCTGAGGCAGTGGTTGTGCAACATTCTGTTGGATCTCTGAATGGAGAAATTGTGAAAATATTGTTATGTTTGTGCTGAGGGAACTCTGAAATATTTATAGGCCTCAGGTTCTCCCCCCTCATTGCTTAAAAATGTGGACTTATAAAAATGATCTCTCTTTTCCACTTAGCCCCCTGAAATATAAAAGTAACAAGAAACTTTGTCAGATTTTCTTATAAAACCTGCAATTTTTAACAACAGAGAATTGTTACATTGCACAGTAGTGAAGTGGATTTCATAATATGCGTGTCTATATAGTACATTTTGTAGATATGGAACACTTGCCTAAATAATGGGATGTCTTTGAGTAATCTTACTTGGGAAGTAGAATGATGAGACTTACTTTATACAAAGGAATACTGTCTTTGCTCTGTAGAAGGAAATTGAGTAATGGAGGGAGGAAAGAAAAGCCACAGGCACAGAGTTCATTTCTAAGCCTACATTTAAAATCCCGATGAGAGAAGAAGGAATTATGGCTTAGACTTGGATGGTTGTAGTAAAGGCAGAAAATGGAAAGAGTTGTTGAGTAAGCCATGGTGTTTAATTGGGATTAGAGGTGAGGGAGATGGGTAATAAAAATATTCAGCCAGTGATACCTCTTGGGTTTCTGTCTTGAGCTATTGAGTAGTTTTCTTGAGACAGAGAACCTTGATTGAAAAGCTGGTTTCAAGGCAGGAGAGATGATAGATTCAGGTTCATGCATTTGTGGCAGAAGCAACTTGCTATCTATTGAAGATTTGTTGTTTCTTTCCTTAGTAACTGAAGCCCAGTTTTTAGCTGAGCATCTTGTCTCTTGGAAGAAAGACTAGATTATTTTACTTGGGGCAGCTGTGATCATGTGACTAGATTTTGGCCCATTAGATGACATTGTAAGTGTTGAATAGAATAGGGCTTCTAGTAGGGCTACTTACTTGAACGTAACCAGCTCTATCCCTTCCTGCTGTCTGAAAGGAGGAGGCCATTGTGACTACAGTTCTAGCCAGGGCTAGTGTGATAGAAGGAAAAATAAAAGAAGCCTAGATCCCTGGTATACCTAGAGTTTTCCATGCCAGTTTTGGATTATGTACCTCTAGATTTATTTTTTACAAAAGAGAATTAAATGTTTATCTGTTTCAGATATTGCTACTTTGAGTTTTCTTTTACATGAATTTAAAATGGATCCCAACTGACAAAGCACATGATTCAAATACAATGACCTTAGCTCTATGAACTATGGATTTGAAAAAAGAACACTATTTCCAAAAACAATATAATGTACAGAAAATTCAGTCTTTGATTTGGGGAGAAGCATCATTTAATAATGTCCAGGAAAACTTAAAAATGTACCTTACACCCAGATTCCTGCCACTCAAGATAGCCTTCACAAAAGTAGTCGCCACTACCGCCAAACCTCTCTCAAGCTAATTATCAATATCCAAACAAAATTTTCTCCCCAAATGGNTCTGAAATATTTATAGGCCTCAGGTTCTCCCCCCTCATTGCTTAAAAATGTGGACTTATAAAAATGATCTCTCTTTTCCACTTAGCCCCCTGAAATATAAAAGTAACAAGAAACTTTGTCAGATTTTCTTATAAAACCTGCAATTTTTAACAACAGAGAATTGTTACATTGCACAGTAGTGAAGTGGATTTCATAATATGCGTGTCTATATAGTACATTTTGTAGATATGGAACACTTGCCTAAATAATGGGATGTCTTTGAGTAATCTTACTTGGGAAGTAGAATGATGAGACTTACTTTATACAAAGGAATACTGTCTTTGCTCTGTAGAAGGAAATTGAGTAATGGAGGGAGGAAAGAAAAGCCACAGGCACAGAGTTCATTTCTAAGCCTACATTTAAAATCCCGATGAGAGAAGAAGGAATTATGGCTTAGACTTGGATGGTTGTAGTAAAGGCAGAAAATGGAAAGAGTTGTTGAGTAAGCCATGGTGTTTAATTGGGATTAGAGGTGAGGGAGATGGGTAATAAAAATATTCAGCCAGTGATACCTCTTGGGTTTCTGTCTTGAGCTATTGAGTAGTTTTCTTGAGACAGAGAACCTTGATTGAAAAGCTGGTTTCAAGGCAGGAGAGATGATAGATTCAGGTTCATGCATTTGTGGCAGAAGCAACTTGCTATCTATTGAAGATTTGTTGTTTCTTTCCTTAGTAACTGAAGCCCAGTTCTTAGCTGAGCATCTTGTCTCTTGGAAGAAAGACTAGATTATTTTACTTGGGGCAGCTGTGATCATGTGACTAGATTTTGGCCCATTAGATGACATTGTAAGTGTTGAATAGAATAGGGCTTCTAGTAGGGCTACTTACTTGAACGTAACCAGCTCTATCCCTTCCTGCTGTCTGAAAGGAGGAGGCCATTGTGACTACAGTTCTAGCCAGGGCTAGTGTGATAGAAGGAAAAATAAAAGAAGCCTAGATCCCTGGTATACCTAGAGTTTTCCATGCCAGTTTTGGATTATGTACCTCTAGATTTATTTTTTACAAAAGAGAATTAAATGTTTATCTGTTTCAGATATTGCTACTTTGAGTTTTCTTTTACATGAATTTAAAATGGATCCCAACTGACAAAGCACATGATTCAAATACAATGACCTTAGCTCTATGAACTATGGATTTGAAAAAAGAACACTATTTCCAAAAACAATATAATGTACAGAAAATTCAGTCTTTGATTTGGGGAGAAGCATCATTTAATAATGTCCAGGAAAACTTAAAAATGTACCTTACACCCAGATTCCTGCCACTCAAGATAGCCTTCACAAAAGTAGTCGCCACTACCGCCAAACCTCTCTCAAGCTAATTATCAATATCCAAACAAAATTTTCTCCCCAAATGGTTATGTTGACTTCTGTCTCTTTTGTCTTCATCATCCCAAATTCTATATCAGTTCATGTTCTCTGGTTAGATTCTCTGTTACACAATATAAAGTAATCTTAACCCAATTTGGTTCCTTTTGGTTCTTGTTCTCTTTCCTTTATTTAAATTAGACTAAAAGAAGTCTTAAGATAAAAGCAGGCTGATTCAGAGTCTTCTTTAGGAACTACAAAAGGGAAAAAGAGGAATGCACAGAATTTGCTTACATTAATTTCTTCGAACTTTATCCAGACAGATTGAGAGCGAATATTTTTGAAATATCTAAATAAAATGTTTAATGGACACTTCTATATGAGTGTGATCTCCTTCAGAATGGACTGGTTGGATCTCCTTGCAGTCCAAGGGACTCTCAAGAGTCTTCTCCAACATCACAGTTCAAAAGCAGCAATTCTTCGGCACTCAGCTTTCTTCACAGTCCAACTCTCACATCCATACATGACCACTGGAAAAACCATAGNAAAAAGATGTGATGACTATCCTTATACATATATACATAAATTATATTTTTAGAAAGTTGCACTAAAATTATACTACTGAGCCCAACATAAACAAATGACATTTTAAGACAATTAAGATATTTTCCAAATTGCATTCTACAGAAGCTGTTACAATATACAGAAATCTACCAGAAATATGAGAGGGCCTGCTATCACATACTGTGACTGCTCAATAGAACCGTCAAAGAATTATGGTTCTTCATGAATCATTTCCAAAGAGGAAGAAACTTAAACTATTCTACTTATTTTGCAATAAAATACTTACATATAACTCTGTCTGCATTTAGGTTGGATGCCTAAGAACACAGTGATTATACTTCAACATAGAAAACTAGGCTAAAGTTTCCAAGAAATGACCTCCTTGTTAAGTATGCAAAGAAAAACACATTTGGGGGTGTTTTTCTTACATGTGTGTGTTAGTCGCTCAGTTGTGTCTGACTCTTTGTGATCCCTTGGACTGTAGTCCACCAGGCTTTTTAAAGCTCTTTGAAGAATATTATTAAGACATGTTGACCACGGTTGTTTTTTGTGTTTAATAGGTGAAAGCTTAATAAATGATGATAGATTGTGATAGATCATGCTGATGTAATATTTATAACATGTGACTTGGGATTTTATATTTTAAAGCATCTTAATTACCCCCCAAAGAATAGTAGAATAGTAGAATATAAAATAAATACAATTTTTAGCACAATAATGACACAGTGATTTTTAAAAGAGGGCTAAATGTAAAGAATTAATTAGAATTGCTACATATGAAAGTATTTCATGGAAAATAATTTTATGTAAGGTCATTTTAAAAAGTGCACATTCAACCCACAAGTATTTTATGAATGTCATATATTGTCAATATCTGCCATTTGTTATTCAGAAAAAAAAAAAACCTCATTTTCTCTATGCTCCCCTGCTCTAACAGCAAGATTTTGCATGTTTGAATATTTTTAATTATGCCAGATGAAAACTCCATAAAACTTCACTTTTATCACTAAAACTTACATGCTAAAACCAATTTATCACAGTTTATACAGAGTTTACGATTCAGTTCATATGTATGAAAAATCTTACTACCTTCCTCACTCAGCTTTTCCTTTGAGAACGCTGTTAACCCAATTCCTAATAAGGAAACTGCTCTGCACATTTACAGGAGAAAAGGCACGGGTTTCCTTGGCAACTGGAGCCATGTGCAGTCTCTCAGAACGGCTCCTCCTACACTCAAGTTTCCTAGGTAGCAGGCTGCATATATTTTATAGACAATAGGATAATGGGAGAGATATTACCCTGTTCAACCTCGCATGTGAAAAGCTTCAATGGGAAAGATGCATTTGCTATAATAACTAGCAATTTGGGAGAAAATATTAATTGTATAATAATGTTGCTCCCTCTGCCTAATTCAGGATTAATAATTTAATTCAAGGTCCAAAATATATTATGTGTTCATATTTTGAACCTTCACTACCAAATTAACTCATATAAATTTGCCGCTAAAGGTAAATTGCAGGTGAGCAATTTCATGGTAAATAGCGGTTACTTCAGTCTGTCACTGAAGCAGAAAAGCTGAGCCTTATCTCACACGAATGGAGAGAAACTCAATTTATCCTGAAATTGACTGTAAAATGCCACAAAAAGTTTAAAACCTCTAAGCAAAACTTGATTATAGATCTATAAAACATTAGTAAATAAATTATGAATGGTTTAAAAGAAATGGATACTTATGGTAAAATGAAAAACTTGAAATTATTGAGAAAAAATTATATATAATCTATGCATGGGGTTAATTTGGGGGATGGGTAGGAAAAGATATGTGAATTCATTTACATCATGCAGGTTCTTCTGCTTTTCTGACATAGAAAAACATTCAGAAGAAATCAAATTAAAGAGCAGATGTATGTTATTAAATGTGGACAGAGCCAATGTGAAATCTGCTGGCTAATTAGGAGTCTTTCCAAGTCAAATATTTGTTTTAAAATAATTTTTGAAAACTTAAAATTCTTAATTTCATATAATAGGAGCTCCTATTCTCTGACTCACAACTTCTATTCCCTCACAATGCAATTAACCATAATTATCTTTTGAGTTGCACACAAAGAAAACATAATTTATATGTAATTAATCAGCTCTGGAGCATTGTGAATTTTAAACTATGAGTAACTTGAGGAGTACAGATTACATTGTTTAAGACTATTTTACTGAATACTTAGTCGAACATTTTTACAACTAGAACCTAAAGGGAAGAATATCAAAATACACCCATTCTAATACACTTATTGCAACATACATTGTGAGATAGTCTAGAATTTATTTTTGAACCAAAAAGTAGGACAAATTTTTACACAAAAATTTGGGATGTAAATTTTTTATATTGCTTTTCCAAGTATAATTATGTTTAATTTCTGTCTCTCACACACACATACACATGCTTTTTATCCAGTCATTTTCATTGGATTAATTGAATATCATGCTGTCTTTGGGAACCCACTCCAGTACTCTTGCCTGGAAAATCCCACGGACAGATGGAGGAGCCTGGTAGGCTGCAGTCTATGGGGTCGCAAAGAGTTGGACATGACTGAGTGTCTTAACTTTCACTTAACTTTTAATGCATCATAAACCTTTTATCAGGTTAACATTTATAACACAATGTAGATATTTTTAATAAACATGTTTTACTTCAAGGTATAAATTTAGAGTAAGTTACTTAAAAATTTCTCCTCTGATTGATACTTAGTTTGCTTTAGTTGTGTACACAACACACAGACACATGCAAACACACTTGCTGCTGCTGCTCCTACTGCTAAGTCACTTCAGTCATGTCCGACTCTGTGCGACCCCAGAGACGGGGGCCCACTGTCTCTGGGATTCTCCAGGCAAGATCACTAGAGTGGGTTGCCATTTCCTTCTCCAGTGCATGAAAGTGAAAAGCGAAAGTGAAGTCGTTCAGTTGTGCCTGACTCTTAGCAACCGCATGGACTGCAGCCTACCAGGCTCCTCCGTCCATGGGATTTTCCAGGCAAGAGTACTGGAGTGGGGTGCCATTGCCTTCTCCGAACAAACACACTTAGGTTTTTCAGTTTCTGTTTGTATGATTCCAAGCAGTGAGGGTTGCAGAGTTTGAGAATCAATCTTGGAAAATGATTTTGAGATTGCAACTGTGGATTGTAAATAATTTATGACAATAACAGTACAAACTTATATTTGGAACTGCTAGTTTAGTGCACTATAGGGTATGACTAGATACTTCATCTGCAGGTTTACCTGTCTCATGGTGCAGATTTGCTAAGTTAGTGTTCAGCTGTTCTGTTTCAAATCTTGTTCTTATTCAAGTACATCTTCTTTCCTTCCTCAGAGTTCTAAATCCAAATTTCCTTTTCTGTTTGCAAAAGCAAAAATGTAACAATAAGAATAGACATTTACTTTATTATCTAATTATCGAGTTAGTTTTAGATTTAGTATGTACTAGGCATGAAGTGCTTTACTTCCCTTACAGCATTAAATACCAGTTATTAACATCTGTTACTTGATTATCCTGTCACACTTGCCGTCTCTTTTTTCAACATTGCCTTTTCTCAGGCAATTCTGCTTCCAATTTTTGTGTCCAAGTACAGTTTAAAGCCCATCTTCTGGCTGTTTCTAATATATGATTTTTTTTTCTCCATCAGGGAGAGATTTCCATTACCCCTGATAGCTCACCATGAACATAAATAAAATCGTATGAAAATAAAGCAAGAGGGAAAATTACTAACATCTGGTTTGGTTGCATAGAAGCAATGCTTATTCTGAAGAGTTACAAAGCTGTTCATTATTTATAACTAATAACTAGTTGCCATGTAGCATAGTGATTACAAAATAAGTATATCAAGGCAGTTTTTGTATATGTCTGACATAGCTGGATTTTATCTTGTGGTAAATAACATGAAAATCAAGGCCATATTTGATAGGCACATTTAGTTTAATACAGATATAATTTTAGTTGTTTTATTTGGTTTATAATTACTATACTACTTTTAAGAAAAAGAAATTTGAACTGAACAAAAGATATTAATTTAGTTTGATGAACAAATTACCATCTATGGGACATTGCAGAAAGAAAAAATCTCTTGCTTAGATGGATTACTTGTATATTGCCTCCAAACCCTTTCAGCTTCTAAGATACTCAGTTCTTATGCTGCAGTATTATAATATGGGTCAACATTGGTGTCTTTGTATAGTGCTGAACTTTGTTCTTTTTATTTATTTATTTATTTTTGGCTGTGCTCGGTCTTTGTTGCTGCACAGGGCTTTTCTCTAGTCACCATGACTGGGGGCTATTCCCTCATTGCAGTGCCTTCTGTTGTTGCAGACTAGAGACTCTAGGGTGTGTGGGGCTCCCAGGCTCTAGAGCATTGTTGTTTTTGCCCCTTCTCCTCTTGCCTTCAATCTTTCCCAGCATCAGGATCTTTTCCAATGAGTTGGTTTTTTGCATCAGGTGGCCAAAGTATTGGAGCTTCAGCTTCAGCATCAATCCTTCCAATGAATATTCAGGACTGATTTCCTTTAGCATTGACTGGTCTGATCTCCTTGCAGTCCAAGGGCCTCTCAAGAGTCTTCTCCAACACCACAGATTGAAAGCATCAATTCTTCGGCACTCAGCCTTCTTTATGGTCTAACTCTCACATCCGTACATGACTACTGGAAAGACCATCGCTTTGACTGTACGGTCCTTTGTTGGCAAAGTGATGTCTCCACTTTTTAAAATATGCTCTAGAGAGTAGAAATGGCAACCACTCCAGTTTTCTTTCCTGGAGAATCTCATGGACAGAGGAGCCTAGCAGGCTACAGTCTGTGGGGTGGCAAGAGTCGGACACAGCTTAGTGATTATACTGCCACAGAGCATAGCTCTGTAGTTGTGGTGTGTGGGCTTAGTTGCTCCGAGACATGAGGGATCTCCTCTGATCAGGAATTGAATCAATGTTTCCTGCATTGGCAGACAGATCTTTACCCTCTGTCCCACCAAGGAAGCAAACTTTGTCCTTTTAAAATCATGTCAACTTGATTAGCCAGAGATAGGACCTTTAAACCTCCTTTCATCTGAATGATTAATCTCTACCTAAATCTGGAAGAATAATATTATTTAATTTGTTAAAGCTATGGTGTAATTAACATATATCTATTTTGGAAATGGTAAAATTTCTTACATAAAAGTGGCAACTTAAAATCTCACAAGAAAAATGAATCCATTTATAAATGGTATGAATACATGATTGAAGAAACCAACAATATCACAAAAACCATTTCAACTTGAAGGTTTATTGAAATGCGTAAAACAGATCTTTCACTAATCTTTTATGAGACTATAAAAGGCAGTCTGAAAATCTGAATAACTATGAGAAATTTTTAATTTTGACCTTTAGAAATATATCTGCTAGGTTTATAAAAAGTTCCTTGAATATATAGACTTCATCTTCATGCCTCTTTCTTCTCTGAGATACTAGACAAATTCAGATATACCTTCCATGTGCTGCGTGACTATCTGTGAAAGAAAGGGAATTATCTTTCACTTTTCCTAATATTGAAGTGTTTATTTTTCAATGCATTATTCAATACATTAAACCACATGGTATGAACTCTAATCACACAATGAAAATTTTCTTTCTTTTTAAAATGAATTTTTATTAGAGTATATTTGGTTTACAATGTTGTGTTCTTTGTGTCTTACAGCAAAATGAGTATATTATATACATATATGTGTCACATCTTTTTAAGATTCTTTTCCCATGTGGGTCATTACAGAGTACTGAGTGGAGTTCTCTGTGCTATATAGTAGGTTCTTATTAGCTATCTGTTTTATACATAGTAGTGCATAATCAAAAGTTTTCTAATTTGATTTGCTTAATTAAAAAAAATCACAAGAAAATGCAAAAATATCTGTGAAAAATAATATGGTATTTCCTCTCTCATAGACCATGTGAAATAAACAATTTGGTGAAGCAAGCTGACAGTGTGCCAGAATTTAGAAAATAATAATTACATATAGCTCTTTAGTTTTTCTCTATTTTTCTTTATCAAATTTCAATATATTAAATAAATACCAATAGACATAAATAATACTGATAAGGTTTCCCTGAAGGCCCAGTGGTAAAGAATCCACCTGCCAACACAGGTGTCATGGGTTTGATCCAAGTAGAGACGATCTCCTGGAGTAGGAAATGGCAACCCACTCCAGTATTCTTGCCGGGATAATCCCATGGACAGGGGTCCTGGTGGGATACAGTCCCCCGGGTCGCAAAGAGTTGGACACAACTGAGAAACTGAGTATCTTAGCATATGCATACATATACACCACTTGCATATGCTCCCAGTTTATGGTGCCTTTCAATGAACAGGATTGGTAACATTTTATTTGGGTCAATTTGTATCATCATTTATATGGTCTATGTGCAGTCAAGTTAGCTGTACATTTTTTTTTTAACTTGCATCAGGCTAATTACTTTAGGGTTCCAAACCAAGGCAAATAAGGAAATTTGTACATGTGCATGTACAAGCCAGACAGTGCAGACTTATAAATCTTCCTGTCATGAACTTGACACAAAGAAATGAGGAAGCCATCCTGCAAACAAGCAGTATTTGCTTTGCAATGAATGGCTGCAGGCCAACTCAGAACTACTTGCGCAATAACAATTGTCTAGGAGATTGATCTATGTTCTCCAGCTGGTACAGTCACTGAACAAAGTATTCTACTCTCACTATGAAACAAGCCACCTCTCTGCAGACTGTTGGGAGCTTGGCCTTTGTCCTCATCTTCATGTAAAAACCACACTTATTGACGAAACCACCGCTGTGAATTTCACTGTGTTCTTAATAATACTGTTTGGTGCAGAGTGGGTATAATTTGCTCAAATTCCTCAGGCTCTCCCTTCTCCCTCCCCAGCATCACAATTTTACAGAAATCACATTTTTACAGGAATAGGTTTTGATTTGATCCATGAAAATATTCTTCCATTCAAATGCTTGGTTAACAGTATAATTTGGCCTGGCGCCTGGGATAACATTGTGTTTATCACGGGCACACGTTGAGATCTGGAATCTCACCGAAATCATTCACTGAATCATATGGTCTTAGGCCTTTCAACATCAAATGTCAGATTCAACATAAAAGAATTTATATTGTGTTATTACAGCCAGAAATTTTGGGTTGTCAGCAGAAGAGGAAGGAAGGATTAGGGGAAGAGGTGTAATGTCCTTATTCTTTGAACCCAGCCCTCCATGGAGCTTTCCTTCCATACTTTGTGAATCACTAGTGGCTTCTGGAGGGCAAGGAGAAGGACACAGAGCTCCACAATCAGTGCTGTCTGTTTAATAACAAGGACCCGCATGTGCAGTGATACCTGCTCCACCTGCCACTCCCTCCCTGTCACTGTGCAGCAGGAGTGGCACTTCCTGCCTGTGCTCCTTGCGGGTGACAAGTGGAGACAGAGGGTATGGACTGCAGGAAAAGTAATTTTTCCAGCTTCAACTTTTCTTCCCCTTTCGGTCCCCATCTGGAATCTTAGATGTTCCATTCATGAAAAACTCTGCCTCCTGTCCCTTGCTACATCCTAAGTTAGTCCCTGAAACATGCCTCAGGGATCTTGGGACAAATGCTTGACTATTAAAAGGTCAGCAGTGCTAAAATAGGTTTCATGTATAAGGTGATGGTGCTCAGTCGCTCAGTCGCGTCAGACTCTTTGCAATCCCATGGACTGTAGCCCGCCAGTCTCTGCTTTCCACGAGATTTCCCTGGCAAGAATACTGAAGTGGCTGCCATTTCCTTCTCCCAGGGATTTTCTCAACCCAGAGATTAAACCCTTGACTCTTACGTCTCCTGCCTAAGCAGGCAGATTCTTTACCACTAGCATCACTTGGGAAGCCCTTTATGAGGTGATACAGGAATGGAAAACTTCAGGTTGACTCCAAATCCATAGAAGGCATATGACCTTCACTGACCTGCTTAGCTCAGTACGAAAACTCAGATGGACACTTCTGTCTAGTTCCCAATATCAAATTGCTTTCATACTTGATTATATTTAAATCATTATTTTTCATTTTTACTTTCTACTTTCTATTTTTCTTACAACAGCCTAGTTGAAGTTATGTTTACTTCCTGCTTAAGTTTTATTAATATATCTTGTCTGGCCTTCTCTCCTGCAGGCACTGATTTCTCTAATCCATCCTACAATCTGCTGCCAAGTTAGTTTTCTCCAGCTCTAATCACGGCATCTACCCATGCTTAAAGACCTTCAAATACTACTTAACATGTTGCTAGTTACAAAATAAAATTCACTCCTCAACATGCAGATCCTGGAAAATGTAATCTGCATTTTTAGCCTTTTGCTGTATGCAGTTGCCAAAAAAAAAACTTTAAAGAAAAAACAACAGATTGTGGGGCTCACATCTTGGATGCTCTTTCCCCTTTATCACCAAGATTCTGGTTTCAGATTTTTCTGATTTTTGCATTTCTGTCACTGACAGACTACCAAAAGCATAGTCAGTGTCTTTTTCTTTTAATGTTATCTTTCTGACCAGGGCCTTTGCCTGGATGTCTAGCATCTTACCTCCTATTCAGGATGTGCAAATGTCCCAAGGTTACCAGAGACTGCAAAATGATGGCTCACTTTCTTTCCTTTTTTGAAACATTTGTGCATAAAGCTAGCTTGTCCCAATAATTCTCAAATGCCTTCAAATAAGCATTCTATCATCTATCTTTCTATTAGTAGTACATGTATACTCCTACATACTATTATAGTTTACAGTTTTAGACTTTTTCTCCCTTCTATCTTTTGGCAGGATATTTGTTTTGTACATGATACTCCACTGAATTCAAAAACAGAGGTCCCTTACTTACATTGCATCATTCTATTATGATATTTCTCTTACAATTTTGAAAATGAATACCTGAGAATTTTAACTTCTACTTTTATTACTTCTCAAAAAGATATCACTTTAATTATTGACTTTCAATTATTTTAATTAACCAATGCTTTGGGAAAAAACGTGTATAGAGTTAAAATACTTTTGTTTATCACATGATTGTGCACTGTATAAAAGTATATATTTACTTTTGCTTTTGTCTTATATGCAAAACATATTATTCCTTCAGCCAAATGGGATAATTTATAATTTCTTTTACTTTCATTTTTAACCATCTGTGGTAACTCAATTGTATTTCAAGCTAATATACGTTCTAATCAAACACATAACATGTAATCGACCTTAATTTGTCATTTAAGGGTTTAAGGCAGCTTTTTTAAGCTGAAAGGCAAAGCTTAAAGTAAAATTTTTGGTAACCTTATCCCATAGCTAAAGTACAGAGCTGGCTAGCTAAGTCCACAAGTGGACGATTCACCAGTCTCTCAAAACAACAAAAACAACAGACCACATACTTCTGTATTTCATAAATGCAGAAAGAGGAAATTGTTTTGCAGTTTTATATTAAGAAGACACAGAAACCTCTTAGTCTTTTCTAGAAAGATTTTGTTTATTAACTATTTAAAAAAACAAACTCATGAATGCTACCAACATTCATAAAATATATTATCAGTGGTCTGATAAATTATAATTCTTTCACAGGCTGATTCAAATAGCCAATAGCATATAAACAGAGTACAAATTCATCTTTTTCAATATCATATATGGTGGGATCAATTTATCTTTAGTAACAATTTTTAATTTACTGGGCACTTCAGTTACTTGGAAAAAATTGTGATCAACTTTTCTCGGTGATCAATGCAACATTGCAGTACACTTTAACCTATTATTAAATAGTTTATCTAAATGACCCTTTATCAAACTCAGTTTTGAGGAGACAATGGGGATGTTAATATCAATGAAAATTTCTTCCAGATTTATCTCTATAGCCAGATAAAAATCACCTAGCAAGTGTATGTAGTATAAGGCATGTCTTTTTTCCTCAGCAAATGTTGACAAGACAACTGGAGAAATAGTATTTTAAATTTTAAGTGTTTATGCACACTCATGCATGCTGTATCTGTTTTCAAATGACATCACATATGTTTCAATCTGATCAGCTAGTTCTTCGTTTTAAGTCAGCAGAACAACATAAAAATGAAGAAGCTTAAAAATAGTAGCTGATTTTTTTCCTTTCATTTGAATATTTCTCTACTGAAATTGATTGAAATTGGAATAATTTTAGAGCATGTCTAAAACTTGGTCCTTTTATTTTTTCCCAGCTGTAGTTTCTAACCTCCATCTTTAAGCTAATTTTCATCCACTTATACATAAAATGAAAATTCCCATTTTTCTCTCTGCTTACTCTACTCCAACAAGTGTTCATCTCCCAGAAAGGCTCACTTGAGCCCCTAATTAGTGAGAGTGTTTGAAATAAAATAATTTCTTTCTCAGTCTTTCTTACCTGAAGCATATTTTTGCTGTGCTTTTCCCATTCATTTTAATTTCATGGAAAAGTCAAACATTCCTCTGTAAAAAATGATTAAATGTTTTCTACTGTTACTGATGTGCTTTTGAATGGTACCAGAATAGACTTCCCTGGTGGCTCAGACGGTAAAGTGTCTGTCTACAATGCGGGAGACCTGGGTTCAAGCCCTGGGTTGGGAAGATCCCCTGGAGAAGGAAATGGCAATCCACTCCAGTACTGTTGCCTGGAAAATCCCATGGATAGAGGAGCCTGGTAGGCTACAGTCTATGGGATCATAAAGAGTCGGTCACAACTGAGCGACTTCACTCAGAATAGATAGTCTTATCTTGAATGTTGAAAGTTAAAAGAGATGAGTAACGAGATTTTACAGAAAAGCTCATTTTAATACCCTACTATTTTTAGGACTTCCCTGGCAGTCCAGTGGTTACGATTTTGCCTTCCAATTACAGCGGGTGCTGGTTCTATCCCTGGTCAAGGAGCTAAGATCTCATGGCCAAAAATCCAAAGTATAAAACAGAAGCAATATTGTAACAAATTCAATAAAGACTTTAAAGACGGTCCACATCAAAAAAATAATCTATAAAAAAAGACTATACAATTTTCTATGGAAATCCTGAGACCTCTAGGGAAGAATTAAATCATTCCTTGGAACTCTCAGAGTTAAGTTCAAATTTTTTGAATGAAAACTTCTTCACATAGACACTCAAGCTAATGTTCAGGCAAAATTAATTCAAAGTACAGCATTAAAAATAAAAGAAAGAAATCAAAATAAGTTAAGGGAAAACTCAAGAATTTCAGAAGAAATGATTAGAGAAAACACATAAAATGATTAATCATGTACACAATTATTAAAAAGAAGATGAACTTGAAATAAAAGAATCATGGATTAAAAGATTATCAAAAATAGCCAGAAAGATTTTTAAGTGGGTCAAAGAACTTTTAAAAATTAAAAAAGAATAGCTGAAGTAAAAAGCAATCAATAAATTATACAGCAGATCTTGTGATACATTAAAACTAACCACAAAATGCATGTCTATAAAATTACACATCATGAAGATACAAGTAGAGATGGGAAATAAAGACACAAGCAGAATAAAATGAGAAAATTCAATATTCTTTTAAACAGAGTTCCAAAAAGGAAAGTGAGGGATAATCTGAGGATATAACATCTGAGAGTATTCCAGGAAAAAAAAAAAAAAGACTTAAAAGCTTGAGTTTAAATAATTCAGTGAGTTTTCATAATAATAAAAAATAAAACCACATCTTGTGCTATTGCAGTGAGGATGCAGGACGTTCAGAGAAAATATTAAATTCAGCAAGAAAGAAAAGAAACATTGCATACAAAGGAATAACAAAGAAAGCTAACATACATTGGAATAATGCGCTCAAAATGTTAGGTAACAGAACTATGAAGTAGAAATTCATCCTCAGCTGTCTTTCAGTAATAAATGAGAAAAATAAACCAAGAGGAAACAAATGACATTAGAGTAAGAATAGGAATAAAAAAAGAAAATAGAAGAAGGAAAAAAAGACATAGAAAAATCAAGACAAATTTAAAACATGAATGCAATGTGCAGAAAGATATGAACTACCATGTCATAGAAGAAGAAATATAGATGATCAGAAACACAAGAAAAATGCCCATCTTTGTTAGTAATCTGGGAATTTTTAATCAATTGAAATACAATTGTATACTCAAAAAAAGGTAGAGTTCTTGGAAAGTACCATGTATTAGTGAGGACATGCAGCAGTCGGAATTCTACATATAATATTTGTGCAAGTATATTGATCTAAACACTGAGGACAATAAGATACTATGTGGGTAATTTAAAACTTATACGTACTTCTGACGGAGGATTTTTCAGTCTCAGGAAAGTTTCAAGGGAAATTTTGTTTAAGTAGGCAGCAGGAGGCATTTGCAAGAATGTCACTACAGTACCGATTTGATGCTAAAACTAAAAGTATTGTAAAATTACTGATTTCTAATTTTATCTCATAAGGATCAGAGAATCTCTGTATGATCCTAATCTTTTAAGGATATGGGTTTTATGGCTAGGATTGTGGGTTTTCTTGGGGAATACACTACATGTTCTTTAAAAAAAAAAAAGTCTAAAGTTTTAGGATGCAATGTGGTTAGTTCACTTCAGATCAGTTGCTCTGCCATGTCCGACTCTTTGCAATCCCATGGACTGCAGCCCATCAGGCCTCCCTGTCCATCACAAACTCCCAGAGCTGGCTCAAACCTATGTCCATCGAATCAGTGATGCCATCCAACCATCTTATCCTCTGTCATCCCCTTCTCCTCCCGCCTTCAATCTTTCCCAGCATCAGGGTCTTTTCCAGTGCGTCAGTTCTTCACATCAGGTGGCCAAAGTTTTGGAGTTTCAGCTTCAGCATCAGTCTTTCCAATGAGTATTCAGGACTGATTTCTTTTAGGACTGACTGGTTTGATCTCCTTGCAGTCGAAGGGACTCTCAAGAGTCTTCTCCAACACCACAAGTCAAAAGCATCAGTTCTTTGACGTTCAGCTTTCTTTATAGTCCAACTCTCACTTCCATACATGACTTCTGGAAAAACCATAGCTTTGATTAGACAGACCTTTGTTGGCAAAGTAATTTCTCTGCTTTTCTATATGCTGTCTATGTTGGTCATAACTTTTCTTCCAAGGAGCAAGCGTCTTTCAATTTCACGGCTACAGTCACCATCTGCAGTGATTTTGGAGCCCACAAAAACAAAACCTGTCCCTGTTTTCATTGTTTCCACATCTATTTGCCATGAAGTGATGGGACCGGATGCCATGATCTTAGTGTTTTGAATGTTGAGTTTCAAGCCAGCTTTTTCACTCTTGTCTAGATCGTTTCTGTTTTAACGATTATTTTGTCTATTTTTCTTTCTATGGTTGAGAAAAGAGTGCTAAAATCTCCAACCATGATTGTGGTTGTGTGTGTGTGTGTGTGTGTGTGTGTTCATCTCTCAGTTATGACCGACTTTTTCAGGCACCGTAGATTGTAGTTAACCAAGCTCCTCTGTCCATGAAATTCTCCTGGCAAGAATACTTGAGTGGGTAGCCATTCCCTTCTCCAGGGGATCTTCCTGACCCAGGGATCAAACCTGCATGTCCTGTGTTTCCTACATTGCAGGCAGATTCTTTACTATCTGAGTCACCAAGGAAACCCAACTATGACTGTAAAATGAACTAAATTAAATGTAATGTGATTATCAATAAAGTTAGACGCCATTCTTCTGTTTAATTTTTGGTTTCCTTTGATTTTTTAATTTCAAGTATTTACTTCAACTACTTATAATATACTTTATCATTTTTTTCTTGCCAAATTCCTTAGTTCCTTTTAAATCCCTTCTTTAGCTTCCTGTGTTGAATACTGTAGATAATTTGTTTTCATGTTAAGCTATTCTTGACAGATATTTAACTTAGGGTTTAAATAACAGTACTCTTGAAAACAGTACTCTTGCTATTTTAGTAATGGCACTTGGAACCATTCTGCAATATACTCAGTCACATTATAGGACTTGATTATATCTAGCATGAACTTTCATAAAGACATTAAAGGAGTTTGTCAAATTTGTGTAAAAAACCGATTCTTTTCAAGCAATAAAATTATGAATTCAGGGTATTGTCTTCTAAATAAGAAGATGCGTGGCAACAATTAATTGTCCACCCAATATTTTAATTATCACTTCTCATACTACTGTGCAGAATACGTTCATTAAAGCCACTGACTTGCCCTAGTTGCTAATTGTCTGCCCTCTATGGTTTATTTTTTCCACTCTTCTCTTTTTTTCCTTCTCAGCTCTTACATCATTTAAATACTCAGTGATTAGAGCTATCATCAGCTCCTCTTCTTCCAACATGTTTATTTCATTTAGCATGTGCAGTTCACAGCTGCAAGATTATTGATAAAATTTTGAAAAATTAGGATAGGTTTATTTTAGTACTCTACAACTTGTAGACAGTTGAGTTTTATGTGTTTGCTTTGGAAATAAATTGACTAAAACCTTATTTTTTTCAACAGAATTCACATTTCTTCTACCAACAATATGTTTAATATTCTAAAACTCATCCAAACTGTATCTTTCATGAAATTTTGCTTTGGAAGTTAAAAAATAGTATAGAAATCTCTGCTGGGTTGTGCACATTCATCAGGAACAACAAGTTGTTACCAATTATACAACATTATAATTTGTTATCTTTGAATGTGCTTATTGTTTATCAATATTCATTAAAGTATTATTATCAATACTTTACTAATTTATGAATTTTTAAAAGTACATACCGATTATTCATCATTTAGTATCCCAAAAGGTAACCAAGGAGAGATGTTATTTAATCTTTATGGATGAAGGAAGACAAATGGCTAACAATAGAACAGGCAAGTTGTTGAATGAAAAGAAAAACTAATTCTTTCAATTTCTTAGATCTTAATTCATCATTATTAAAATGATCATTCTGTATGATTTCTTTCTAATACACTTTCTAGTGTTAAAGCTGGGAGGTACTTAGAAAAAGGATTCAAAGAAAGAATCTATTCAGTTAGTTCAGTCGCTCAGTCATGTCTGACTCTTTGCGACCCCATGAATCACAGCACACCAGGCCTCCCTGTCCATCACCAACTCCCAGAGTTCACTCAAACTCATGTCCATCGAGTCAGTGATGCCATCCAGCCATCTCATCCTCTGTCGTCCCCTTCTCCTCCTGCCCCCAATCCCTCCCAGCATCAGAGTCTTTTCCAGTGAGTCAGCTCTTCGCATGAGGTGGCCAAAGTATTGGAGTTCCAGCTTCAGCATCATTCCTTCCAAAGTACACCCAGGATTGATCTCCTTTAGGATGGACTGGTTGGATCTCCTTGCAGTCCAAGGGGACTCTCAAGAGTCTTCTCCAACATCACAGTTCAAGAGCATCAATTCTTTGGCGCTCAGCCTTCTTCACAGTCCAACTCTCACATCCATACATGACTACTGGAAAAACCATAGCCTTGACTAGATGGACCTTTATCTAGTCCATCTAGATGGACCTTTGTTGACAAAGTAATGTCTCTGTGTTTGAATATGCTATCTAGGTTGGTCATAACTTTCCTTCCAAGGAATAAGCAACTTTTAATTTCATGGCTGCAATCACCATACACAGTGATTTTGGAGCCCCAGAAATTAAAGTCTGACACTGTTTGCACTGTTTCCCCATCTGTTTCCCAAGGATCTATTAGGAAATCAAAAGTCCTTAGATTATGAGCCTCTGAGCCTCTCATCAACATTTTAATCTTTTTGGAGGTCTTTTTTTTTTAATTTCAAGAAATGAGAATATATCAACCTAGTAAGTCATACATAGCATTTTATTTTTCCTTCATTTATTAATAAAAAACTGCGTTTAGATATCACTTAAGTTTTGCTATGACCAATAATAAGAACATCCATGTAAAAGCATAGAATACAAGAATACCAAAATCAAGATCTTATGTGTATTTCTAAGGTGTATTTATTCTACATTTTCTCAAGGTAATTAAAAAGAAATAAGGAAACAATATAGAAAGAAATAATACTGTAAACTGAATAATAATAATACAAAGGAAAATAATGTAAAATAGAAAGAAATAATAATGCAAATTGACACAACCAACAGCTTCTAGATTCCTGGCCTGTTACCTAAAGGATGAATTAAATGCCCATTTTATAAATGATTATAAAATTAAATTTCATGGAAATTAAGTAATATCTTCAAGATCATTTATCAAAGACAATAGAATCAGAATTCAAAACAAGGTCTTTCTGCCTTCATTCCTCATGATATTTCGACTGTTATGTGTAGTAGAAGGAAGGGGAGGTATGGGATGGAGAGAAAAACAGAAAAGGGTGAAATGAAAACCCCAAAAACATGCCAATTTCATATATAATACTTTATTACTTGCAACTTAGTTTGGTATCATCACTTCCATTTATTTTTTAAGAATTTTTAAATGTAACCCATTTTTTTAAAGTCTTTATTGAATTTGTTACAATATTGCTTCTGTTTTATATTTCAGTGTTTTTGTTCATGAGTCATATGGGATCTTAGTTCCTCAACCAGGGATTGAACTGCACCTTCTGCACTGGAAGTGTGGAGTCTTAACTGCTGGACTGCCAGGGAAGTCCTCAATTTATTTTTAACAAATTAGGAAACTAAAATTTAGAAATTGCTGTGTCCCAAGTCAAATAGTCGGTAAACAGTGGAGCTAAGATTTTAAAACAGTTATTTATCTCTACTCCTATATCTTAGTATCATCTTTTAATTTCTTTTTTCTCCTAACCCTAACCTAAACCTAACCCTAACCCTAACCCAACCCTAACCCTAACCCTAACCCATATATCAGGAGCCATATATCAACAATTACAATGGCTTGCATGGGTGCATGCTAAGTCACTTCAGTCGTGTCCGTCTCTTTCTGACCCAATGGACTGTAGCCTGCCAGGCTCCTCTGTACATGGGATTCTCCAGACAAGAATACTGGAGTGGGAGGCCATGTCCTCCTCCAGGTTACAACGCCTTAAGCCACTCAAAATGAGTATGTCCTGCTGCTGCTGCTAAGTCACTTCAGTCGTGTCCGACTCTGTGCGACCCCGTAGACGGCAGCCCAGCAGGCTCCCCCATCCCTGGGATTCTCCAGGCAAGAACACTGGAGTGGGTTGCCATTTCCTTCTCCAATGCATGAAAGTGAAAAATGAAAGTGAAGTCGCTCAGTCGTGTCCGACTCTTAGAGACTCCATGGACTGAAGCCTACCAGGCTCCTCTGCCCATGGGATTTTCCAGGCAAGAGTACTGGAGTGGGGTGCCATTGCCTTCTCCAAAGTATGTCCTAAGGCATATCAACCCCTTTAACCTTTCCTCATACCAGAGTGTGTTCTTTAGTTTGGTAAAGGCTGGTTGAATCGGAATGGGCTAATGCTGGAAATGAAGGAGGCACAAGTTTGATCCCTAGGTAGGGAAGATCCCCTGGAGGAGGGCATGGCAACCCCCTCCACTATTCTTGCCTGGAAAACCCCATGGTCAGAGGACCCTGGTGGGCTACAGTCCATGGGGTCACAAAGAGTAGGACACAACTCGGCACACACAGCATAGCCTACAGGCAGCTTATAAACAAGACAAAAATATCTCTTGCAGTGCTGGAAGCTGGGGAATTCAACATCAGGGGGTCAGCCTGGTCTCCGAGGAATATTTTGCCAGCTATTTTCTAGTCTCTACATTCTCTGTGAGAAATATTGTTCTGAAAGCAGATGGAAACAGTTGTTGAAAGTATAAAAGTCCTTGATCATCTCCTACCCACTGTTTCCTCTTTCCTCNCTAAACCTAACCCTAACCCTAACCCAACCCTAACCCTAACCCTAACCCATATATCAGGAGCCATATATCAACAATTACAATGGCTTGCATGAGTGCATGCTAAGTCACTTCAGTCGTGTCCGTCTCTTTCTGACCCAATGGACTGTAGCCTGCCAGGCTCCTCTGTACATGGGATTCTCCAGACAAGAATACTGGAGTGGGAGGCCATGTCCTCCTCCAGGTTACAACGCCTTAAGCCACTCAAAATGAGTATGTCCTGCTGCTGCTGCTAAGTCACTTCAGTCGTGTCCGACTCTGTGCGACCCCGTAGACGGCAGCCCAGCAGGCTCCCCCATCCCTGGGATTCTCCAGGCAAGAACACTGGAGTGGGTTGCCATTTCCTTCTCCAATGCATGAAAGTGAAAAATGAAAGTGAAGTCGCTCAGTCGTGTCCGACTCTTAGAGACTCCATGGACTGAAGCCTACCAGGCTCCTCTGCCCATGGGATTTTCCAGGCAAGAGTACTGGAGTGGGGTGCCATTGCCTTCTCCAAAGTATGTCCTAAGGCATATCAACCCCTTTAACCTTTCCTCATACCAGAGTGTGTTCTTTAGTTTGGTAAAGGCTGGTTGAATCGGAATGGGCTAATGCTGGAAATGAAGGAGGCACAAGTTTGATCCCTAGGTAGGGAAGATCCCCTGGAGGAGGGCATGGCAACCCCCTCCACTATTCTTGCCTGGAAAACCCCATGGTCAGAGGACCCTGGTGGGCTACAGTCCATGGGGTCACAAAGAGTAGGACACAACTCGGCACACACAGCATAGCCTACAGGCAGCTTATAAACAAGACAAAAATATCTCTTGCAGTGCTGGAAGCTGGGGAATTCAACATCAGGGGGTCAGCCTGGTCTCTGAGGAATATTTTGCCAGCTATTTTCTAGTCTCTACATTCTCTGTGAGAAATATTGTTCTGAAAGCAGATGGAAACAGTTGTTGAAAGTATAAAAGTCCTTGATCATCTCCTACCCACTGTTTCCTCTTTCCTCGTCCTTTCAGTGACAGCTGGCACTGAGACATGCTTATAAAATAGTTTAACATATTTTTACTTGAAGTCATGTACAAATTTGGGGCTAAATAATGTGGACTTTTAGTAACAATGTCTCTTCACATTTGTATGTGATATGTTAAGTTGCTTCAGTCTTGTCTGACTCTGCAACTCTATGGACTGTAGCCCTCCAGGCTCCTCCATCCACTGGATTCTCTAGGCAAGACTACTGGAGTGGGTTGTCATTTCCTTCTCCAAGGGATCTTCCTGACCCAGGGATCAAACCCAAGTCTCTTATGTCTCCTGCATTGGCAAGTGGGTTCTTTACAACTAGCACCACCTGGGAACTGATCTCACAGAGATAAGATGTCCCAGGGATAAGAAAAATAGGCACTAACTTTCACTGTCTTTAAAAAAAAAGAAACAGCAGCAATACTTTTTGCAAGATGACTAAGTACTGGGTATATTTGCCATGGAAGAAAATAACAAATTAAATATCAGGTTAGGGACTACTCTGGTGTTCCAGTGGTTAAGACTTCACTACCAATGTGAAGGTTATGTATTCGATCCCCAGTCAGGGAGCTAAGATCCCACATAACTTGTGGCCAAAAAACCAAAACATAAAACAGAATCTACTTTGTAAAAAATTTCAATAAAGACTTTAAACACAGTCTGCATTTAAAAAAACATAAATAAATAAATAAATACCAGGACAGTTAACAGTCCCAGGAGTAAAAGTGCTCAGTTCGTGTTCTGTATCAAGTATGGAATGGGGAAGGTGCCCAAGTTCATAAGGGAAGATAGACTTTTTGTATCTCTGACTGGGTTCCTGGGAATAAGGGTATACACCATCCTTGTTAAAAATAACGAGGTTACATCCCAGGCATCTCAGAACCTGGAGCACATTGGACTGCTGTCTGGGCAGAGACTTAAGTGACCTTGAGAACTTGGGAGGAAAAGAAGAAATTTTGCTTTTTTTCTCTATGCATATTAAAAGGGGCTTAAGCCTTCCTCAGTGATCAATGCAAAGAAATAGAAGAAAACAATAGAATGGAAAATACTAGAGATCTCTTCAAGAAAAGTAGAGATACCAAGGGAACATTTCACACAAAGATGGGCACAATAAAGAACAGAAATGGTAGGGACCTAACAGAAGCAGAAGATATTAAGAAGAGGTGGCAAGAATACACAGAGGAACTATACAAAAAAGTACTTCATGATCCAGATAATCATGATAGCGTGATCACTCACGTAGAGCCAGTCGTCTTAGAATACGACATCAAGTGGACCTTAGAAAGCATCACTACAAACAAAGCTAGTGGAGGTGATGGAATTCCAGTTGAGCTATTTCAAATCCTGAAAGATGATGCTGTGAAAGTGCTGCACTCAATATGTCAGCAAATTTGGAAAATTCAGCAGTGGCCACAGACCTGGAAAAGGACAGTTTTCATTCCAATCCCCAAAAAAGGCAATGCCAAAGAATGCTCAAAGTACCACATAATGGCACTCATCTCACATGCTAGCAAAGTAATGCTCAAAATTCTCCAAGCCAGGCTTCAACAGTACATGAACCATGAACTTCCAGATGTTCAACTGGTTTTAGAAAAGGCAGAGGAACCAGAGATCAAATTGCCAACATCTGTTGGATCATCAAAAAAAGCAAGAGAGTTCCAGAAAAACATCTATTTCTGTTTTATTGACTATGCCAAAGCCTTTGACTGTGTGGATCACAACAAACTCCAGAAAATTCTTAAGGAGATGGGAATACCAGACCACCTGACCTACCTCTTGAGAAATCTGTATGCGGGTCAGGAAGCAACAGTAGAACTGGACATGGAACAACAGACTGGTTCCAAATTAGGAAAAGAGTATTTCAAGGCTGTCACTCTGCTTGTTTAACTTATATGCAGAGTACATCATTAGAAACGCTGGGCTGGATGAAGCACAAGCTAGAATCAAGATTGCTGGGAGAAATATCAATAACCTCAGATATTCACATGACGCCACCCTTATGGCAGAAAGTGAGGAAGAACTACAGAGCCTTTTGATGAAAGTGAAGGAGGAGAGTGAAAAAGTTGGCATAAAGCTCAACATTCAGAAAATTAGGATCATGGCATCTGGTCCCATCACTTCGTGGCAAATAGATGGGGAAACAATAGAAAGAGTGAGACAGACTTTATTTTGGGGGGCTCCAAAATCACCGCAGATGGTGATTGCAACCATGAACGTAAGAGACGCTTGCTCCTTGGAAGAAAAGTTATGACCAGCCTAGACAGCTTATTAAAAAGCAAAGACATTATTTTTTCAACAAAGATCTGTCTAGTCAAAACTATGGTTTTTTTCCAGAAGTCATGTATGGATGTGAGAGTTGGACTATAAAGAAAACTGAGCACTGAAGAATTGATGTTTTTGAACTGTGGTGTTGGAGAAGACTCTTGAGAGTCCCTTGGACTGCAAGGAGATCCAACCAGTCCATCCTAAAAGAAATCAGTCCTGAATATTCATTGGAAGAACTGATGCTTAAGAGGAAAGTCCAATACTTTGGCCACCTGATGTGAAGAACTGACTCACTGTAAAAGACCCTGATGCTGGGAAAGATTGAAGGCAGGAGGAGAAGGGGACAAAAGAGTATGAGATGGTTGGATGGCATCACTGAGTCAATGGACATGAGTTTGAGTAAGCTCCAGAAGTTGGTGGTGATGGACAGGGAAGCCTGGCTTTCCTGTGCTGCAGTTCATGGAATTGCAGAGTTGGACACAGCTGAGCGACTGAACTATACTGAACCTAAAACACTCAAGTTGGAAATGACAGATTGTGTCTGCCAATAGACATTAGATGCACTGAAAATTTCAACATTATACATTTGGTATTAAAATCTTATGGATATAACTGTATTTTTATATGGTGAGCAATGATAATTGTGAGTTTTCAAGTCCATATGTTAATATTATTTTTCATGCTTATATACATTAAAGTGAAAAGTGAAAGTGAAGTTGCTCAGTCGTGTCCAACTCTATGTGACCCCATGGACTCTAGTCTACCAGGCTCCTCCATCCATGGGATTTTCCAGGCAAGAATAATGGAGTGGGTTGCCATTTCCTTCTCCAGGAGATCTTCCCAACCCAGGGATTGAAGCTGCATCTCCCGCATTGTAGGCAGACGTTTTACTAAGCTGTAAGATAAAGGGGTGATTAGCTTTATATATTCCTCATTTTCACTTATACATTTAGAAAGATGCTTTATTGTTCTGTAATGTTATACCACAATGCACTCTGTTCCAAGAAATGTTTTGCATGTTTTCCCCTCTATATCTGTTCATGATACATTTGTATAATGTATTTTTAAAATAGACATAAAAGGAGACCTCAGTCTCATACTTGTTATGGCCTTTTAGCTGATATATATGGCAATCATTCACCTGGTAATTTAGAGTTAACAGTTCCCAATGGAAAATCAGAATCCAATAACTTTTTAAAAAGTAAGGTGTTGCCATACATCAAGATGAATCCACAAAACCAATACAGTATCGTAAAGTAATTAGCCTCCAATTAAAATAAATAAATGTATAATAAAAAATAAAATAAAAAATAAATAAAACTAAGTTGTATTTTGTACCCTATCAATGCATTTAAATGATCCTTTCACAGTTTCACCATCTGACACTTCCTCAACATGTTTTAAAAATAAGGTTATTGCAAAATTGTTCATAGTAAGCTTTATTTTGAATGTTCAGATCCAAAGAATTTTTAAAGAATTTTCTTTTTAGTCTTTTATTCCTTATATCTAACTTCTAAGAACATCTATATTGTCTTCTCATGATATAGAGTTAGAATACAATGTAATTATTCCCACTTGTTTAATAGGTCATTGTATTTCCCACGTGTAAGATACTTATGATTTTTTCACATATTTAAGGAGATCAGCCCTGGGATTGCTTTGGAATGAATGATGCTAAAGCTGAAACTTCAGTACTTTGGTGACCTCATGCGAAGAGTTGACTCATTGGAAAAGACTCTGATGCTCGGAGGGATTGGGGGCAGGAGTAGAAGGGGACGACCGAGGATGAGATGGCTGGATGGCATCACTGACTCGATGGACGTGAGTCTGAGTGAACTCCAGGAGTTGGTGATGGACAGGGATGCCTGGCGTGCTGCAGTTCATGGGGTCACGAAGAGTCGGACACGACTGAGCGACTGAACTGAACTGAACTGAAGCAGTAGCAAACACTAGACTTAAGCAGTCTTTGGATTTAGGAAATCTGTAGCATAAAGGCCTTGCAGTTTAGGACAATGGTTTAGATCTTTTTTTTTCTCTGCTGGATTTCTGTGACTAAAATATTTTACCTAAATTGTTGTGGTGAGAAAAGTTGAGAAAAAAATACAGCTGCTTTAGGAATTTGGGAAGAAAAAAATTTCCACGCCATTTGGTTTAAACTAAGCCATCGAGTATGACTAAGCCACTAAAGCATATATGAAAAGACCAGAAAAAGGGTTTCATAAGTGTTCACATCTGCCAAATTGGAACCACGCTAGGGAATATTGAACCTATTATTTCATTTGGTCTTCTAAACCAACCCTGAAAGGTAAATAGACTTATGTTTTACAGCACAAGCTGCGGCTTAGAACGATTACATACCTTTTGCAGGGTCAAGTGGTTATTAAGACGTAGCTGGAATTCAAACCCAAGTTTTGATAAACCCCGAACATTTTCTACCTTGCTATAGGCACCTGCTCATAAAAATTGCTAACATATCCCTAAGTATTAGGACTCTTAAGTTAGAGTTGCTTAAAGTATTATGCTACCCAAAATTAAAGGAGAGGAGAGAGCCTTCTTTTATTAGAGCATAAATGCAAATGTCTTTTCCAAATGGTATACCCACCAACAGGAAGCCTGCAGAAATTAATAATTGTGCCAGCTATCAATCTTTTCATGCATAAAATTCAAAATTTGTTACTCTGCCTACAGATGAAATGTCATTTTATGAAAAGCTAATAATATGCACCCACAAGTTTGCCTGTCAACACCAATGAGCCAATAGCAACCTGCCAAAGCTAAAATTGAGTATAATATTAAAATCATTTGAACATAGGCATATAATTGCATAGTCTATTCAAACTGTGTTGAATATCAATAGAATTTAGCTTTTGAATGTACCAGAGGCTTTTGGAGTTACAAAATTATGGATGATTATGACACAAGAGTTCATTGTGACATACCTAGTTGCAGAGCTAAGAACTCTCAGGACTAAAGAGAGAAGTGAGTTGCTCCTGCCAGGGTAGAAGTGGGGCTGGCATGTAACCTCCTTGCTTGTACTCTCATCCCAAGGATTATTCATCTTTAATCCCCTCTTGTTGCTTGAAGTTATATAAGGATTATTCATTTATTCATTTAACTCTATCATAATTGTTCCAGAAAGTAACTGAGACAGTTTACAAATAGAATTTTAAAAGATGGAATAAACTAAAAGTAGGAGAAAAACAAAGATTGAGTTACAAATGGATAACAATGAATGAGGTGATAGAAAGCATACCATGAAGACCTATACGTGTTGGTTTAAATTAACTTTTAATTTGGCTGTAAGCTTTGTAGTACAAATATAAGAATTAAAATTTGAGCCTCTGTCCCACCCACTCCCTACATCCCACCTATTTAGATCTTCACAGAGCACTGAACTGATTTTCCTATACTTTATAACAGCTTCCCACTGCTATTTTACACCTGGTAGTGTATATATGTTAATGCATATGTATACTTATAGCTGATTCACGTTGTTTTACAGCAAAAACCAATTCACACTGTAAAGCAATAATTAGTCATAGCTTCGGATAATTTATATCATTAATTGAAAAAAATCTTTTAATATATCTTGCAATTAAATGAATTGTTAAATAATAGTTTATTTATAAGAATATAATTCTGATTACATATAGATACTCCGAAAACCACCTTCAATTTAATGCTTTTGCAACTTTCAAATGTGTGTTTTGTAAGTCAGTTTTATTGGACTTTGTATTATGCTTAATTGTTTTAGTGTTTGTCTTCCTTAATGAAGTATAAGTTCCTGAAAGAAGTCAGGCTTCATGTTTTAGTTAAGCTTCTTCAAAATATAGCACACATTTGATTACTAAATATATTTATAGGGGGCTTCCCTGGTGGCTCAGATGGTAAAGAATCTGCCTGCAGTGCAGGAGACCCTGGGTCAGGAAGATCCCCTGGAGAAGGGAATGGCAACCCACTCCAGTATACTTGCCTGGAGAATTTCATGGACAGATCATGGGGTTGCAAAGACTACCATGACTGAGTGACTAACACTTTCACTTTTTTCATAGTTAACCTATACTTAGCATGTCTCTTCTGTGTCCTACACAGTTTAGCATGTTTCTGATATATAATAGATTAAAAGGTAAGCGTGCTTATCTCTTGGAAGGTTTTAATCTATTTCCATGGACTTTAATTATTGAATGCATATTTAATTTATCAGAACAAAATTAAAAATTCACCCCAATTAAACATAATTAATTAATGAAACAAAATGTTCACATGTATTTTATAGGTGACAAAAAATATTTTTAGTTTTGAAAATAAGAAGAAATTGGGATGTGAGTCTCTTGAAGCTTATTTGGGTTTAAAGTAAAGAACAGTATCAATGGATTTAGGAGAAATGGGTCTTTGATTTTCATCACTAAATATTATAGATATCTGATGCTGAACTGTTGAGAGCGTCAACTTCATTATGTGTAAGTGAGAGAAGTAGATGAATTCCAACATCTACTCTGCCTGTAAATTTGATGATTCAATATAAATACTTTTCTAAAAATACTCTTTTTATTTTCTTACAATTGAGGTGTTCTTTTCTTCCTTACTCCTCCAAGTACATTGACAAAAAGAAAAAAAAAAAAACTTTTCAATCCATTTAGACCTTTCCTTAGGAAAAGAAAACCTAAATGGAAATTACTTTTCAAAGTCTAAGCTGGGTCTGTAGCATTCTATGACAGGTGGCATTGCCTTCCAGAGAAATGAAAAACAACTCACACTCTCATTTTTCAGGAAAGATGGCATGTCATGGTGGCAACGCAGTTTTGAACTTTGGAAGTCCTTTCATTTCACAAGCCTCCCACTAAGAAATGCAGCAAGCTTCCCAGGAGTTACAGCAACAGAATATCAGTTCAGTTCAGTCACTCAGTCGTAGCCCCAACTCTGCCAGTCCACGGACTGCAGCACACCAGGCTTCCCTGACCATCACGGGATGGACAGAATAAACACGCACGCAGTTGTGCGCATAGTGACTTGCTTCATGCCGCCTCATGGCCTCAGCAGCTATAAACAGAATCTCTAATTTCAGGTGATGGAAAGAAGGAAGAACACATGCATATATATATATTTTTTGAACTTTTTATTTCATATTGGAGTATAGCCAGTTAACTATGTTGTGATAGTTTCAGGTGAACAGTGAAGAGACTCATCCATACATATACATGTATCCATTCTCCCCCAAACTCCTCTCCCCTTCAGGCTGCCGCGTAACATTGAGCATTGGTTATCCACTTTAAATACAGCGGGGTGTACACGTCCACCCAAACTCCCTAACTACCCTTTCCCTCCATCCTTACCCTGGCAACTGTAAGTTTGTTCTCTAAGTCTGTGAGTCTCTTTCTTTTTTGTAAGTAATTTCATTTGTATTATTTCTTTTAAAATTCTGCATATGAAAGATGTCATATGATATTTCTCCTTCAAAAGAGAACTTTAAATTCAATCACCAAATATCTTTTTGTTGTTTATAAATTATGCTTTACACAAAGTTATTTAAATTTTCCAGATCATTAAGTGATCATTCATTAAGTGAATAAACACACCAATGGAATCATTTTCATGCTGAAAGTTCACAATTAATTGAAAGTTGAAAGGGTGGTGACATATATGTCTTGAATATCTTTTTACTGCCTCAGTTTGGGCTATTTTCAAACTCATTCATGCCTCCAGGAGAGGAAGAAAAGAGGAATCAAAAAATCTGCTTCAAGCTATTCTTGATATAAGGGTAAAATAAAAAGTTTACAATACCATAAAGAAAAATGAAAGAACTAGTTCGAAACTGAGGCTGTTTTACTGAAAGATGTGTGTGGGCAGTCTGGCTGTTCAACACTCAAAAGCCAATAAGCCAGCCAGGTTGGTGGAAAAAAAAGTTTGCTTTATTTCAGATGCTGGCAACTGGGGGGGAGGATGGAGGGTGGGGAGGCTGGTGGACATCTCTCTCCGTTCAAAGGCTGACCCTCCTCTGCCCCCGACAAGCACGGGTGAGAGCATTTATAGACAGAGTAGGGTGGAAGGGCTACATGCAGAAACAGCATAGTCATCTCTAGCAGTCATCTTCAAATTGATCATCAGTGGTCTGATCGACATCATCTTGGTTGTCTCAGGTACAATCAGTCTTCAGTTCTGGGGTGCACTTGTTCCCACTTCTCTGCAGTCAGCTCTCAGAATTGTAGCAACTCAAGTCCTGGGTAGATTGGTCATCATGTACTTAACTTCTCCACCTCGTATTTTAGTATCTGTGAGACAGCTCACAGGATATGGCTCAGAATATTATCTAGAGCTCTTGCGAAAGAACTAAAGGTCCTTAACCATGCTAAACGACTACATTAGTATTATTTAGTCACCTCTTAGACTGTTTTCCTTTGTTTCTGCATGTCTCATTCTCTGATTAAACTCATTCTTTGACTAAAGTTTTCCAAAGGCAAAAGCCAGGCAGAGAACATGGTGGGGAGACAAGGACCAATACGAGGCTTCCTTGNCATGCTAAACGACTACATTAGTATTATTTAGTCACCTCTTAGACTGTTTTCCTTTGTTTCTGCATGTCTTATTCTCTGATTAAACTCATTCTTTGACTCAAGTTTTCCAAAGGCAAAAGCCAGGCAGAGAACATGGTGGGGAGACAAGGACCAATACGAGGCTTCCTTGGTGGCTCAGTGGTGAAGAATCCTCATGCCAATGCAGGAGACATGTGTTCAATCCCTGGTCCAGGAGGCTGCCACAGGCTGGGGAGCAACTAAGCCCGTGTCCACAACTACTGAGCCTGTATTCTAGAGCCCAGGAACTGCAACTACTGAGCCCACGTGCTGCAATGACCGAAGCTCCCACACCCGAGGTTACGTGCACAACAACAAGAGAATTCACTGCAATGAAAAGCCTGTGCACCGCAACCAGAGAGTAGCCCTCACTCACCACAACTAGAGTTAAAGACTGCACAGCCATAGAGGCCCAGCACTGCCAGTATATGAATAAACAGTAGAGAAGGTAATATTCCCTGAAAACCAGCCTTGACCCCTTACCATCCCAGCCTCTAATTGCAACTGTGTAGACATTTTCTGGGAGACTCACCCATGAAGCAGCTCCAGGAACTCCTATTTAGTTGGGGTCGCAAAGAGTCAGACATGACTGGGAGACTTCACTTTGACTTTTCACTTTCATGCATTGGAGAAGGAAATGGCAACCCACTCCAGTGTTCTTGCCTGGAGAATCCCAGGGATGGGGGAGCCTGGTGGGCTGCTGTCTATGGGGTCGCACAGAGTCAGACATGACTGAAGCAACTTAGCAGCAGCAGCAGCAGCAGAGATTCAAAAGAAGTTTTCTTACAGAAACCCAGCTTAGTGACAATCTTTGGAGACTAAGTGCTTAGACAATATTTCCTAGTTATCTGGTTAACCATAAACCTTTATTTTACTATTATTTTTTTAATTTTTATTTTTACTTTATTTCAGTTTACAATACTGTATTGGTTTTGCCATACATTGACATGAATCCTCCACGGGTGTACATGAGTTCCCAGTCCTGAACCCCCTCCCACCTCCCTCCCCATATCATCTCTCTGGATCATCCCCGTGCACCAGCCCCAAGCACCCTGTATCCTGTATTGAACATAGACTGGCGATTCGTTTNAGCATGAAATTAGAGGCCAGTTGTTACTATTGAAAGGAATAAAGGAGAAATTACCAGGAAAATCTTCTGGTTTTAAGAATGCACGAGAGAAGGGACTAGCAGGAGAGAGAAGACAGTCATCTCAGCTGCAGGTCAACGGGTACTTTCTGGACGCTATTCGCAAATCCTCACCTCACTGCAGTCCAGGTATGACCCTAACGGTTTCTATTTTTGCCTTCCAAAATTCATGTTATTCACACTAATGGGATCTAAATAAGACACTGTGGGTAAAATACGGATAGTAAATATTTAAGAGGCAAGAACACAATGATAAGCTACGACTTGACACAAAGATAAACAGTGTCTAGCTTAAGACTAATAACCTCCCAGTTATCAAACACAGAGAATTCCTACCTCACATACTGGAAGCATGCCTAATAAGCTATTACAATGTCTAAAGTCAGAACTCAGTTCATTGGAAATCTTGAGTAATATTTTATCTCAGTCATGAAAGTCAGACTGAGAAATGCAAAATATGATTAATTAAAATATTTTTCCAGATGTTCAAGTGCTTCTTCAACTTAACTGTAGACACTAATCACTGTAAGCAAGACAAAAATTCAGTACATGACATACAGAATTTTTCTTTATAACAGACATAGGAATATGATTTTAGTTGATGAATTTACTAATGGTTATAGTGGGTCCATAGTCTCATCTATTTACTGACTTTGTATTTTAATGACTGAGCAGCTGCCATAGAATACAGTATTATCAAATAGCCTTGTGGAAACTATTTCTTATCATTTAGAAGGTGGCCTCTCCTTTCAGCTAAATCAGGAAAACTGTGAAAACTGTTTTACTCAGACTTTATTGTCATCTTGCCTTTGACCAAATCCATAACAGGCTTCTTACCCTAGTTCTCCAATTTCCTTGGCCCTTGTAAAGTTCTTCTATTGTTCATATTACTCTTTTGGCATCTATGCTACTTATTTTCAGACCATTAAGAAAAAAAAAACCTCAGGGGAATCTGCTTCAACCACCAGACAGGGATAGGGTGGCACTTACCCCTGGTGAAGTACAAAAATGCCCAGAAGTCCGAGAACTTACATTCACACAGTCCATTCTAACCACAGATTCCAGCTATTCCAGCTTTTCCTTTAGACTGCTCCACTATTGAAAAGATTTACTGTTTTTTAACTGAAGAGAAAGAATAAAAGCAAAGTCAAATCAAGGAATAGATTGTTTTTTTTCTTTGAAGTATAGTTGACTTACAATATCATATTAGTTTCAGGAGTAAACACAGTAATTCAATACTTTTATAGATTATACTCCATGCAAAGTTATTATAAAATATTAACCATTCCCTGTGTTGTACATTACATTCTTGTAACTTATTTTTTACTTAGTAGTTTGTACTTCTTAATACAAACTCCTCACCTATTTTGCCTCTTTCTCTTAAATTTATTGAAGAACAAAAATAACCTATTTTGGCAGGGAGGAACAATAAAGGGATAGGAGAGAGGGAGGTAGAAATACTGGGGATAAGACAGGCTACAAAGATGTATTGTACAAAAGGAAGAATACAGCCAATATTTTGTAATATCTGTAAATGGAATGTAACCTTTAAATTTTTTTAATTGCTAAAAATTAAACTCTTCAGCATTTTTTCCCTCTACTTACCCTTCTCATTTTTACCTTGAAATAATTCTTTATGTTTACTGTGGCTGCATATTTTTTATTTCAGTGAATAGAATTCTTCTATTAAATTTATTTACTCAGGATAAAAGACTGTCATCAGGTCATAGGAAAAAAGAAATGGAGGCAAAAATACAAGTCAAAAATATGCTCAGAACTTCCTCTTCAGGGAATCTCAAGTTCAGCGTCTGGGACTGATATAATATTATAATCAATCCTTTACTATCCATTATAGTAGTAGCTTCTATAATATTTACCTTTGTTTTATAGAAAAACAAAGCTGTTTCCATCTCAGCCTTTCATTTTATCTACTAGTGATAAGTATCTAGGTTTGGTCTGAATCTTACTGAAGAATAAACTAGTTCCCTACAGTTGAGGAAAGGTTGGTATCTGTGTTAGTTTCTGTCTCCTGTTCACCTGAAGTCCTTCAAAATCACAACAATGAAAATGGAGGCCTTTAGAGATCCTGTGAATGACCTCACTCGTGCAAGTTCATGCCAAATAATCCTGAATTAAAAAGGCAAAGCTGAGGGTGGGCCATGTAGAATAATAGTAAATGTTGCCTCCAATAGCTGGCAGATTCCTACTTTTCCCATAACGGGTTTTGACAAATTTTAACACTGATGTGAGAAAGCCTTGGTAAGTGAATCCAATGGTCTCCTTGATGTTGTTATTTAGTCCCTCAGTCATGTCTGACTCTCTGCAGCCCCATGGACTGCACCCTCTAGCTTCTCTGTCCATGGGATTTCCCAGGTAAGAACACTGGAGTGAGTCGCCATGCCCTCCTCCAGGGGAATCTTTCTGACCCAGACGTCTCCTGTGTCTCCACTGAGGGCGAGTTCTTGACCCACTGAGCCAAGTCACCCAAGCTTCCTGAAGTTACTTGAAAACAATTTTATATTTAGTTTGTGAATGTCAATTCACAGACCCTCTTCTATATCTGAATGTAAGAGGCTGTGTGTTTCTCTCTTATTCCTTTTCGGACTAACTCCATCTTCTTTTTCTCCAATCACAGACTGAGAAATATGGCAGTTGTATTGGGGGAAACATAAGAAAGTGAACAAGATAGCTTTTCTGCCTGTTCAAATACAGTGGAAACTCATTCTTGAGGTAAGGTCATTTCATAAGAAGTGGCAGAGGGAACCCCGAAAGGAGTGTAAGTCATGTGAGTGGCCATCTGTTGGGTGTTCATTCTAAACTCTGCACAGGTGCTCAACTTCCACTGTAAAAGGGCTAATAAAGGTGGTTAACACTGCCTGAACATTCCTCGTGGCACATGAATCCCCAGGAAAAGTCAGAGTCGGCCTTAGCAGGCATCCCTGTGTCTACAATTTGGAAAGGTTGATCTTGAGTTCCCCAGGATATCTGATGTAAAAGAAGACCTTCAAGTGACATCAGACTCCCTCTAGGAAATTATCACCATTTCCTGACTGTTGCAATAGAAAAAATTACATCTGACTTCCTTAGGAAAGAACAATGAACAGCAAATGTTTTCTAAAGATATTTTTTGAAGTGGATCGTTTTTAAAGTCTTTATTGAATTTGTTAAAATATTGATTCTGTTTTATGGTTTGGTTTTATGGCTGTGAGGCATGTGAGATCCTATTTTCCTGGCCAGGGACTGAGCCACATTCCCAGCATGGGAAGAGGAAGTCTTAACTGCTGCACTGCCAGGGAAATCCCAGCAATTTTTGTATATCATTAAACTCTAAGGTCTTGGGCTTTTTAGGTTCCAAATGTCTGTGGACAGCAGGAAGGAACTCCAAGTGTAAATTTTAATGTTCTGACAATATATTCACCTGTGAAAACATCCCCCACAATCAAAATAATGAACATGTCCACCACCAAGAGAAGATTCCTCATGACACTGTCTACTGCATCCCTCAACTTCTCCCCTTCTTCCCCTGTTTATTGTGTTGAATACATAGACTACAGTCAGTAACTCTTTTTATATCTTTGTCGGCTGTTCCCAACACCTGTGTTAATTCTAGATCATGCCCAATTGCCTGATTTATCTCCTCATCACAAAGCATCATTTCTGCTTCATTGCATGCCTGATAATTTATTTAAAATTATTTTATTGTATGTCAGCTATAATGAGTTTTACCTTGTCAGGTGATGGATGGTTTGGGGATTTCTGTAAATGTTCTCGAGTTTGGGTCTGGAATGCAAGTGAAGTTACTTGTAATCAGTTGAGGTAGTGTTTGCTGTTTTGTTGTTTAGTCGCTAAGTCATGTCCAACTCTTTTGTGACCCCGTGAACTGTAGCCCACCAGGCTCCTTTGTCCATGGGATTTCCCAGGCAAGAATACTGGAGTGGGTTGCCATTTCCTTCTCTAGGGGATCTTCCCAACCCAGAGATAGAACATGAGCCTCCTGCATTGGGAGGTGGATTCTTTACCACTGAGCCACCTCAGAAGCCTGAGGTAGTGTTTGCTCCATTACTGAGAAGCCGAGCTCCTCTGTGTACACTACCCAATAACCTACAGGTGAGTAGACGCTTCAGTCTGTCTGGTGGGACTCGGCACCCTTCTCTGTCCCATGTGGCCCTCTAGTCTTTTGAAGAGGTTCTTTCCATCGCCCACGCATATTCCTCACACACGTGCATTAAGCAGTACTCAGCTGGACACTTGCGTGGGAGCCACTATGAATCTGAAGATTCCAGCAACTTCTTGTTCTCAAGCACTCTATCCTGTGAAGTCTATTTTCCCTCACTCCCTGGCCTCTCACCTCCATCTCGATGCAGGGAATTCATCAGATTCTCACTAGGTTCCCGCTCCTGACCCGTATGTAGGCTGAGTACTCTCTCTAGCCACTAAACTGAGGCAATTGTGGGCTTGTGTGGTATGTTTCCTCTTTGCTGGGGATCTCTGCCCCATCCTTTTATAATGTCCAGTGTCTTACACCTCACTGGTTCATATATGTGTCTGTTTTGTGTTTCTGTAGAGGGTAATTGTAGTCCCTGTTATTCCATCTGGGACAGAAATGAATGAGTCTCATCAAAATTTTATCACTATCTCCCTAAGTATTCTTAAATAAATAACACATTGTCCTGTCTTCTCTAATTCTTTTCATTTTGCGGGCTGTTATGTTTTATGTCTTTTCCCTGTGATTTTAGAGATTTTTATGAGTGAGATAAAATAGAAACATCATTCAAACTGCCATGCTGAACTGTAAATCTATGTTATCCTTTAGGGAGCTAACTCCAATCAAGATAAGAAAAAGCTTTCAGAAAAGGATCGTTGATAGAAGTATACAGGTTAAGAGTTCCTGAGTAATAGAAGCAATAGAATATTGAAGAATAAAAATAGTGCAGTGACATTGAAAATATATGGTAAGAAAGTAACTTACTAGACATAAATAATTTTTAATATTACTACAGGTATGAAGAAATTAGAATAAATAATAAGATGGAAGTTATCAGCTTTTGTGAGTGGAGGCATTTATTGAGCTAGAAAACACAAACGCTGACATGCCTTTGATTAATATGAGTGTGTCAAGAGGGTGAGAATGGATTTTTATTTTGGACAACTTTTATTTGAATTGCCTTTTGTACAATCAGAAATTGGATCCAGAAAGAAAAATGTCTTAATTAACAGCAAACTTGGATTTGGTTTTAGCGTGGAAGTCAAAGCTGAAGCCAATGGAATGGTTTAGGTTTTCTTAGAAGCGTCTGTGTTTATAATAAAGCACAGAAGAGAAGAGGAAAGAAAAAAGAGGATAAAGAAAGGGGAAAAGATCCCCAGTGGGAGAAGAAAACTGACAGTAGTATTTCATGACTTAGTAGGAAAGAATGCTAGCGAAAGAGAATAAAGAAGAGTATTAAATCGGTCTCAGAAAAATTCACAAACATTAGTTTGAACTGCAATTTGGAAAGCTCAATTAAGGACAAAACATGCAATAAATAATAAGAACGTAAAAGGAGTTATTTGAGATAGCAAAAGTAGATTTTTGTTAACTTTGTTAAGGAAATTCAAGTAGACCTGCCTCTGTGGTGGCAATATTAAAACGATTTGAGGAATAAATAATATGTGAAGAACAAAAAAGATTCACCATTGAGCACCGTTTCAAGAAGTTTAATTACTACAGAAAGATTGCCGCTGCTGCTGCTGCTAAGTCGCTTCAGTCATGTCCGACTCTGTGCGACCCCATAGAACTGTGACCCTCCAGGTTCCCCGGTCCCTGGGGTTTCCCAGGCAAGAACACTGGAGTGGGCTGCCACTTCCTTCTCCAATGCATGAAAGTGAAAAGTGAAAGTGAAGTCGCTCAGTTGTGTCCGACTCTTGGCGACCCCATGGACTGCAGCCCACCAGGCTCCTCCATCCATGCGATTTTCCAGGCAAGAGTACTGGAGTGGGGTGCCACTGCCTTCTCTGACAGAAAGATTAGGTGGCTAATAAATAGATGAGAAAACAGTATTGAGGGGTTTTGTTTCTTTTAATTGATTTTACTTTTGAAAGGCAAATATCACATATATTTTGCAGATTTTTGAGTGAATGGTGGACTAGGAGAGAAAGAAAGCGCTTTTAATTTTGGATGTTTTGAGATGGCAGAAGGCTAAGTAAGAAAGGACATTTGATAAGGGATAGAGTGATGTCCAGAGGAGACAGCAGAGAAAAAAATCACAACACACATGGGGCAGTCGAAGGATTTTCTAGAGGTCCTGTGTATTCTGCAGTCCTTTGAATTTAAAGATTAAATTGTTTATGTGAGCACCTGTGAGGGGCATTGTTTGTTTAAAGACAGTTGCAGACTCTTTCTGATGGTGGCCAATTAGACTGGTTTTAATAAATGTTTACTAGACTCACACAATTGCTCTATATATCAAATTGATTAAGTGATCAAATAAGTATTTCTTCCATCTGCAAAATACACCATGAACCTGCCCACTTTTTTCACTTCCGTTGCTTTCTCCCTGGTTCCAACCATCGTTACCTCTCACTTGGATGACTACAATATCTTCCAAATGGATGTCCTTGCTTCCTTTCTTGCACATTTAAAAAATACCTTTAAATTCAATGTCATAACATGTCACATCTCTGCTCAAACCTGCAGGGGTGTCCACATCCAGTTGGGAACAGGAACAAGGCTCTTGCAACAAGTCCTCAGTTTTTGCATTGCCTGGCTTCCCACTACTACTTTGCCAGCATCTGCGACTGCTGCACTTGTTATTCCACCTCAGGCTCCCCTGGTTCCCAACACTCGCCAGCACGCCCGCCTTAGACCCTGGACCCTCGGCGTCCCCAGTGCCTAATTCCTCTTCCTCTAGAGACTTATGTGCCTCTACTTCCACTTCCTCTACTTCTTGCGGAGCCGCTCTGCCTTCAGCAGTGTGCTCTTAGATGACTTGTCATCACATCTAATCTGGCGTTCCTAGTTTTCATGGAAAGTGGCTTCCTACAGTTGATTCTCCACCTCCCTTACGTGGTTTATTTCAGTTCAGTTCAGTCGCTAAGTCACGTCCAACTCTTTGCGACCCCACGAATCGCAGCACGCCAAGACTCCCTGTCCATCACCAACTCCCGGAGCTCACTCAGACTCACAGCCATCAAATCAGTGATGCCATCCAGCCATCTCATCCTCTGTCGTCCCCTTCTCCTCCTGCCCTCAATCCCTCCCAGCATCAGAGTCTTTTCCATTGAGTCAACTCTTCCCATGAGGTGGTCAAAGTACTGGAGTTTCAGCTTTAGCATCATTCCTTCCAAAGAAATCCCAGGGCTGATCTTCAGAATGGACTGGTTGGATCTCCTTGCAGTCCAAGGGACTCTCAAGAGTCTTCTCCAATACCACAGTTCAAAAGCATCAATTCTTCGGCGCTCAGCCTTCTTCACAGTCCAACTCTCACATCTGTACATGACCACAGGAAAAACCATAGCCTTGACTAGATGGACCTTAGTCGGCAAAGTAATATCTCTGCTTTTGAATATGCTATCTAGGTTGGTCATAACTTTTCTTCCAAAGAGTAAGCATCTTTTAATTTCATGGCTGCAGTCACCATCTACAGTGATTTTGGAGCCCCCAAAAATAAAGTCTGACACTGTTTCCACTGTTTCCCCATCTATTTCCCATGAAGTGATGGGACCAGATGCCATGATCTTCAGTTTCTGAATGTTGAGCTTTAAGCCAACTTTTTTAGGGGTCCTCAAACTTTTCAGACCCAGGGACCAATTTCATGGAAGGCAATTTTTCCACAGACCGGTTGGTGGTGGAGTATGGTTTCAGGATCATTTCAAGCATATTACATTTATTTGTGCACCTTACTTCTAATCTGATGCCACTGCTGATCTGACAGGAAGTACTGCTCTGAGGCGCAGAGGTTGGGGACTCCTTGATTTAATTTATATTATTTAATTCTACATCATTAATTGTCTTTAGTACTAACACATAATTTACTTATTTGTCTGGTGTATTATCTGCCTTTACTAATATGTCAGCTCCAGGAGGGCAGGAACGTTCGTCTGTGAGTTTTACAAATGTCTCCCAAGCATTTAGAGCAGTACCTAGCACAGCTATATGTGCCCAGTCACTTGGTCGTGTCCAGCTCTTTGCAGCCCCGTGGACTGTACCCTGCCAGGCTGCTCTGTCCGTGGACTCTTCCAGGCAAGAACACTGGAGTAGGTTGCCCTTTCCTCCTCCAGCGGATCTTCCCCACCCAGGGATCAAATACATGTCTCTTGTGTCTCCTTCATTGGCTGGCAGATTTTTTAACCATTGTGCCAGAATAATTATGACTTTAGTTTTATTTTGATTTTTCCTCAACATTTAAAAAGCTGAGGAATCAAAAAACCTATAAAAGATTTTAAGTGAAAACCACAGTTACCTTTATTTTCTGAAATATGCTTGTGTTAGTGTGTGTTACTTGCTCAGTCATGCCCGACTCTTTGCGATGCCATGGACTACAACCCACTACAGCCCATCTCTGTCCATGAGATTTTCCAGGCAAGGATACTGGAGTGGGTTGCCATTTCCTTCTCCAGGCGATCTTCCCAACCCAGGGATAGAACCCAGGTCTCCTGCACTGCAGGCAGATTCTTTACTGACTGAGCTACAAAGGAAGCCCCGTAATAAATGTATATAAGAAGGAAAGAGGTTTAACTTCTGTTACAGTCCCAACTCTGTCAGAAAAATCTGTGTAACCTCAGGCAAATTATAAACCTCTTTGGACATCAGTTTCCTCATCAACAGCTACAAAGAAACAATGGTGTTGGGGTAGATATATAAAAGAAATTACCAGTTTCTTTTCAGTTGTGACATTCTAATAATCTATTAAAAGGATTATCTGAAGGATTGTCCCAAGTTGCCCCAGTGTTCTACCCAATGAAAACATGAATCATATTGTTCTCTATTTATACTGCATGGAATGTTTCTAACCATTAAGTGTTCATATGTGATTACATTTTATGATTTGTTACAGTTTTGCTTGATAGCCAGATCCTGGGTCAGGGACCTTGGTTTAATTTATCCTTGCTAACACTGAAGTTTATTTATGGCACGGAATAAATGATAGTGTAACAACACATTTGAAAATATCTGCCTAAGAGACAAGAGTTATTGCATTAATTTGCATTTTTCTTTCTAAAATTTAGATAAATACAAGTATTTATGGAAAGAACAAATGTTGTATGTTGGCTCTAAGCTCTGTCCTCAGTATGGAATACTGGAATGTTTATCCCTCATGTTATCTCGGTGGTGAGCTCTTTTCAAAGAATTGTAGGGTAGCTTAGGTGGCAGATACGAAAGCAATGCTGATTCAATTACATTTTCTATATTTTTTCCTGGTAATTTATTTAAAAAACACCCCAAAACAGCTAAATCAAGCCAAAGTCTAAAATTATGACAGGCTGTAAAGAAAATTAGTGATTAATTGTAATTCAGATTTTCAACAGTGTTTGTTTTTGAATGAAGTAAATTTCCATGAAAATGTAAACCAAGAGCAAGCCTAGAAAAATTTGATATGTGTTTGGTAAAGTAAATAATTGTTACCATTTCTAAAACCTTTGGCTGGGAGATTTCTAGTGAAAAAAAATGTGTAAGTGATATTTATAACTAAAAACAAAACCTTAATTTTTAATTCTTTCCCAGAGTCTCTCAACTACAATACAAATTAAAATATTTCTCTTCATGAGGTACACGTGTCTTGACTGGAAATGAGCTGTTAGTCTAAACCACTTCATACTGGGTGCAAATCCTGGTATGCTAGATTTTAGCTGAGTAACTCTATCAAAGTCACCTGGCCCTTTGAATTTGCAGCTTCCTCAGGCATAAAGTAGAAATCATGCTTTCTTAGCTGGATTATTGCAATGATTACTGATGTCCTATATGTCAAGCACCTATGAGAGAAACTGATACGTAAAACCAGTCAATGCTGGCTCCTTCTAACTCAACCTCCTCTTTACTCCAAATTCTGCTCTCAATCCAACCTCATGAGATATAGCCTGGAAGATTCCAGAAGTTTCATATTTTCATTGCTTCTGCTCTTATGCATCTCTTAGATTTGTTGTTGTAAAAACTATGACTATTTAATAGCAGGTCAACATGTGCAAGTTAAATAAGGTAATGAATGATGGACTCGCCCATGCTGATATGATGAGATACAGAATGGAGTGGGGTGGGAATTATGGTTGGCTGCGAGTGTTAAGATACTGATCTTCCTGATCCAGGGATTGAACTCAGGTCTCCTATATTGGCAGGCAAGTTCTTTATGGAGATAATACAAGAAAAGTTCACATACAGTAGGATCATTTTGCCAGATTTCTTTGGGAAGAAGGAAAACAAAATTCTCTTTGCACTGGTAATAACTTACCGAGTCACAGTTTTTTGTTCGTACGAGGCTTAATTCCCTTCCAGTTTCAATGATTTGTCATTTCTTATATTTAATGCTAGCTTTGTATGACTAACAATTGCTGGCTATAAGATGAATGTGACAGTCCCCTCAGACACAACAGATTTTTCTCTGGATATGATTAATACAGAATGATTCACTGATATTAGATGTAGTACATATTAATTAGTATCTTTCCTTTGAGATTAACTCCATAAAGGCAAACACAAACTTCAAGTGATTTTTCTCCCAAAACCAACAGGTTCTAGTTAAAACTGTGACACAAACTGATATGTTTTGCTTGGCAATTTTCAATTCCACTTATTTTGCTCTTTATGTTTTGCTCCTAGCACTAAGGGAGGGTTTCCCAGGTGGCTCAGTTCTAAAGGATCCTCCTGTCAATGCAAGAGACTCAGGTTTTATCCCAGGGTGGGAAGATCCCCTGGAGGAGGAAATGGCAACCCACTCCAGTATTCTTGCCTGGGAAATTCCATGGACAGAGGAGCCTGACAAGCTACAGTCCATGGGGTCACAAACAAATGGACACAGCTGACCTACTGAGAACATGAATATGAGTAGCACTAAGGGAGATGTCCTTTTCATTATAGGGGACTGGAATGCAAAAGTAGAAGGTCAAGAAATACCTGGAATAACAGGTGAATTTGGCATTGGAGTACAAAATGAAGCAGGCCAAAGGCTAACAGAGTTCTGCCAAGAGAATGCACTAGTCATAGCAAACACCCTCTTCCAACAACAAGAGAGAAGACTCTGCACATGGACATCACCAGATGGTAGATACCAAAACCAGACAGATTATATTCTTTGCAGCCACATGTGGAGACACTCTATACAGTCAGCAAAAACAAGACCGGGAGCTGACTATGGCTCAGGTCATGAGCTCCTTATTGCAAAATTCAGATTTAAATTGAAGAAACTAGGGAAAACCACTAGACCATTCAGGTCTGACCTTTATCAAATTCCTTACAATTATACAGTAGAAATGAGAAATAGATTCAAGGGATTAGATCTGATAGACAAAATGCCTGAAGAACTATGGACGGAGGTTCAGGCTATTGCACAGGAGGCAAGCATCAAGACCATCCTCAAGAAAAAGAAATGCAAAAAGGCAAAATGGTTGTCTGAGAGGGCCTTACAAACAGTTGTGCAAAGAAGTGAAAGGCAAAGGAGAAAAGGAAAGATACATCCATTTGAATACAGAGTTCCAAAGAAGAGCAGGGAGAGATAAGAAAGCCTTTCCAGTGATCAGTGCAAAGAAATAGAGGAAAACAATAGAATAGGAAAGACTAGAAATCTCTTCAAGAAAATTAGAGATACCAAGGGAACATTTCATGCAAAGATGGGCACAATAAAGGACAGAAATGATATGGCCTTAAAAGAAGCAGAAGAAGAGGTGGCAAGAATACACAGAGGAACTATACAAAAAAGATCTTTATGACCCAGAAAACTACGATGGTGTGATCACCCACCTAGATCCAGACATCCTGGAGTGCAAAGTCAAGTGGGCCTTAGAAAGTATCACTATGAACAAAGCTAGTGGAGATGATGGAATTCCAGTCGAGCTATTTCAAATCCTAAAAGGTGATGCTGTGCAAGTGCTGCACTCAATATGCCAGCCAATTTGGAAAACTCAGCAGTGGCCACAGGACTGGAAAAGGTCAGTTTTTATTCCAATCCTAAAGAAAGGCAATGCCAAAGAATGTTCAAACAACTGCACAACTACGCTCGTCTCACACACTAGCAAACTAATGCTCAAAATCCTCCAAGCCAAGCTTCAATTGTATATGAACTATGAAGTTCCAGATGTTCAAGCTGGTTTTAAAAAAAAGCAGAGGAACCAGAGATCAAATGGCCAACATCCACTTGGTCATCAAAAAAGCAAGAGAGTTCCAGAAAAACACTTACTTTTTCTTTATTGACTATGCCAAAGCCTTTGACTATGTGGATCACAACAAACTCTGGAAAATTCTTCAAGAGATGGGAATACCAGACCACCTCACCTGCCTCTTAAGAAATCTGTATGCAGGTCAGGAAGCAACAGTTAGAACTGGACATGGAACAACAGACTGGTTCCAAATCAGGAAACTAGTACGTCAAGGCTGTCACTCTGCTTATTTAACTTACATGCAGAGTACATCATGAGAAATGCCAGCATGGATGAAGCAAAGCTGGAATCAAGATTTCTGGGAGAAATATCGATAACCTCAGATATGCAGATGACACCACACTTAATGACTGAAAGCAAAGAAGAACTAAGGAACCTCTTGATGAAAGGGAAAGAGGAGAGTGAAAAAGTTGGCTTAAAGCTCAACATTCAGAAAATGAAGATCATAACATCTAGTCCCATCACTTCGTGGAAAATAGATGGAGAAACAATGGAAACACTGAAGAGACTTTATTTTGGGGGGCTTCAAAATCACTGCAGCTGGTGACTGCAGCCATGAAATTAAAAGACACTTGCTCCTTGAAAGAAAAGCTATGACCAACCTAGACAGCATCTTAAAAAGCAGACACATTACTATGCAAACAAAGGTATGTCTAGTCAAAGCTATGGTTTTTCCAATAGTCGTGTGTGGATGTGAGAGTTGGACTATAAAGAAAGCTGAGCGCAGAATAATTGATGCTTTTGAACTGTGGTGTGGGAGAAAACTCTTGAGAGTCCCTTGGACTGCAAGGAGTTTCAACCAGTCAATCCTAAAGGAAATCAGTCCTGAACATTCACTGAAAGGACTGATGCTGAAGCTGAAACTCCAATACTCTGGCCACCTGAAGTGAAAAACTGACTCATTTGAAAAGACCTTGTTCTGGAGAAAAATTGAAGATGGGAGGAGAAGGTGCCGACAGAGCATCATATGGTTGGACATGAGTTTGTGTAAAGTCCAGGAGTTGGTGATGGACAGGGAGGCCTGGTGTGCTGCAGTCCATGGGGTCACAAAGAATCAGACATGATTGAGTGACTGAACTGACTGCCTGAAGGGAGAGTTGTTGTTGTCTAATTGCTAAGTTGTGTGGGACTCTATTGGGACCCCATGGACTGTAGCCCACAAGTCTCCTCTGTCCATAGGATTTCCCAGGCAAGAATACCTGAGTGGGTTGTAATTTCCTCCTCCAGGGGATCTTCCTGGCCCATGGATGGAACCCACGTCTCCTGCATTGGCAGGTGGTTTCTTTATCACTGATCCACCAGGGAAGCCCACTAATGGGGAGTGTCTTATGTTAATTCCTGGAGCCAACATCATCATATCGACTTGATCTATGATTCTATGCCATAAATAACTAATATTTAAGCTAGAAGGTCAAAGTTGTTAGTGAGATTTTTATCTGTTTTATAGAAGAACATTTCATTCATTCTATGTGTGTGAGTTGTTCAGTCGTGTCCAACTCTCTGTGACCCCATGGACTGAAGCCTGGCAGCCTCTTCCATTCATAGGATTTTCTAGGCAAGAACACTGGGAGTGGATTTCCATTTCCTTCTCCAGGGGATCTTCCTGACCCAGGGATTGAACCTGGGTCTCCTGCATTGTAGTCAGACTCTTTACCATCTGAGCCACCAGGGAATCCCAATCATTCTATAGCTATTGTATAATTTTTCCTATTTTATTTTCGCCTAGCAAACACTGAAAATTTAGAATGCATTGAGAAGAAAATTAATTCAGGAGACATGAAGATGAATATTACATATCCCATGACTTCAATGAGCATGTATTATAGTAGAGGAAATTATTAGTTTTAAACCAATAAACTATATTATAATAAGAAGTGCAATAACAGAATTGTAGACAAAATATCATGAGGGGACAGAGAAATAAATACTTCAGTCTGGACCCTTTCAACATTCTGAAGTGCACATAAGTGAGTTGTTCAGTCGCTGCGCCATGTCTGACTCTGCAATCCCATGAACTGCAGCACACCAGCCTTCCCTGTCCTTCACTATCTCCCAGAGTTTGCTCAAGTTCATGTCCCCTGAGTCNGAACTTTTAGAAACGTTTTACTCTTGGAATGTTTGAATAGTCTGCGTAGATAAAATTAAAAGTATGACAAACAGACTGGCTAGAGTGGCATGGTTCCTCTGAGACACCAGTGGCCTCTAATCCAGAACACCTGGGTTAAAAAGTGTCTGAACGGATTTTCACCTTTAAAAACAAAGGGACCATTTCAGCAGCAAGAGAAGATGCTGTAGGTAAAATTCAAAGGTGAATATCCATCATATTAATAGATAGTCATTCTGTCTGTGGCATTTTCACCTCGTGCAGAAATCAAGAAGTTGAGAGCAAGGCTCAATCACTGTCTACAAGACTTTTTCCCACCTTTCAGAGGTATAGATCCAGTTACTAAAATCCATTCACTCATACATCAGATTGTGAATACTGAATGTCAGGGATTTTCTCTAGTGTAGTCTTAACTTTTACTTTGTGGCTTTTTAATTTACAGGAGTTTTGAAATTCCTTTTGTTTGAACAATCTAAGTGACCAGTTATCTTTGTACAGGCTTGTAACCCGAAGGGGTCTCAAAATCCTTATACTCTGAATCTACCATTTATCACTTAAGTCATTAATAATTAAACAAACAAGACACAGACAACTGGGATTAACATTCCACATTTAAAAATTAGGTCTGAACATAATATTCAAAATAATTCCTGAAGTATATATTCTTCTCTGGTTAACACAAAATCTACCAGATGCTTACAGAGTCCTTTCCTTTTTCCTTCCTAATTCTCTTGGCATTAATTTGATAATCAGCTTATGTCTTTTATCCTGCTCTTCCCAACTCATAAAATCGTGGCCATGCTGCAATTTTAAGCATTAAATTATTGATTAATTCCTCCCACTCACGTATATGGTTGTTGTTATTTTTCAGCCACTCAATCAGTCCAACTTTTTGAGACCCCATGGACTGTAGCATGCCAGGCTTCCCTGTCCTTCACACCTCCTAGAGCTTGCTCAAATTCATGTCCATCAAGTCGGTGATGCCATCCAACCATCTCATCCTCTGTTGTCCCCTTCTCCTCAAACTCATGTCCGTACATATATGATATAGCTATGTAATTCTGAAGGAGACTTTTGTGTGGTTTAGGGCCATGAAGTTGAAGGATGTGAGCTCATGCTGAATTTCACCCTTATTTAATTGCATCTGTTTATGAAAAACCCTCAAATATTTACCAGTCATGGATATTAACCCTTTTCTATGAATATATAGATTCATAGATTCTATGAGTACAAATACAAAACAGATGTCTACATAACATTTATCTTGTTGCATAATTCTAAATGCATACTAACTTTTTAGAAGAATAAAATTTTTGTCATCATCTCCATTTCAAAGGTGAAGAAATTGAAATTCTGATGAGTTATTTCTCACTGGGTGGCAGAGCTGTAATTAGCAGCCCAGCAAAAGAGCCATATTCTCAATTTTCTTCCTGTCACATGTCATCAACCCTGAAGAATTAAATGAGAGTCTAATTCATGGTTCTCAAGACTTGGTCAAAAATGAGATATGATAATATAAAGATCTCAGGCAGAATTGGAAGTATTATAAAACTGATGACGTCTTCTATCAAATTGCTGTTTTACAGAATGGATGCTTAACTTTTGGGTGTTTTTAGAACTTATTTGTCTTTAATGTATGTGTAGTTCAGCAAAAATAAAGAGAAGTAGTAGTAATCAATAATGTCATTGATTTTTCAGATAATTTTTTTTCTTGAAACTATTTGGCATGTAATAACTATCCATTTGGGCTTCCCTCATGGCTCAGTGGTAAAGAATCTGCCTGCAATACAGGAGACCTGGGATCAATCCCTGGATCAAGCAGATCTTCTGGAGAAGGGAATGACCTCCCATTCCAGAATTCTTGCCTGGAGAATTCCAAGGACCAGGGAGCCTGGCAGGGTTCATCCACAAGATCGCAAAGAAGCAACTTAGCAAGAATGCACACAAATATTCATTTATTTCAGAGGGGAGGGTCTTTAAAACATCAATGTTGTTCCTTAAAAGAAATCATGGCAGGAATGGAGTCAACACACACAAGGAGAAGATTCTTCAAACAAAAATAACATGCTAACAGCCTCTAGAAGTCAGCAAGTGATTTGGAAATTGATGGAATGTTAATAAATGATTGCCTCACGAATTATGCCACTTGGCAAGTGTATTTGAACAATATGTAGTTTAGAGAATGAAAAGAAATATATATTTTAAGATTCATTTGCTGGTTTTAAATTCGTTTAAAAATTTTAACTTGTTATTAAATGGTTTGACCAGCATTAAAGGCTAAAAATTATCTTACTGTTTCTTGTTGCTGTTTTCTAGGATGGCCAGTTTTAAAGGCTCTTCAAATTAGTCTATGTTATTTGCCTTAATGGTTTTTTGAATCCATTCTTGGGTGTGTATATATGTATATATATACACACATATATATATACATACTCATATACATATATATATATACATACTCATATACATATATATCTTATATAGGTTTCTGCTTTCTGGGTTCAATTTCCTTCTTCCTGAAGTATATTTTTCGTAACTTTTTCATGGAAATTATATAATCTGATTTTTTTTAAAATCTCTGCTTCATTCCTCAAAATTGTAATTTCAGTCTCTCGTTCCAGTGATAGTTTACTTTCTCCTACAACATGGAAAACAGCATCTCCTGTTTTCCTGTTTTTTCTTTCAAGGAGACTTCCATTAGTCTACCTGTTGTTTTATAGGTAATCTCATTTTCTCCTGGGTGCTTGTCTTAGTGTTCTACAGTTTCACTATACTGTGATTAATCGTGGTTTTATTTTATTCTGCTCAAAATTTGGAGTGTTTTTAAATTTTAATATCCTTATCTTTCTTCAGTTCTGAAAATATTCTCAAATACTGCTTCAGTTCCATTATTTCTCCTCTCTTTCTCTTAAACTTTTACAGATAAGTTGCACATGGTCTTTCTATATTTTATGTTTCCTCTCACCTGCCTAATTTTCTGTGCTGATTTGGAATAATTTTTCAATGGTTGCTCAACTATGATTTTTTAATTTCTGCATGTTCTCCAAGTTTCTCATCTGTTTCTTTGTTTTATTCTCATATTGCTTTATTATTTACTTACCATGTGTTTCTCCAACCATTTTAAATATAATGATGTTGCAATGTCCTTAAGACTGAAGTTTCACATCTCAAGCTTTTGGGGAGACATATTTTTCTTTGGAGTAATTATTGTGCTTGTTTAAAATGAATTTTATCCTCTTTATTTGCAAAATTTTGTAATGACCTCATGTCTGACATAGGTTGTCTTTTTTCCTTTTTTCTTATAAAATTCCTGTGCAGCATGAATTGTTGAATTGCTTTCCAAACAGTTCCCCACCTCCCCTTTGTTTCATCAGAGTCTCTTGTTCTGAACGAGTTTATAGTCATTTCTCAGCTTGGGCTTTCCTTTATTTGCAATTAGTGTAAATTTTGGCCTCAAATAGATTAAGAGTTATATTTTACATGGGAGGAAACAAATTCTCAGCTAGGGCTTGTTGTTTGTTGTTGTTGTTGAGTCACTAAGTTGTGTCCAACACTTTTGTGACTCCATGGACTGCAGCCCACCAGGCTCCTCTGTCCATGGGATTTCCCAGGCAAGCATACTGGAGTGGTGTGCCATTTCCTTCTCTAGGGGATCTTTCTGACCCAGGGATTGAACCTGTATCTCTTGCCTTGGCAGGGAAATTATCACTGAGCCACCGGGAAAGCCCCTAGATGCAGGTATACTTAATGCTATTTCTCCGAACAAAAGGATGGAGTATATGAGCCTCTCTCTCTAGAGTTGTCGCCCATAGTTCTTAGCCATGTGATGCCATCCTTCATCCCTTCTCTCTATTCCTGCTACTGATAGTCCTTCAGGCTTGCCAGGGCCACCCGACTTTCACTACTTTCACTTTGCCCACTTTTCACTCCTACCAGTGTGGTTCAATCTCCTCTTCATTTCTGGACCCTACACATTTGCTTTCTTTTATTGTGAGCTTGGACAATTATTGAAAATCATGTATTTGTTTCTTCCAGAATCTTTTGTTATTCATATGGGGAAAGATTCTGGCTCCCCTGGTCTATCATTTTGCCAGAATCAGACAGATTTATTTTTACTCTGTTATTTTAAAGCAGGTTTTCTTCTATACTTGGGGAGACGCCATCATCCTTAATCACAGAATAATTTGCAATGAGACTTATTTCTGGCACATGGGCCTAAAACTCCCTTTACATAAAACATACACACACAATAACATACACATGCAAAAGAGAGTCAGATGGTGAGATGAGACACAGTTTAGCATATTTATAACTTGCTCCATACTAATGGGGACAAATTTTGTTAGGAAGACCTGTTGTGAATGCCAAGAGAAGCCGGTCCAGGAATGGCACTGTCATAGGAATGATTACAGGGAGAGTGTTGTATTCCGAGTTTGGTTTGAGAGAAATGCATTGATAGAATATAGTGCTTTCAAAACAGGAAATTTATTAGACATAAGAAAAGAGCTTTTTAAAAGTAATCATTCCTTGGCCTAAAACTGCTTTCATATGTTTAACTGTGCCCAGGAATCTATACTATGGAAAGTACTCCAGGTGATTCTATGCAAGTAGCTTATGATATATATGGAGCTGCTTTGGTGACCACTGGGAAAAGGCAAAGTAAGAAACTGGGATAAGGAAAGTGGTTCATAAAGTGGTCTGTAGCCTCCAGTAAGGAATCTATGCTTTATCTGGATGAATGACAGGGAGACTCCGTCCCCCAAAGGCAATGAAAATCCCCCCAAATTAATGTTATGTGAAAACAATAAAATGTGAGATATATTTTTCAATTTCTACCATTGTTCAGTAACCATCAGGTCTGACTCTTTGCAACCCCATGAACTGCATCAGCCAGGCTTCCCTGTCTTCATTGTCTCCCAGAGTTTGCTCAAACTCATGCCCATTGAGTCAGTGATGCCATCCAACCATCTCATCCTCTGTCACTCTCTTCTCCTACCTTCAATCTTTCCCAGCGTCAGGGTCTTTTCCAATGAGTCAGCTCTTCACATCAGATGGCCAAAGTATCGGCTGCTAAGCTGCTAGGTCACTTCAGTCGTGTCCGACTCTGTGCGACCCCATAGATGGCAGCCCACCAGGCTCCCCCGTCCCTGGGATTCTCCAGGCAAGAACACTGGAGTGGGTTGCCATTTCCCTCTCCAATGCGTGAAAGTGAAAAGTGAAAGTGAAGTCGCTCAGTCGTGTCCAACCCTCCGCGACCCCATGGACTGCAGCCTACCAGGCTCCTCCGTCCATGGGATTTTCCAGGCAGGAGAACTGGTGTCATTGCCTTCTCCAAAAGTATCAGAGCTTCAGCCAAATAATTTAAACTGCTTTGATATGCAGGGGAAGTACAAATTAGCCTGCATGTGTGCATGCTCAGTCTCATTTGTGTCTGATTCTTTGCAACCCCATGGACCTTAGCCCTACCAGGCTCCACAGTCCATGGGATTTTTCCAGGCAAGAAGATTGAAATAGGCAATAAACTATTGAAATAGGCAAGATTGAAATAGGATGCTGTGCTCTCCTCTGGGAGATCTTCCTGACCCAGTGATCCAACCTGTATCTCCTGTATCGATGGGTAGGTTCTTTACCACTGAGCCATCTGGAAATCCCCAATGATTACTGGTCAGATTATCATATTACTGGTCAGCAAATTACACTCCAAGGGCCAAATGTTGCATGTCACTTGTTTGGGGGCAGCCAGTGAGCTAGGAATGATTTTTAAAGAATTATGGTTGCAGGGTGAGGGGCGGGGTTGGGGGGGCACATGTGGCGGGCAGGGGGAAATAGAGTATGTGATAAAGTTTATATGTGGCTTCCAAATCCTTGGGCTTCCCTGGTGGCTCAGAGGATAAAGAATCTGCTTCCAGTGCAAGAGTCCCAGGTTCAATCCCTGGGTCAGGAATATCCCCTGGAGAGGGGAGTGGCTACCCACTCCAGTATTCTTGCCTGGAGAATCCCATGGACAGAGGAGCCTGTCAGGCTACAGTCCAAGGGGTTGCAAAGAGTTGAACACACCAGAGCATTAAACACTTCTATTTCCAAATCCTTAAATATTTCCTGTCTGACTTTTTACAGAGTACATTTGCCAAGTCTCTGAATTTAGAAAGGCTCCAGGTTTTCCCAGTATGTGTGACAAGTTAGCAAGGTTTCAGCTCCAGTGTTACTAAGAGAATAAATGAAGAGGAGAGAAGTTGCAGCAGAAGGAGGCAAAAACAAGCAGGACTGGACTCCGAGCCATGTCCACACAGCTATGAAAACGAGATTATTAGAGCACTAGTGACCGAGGTATCTTCCTTGAGGTGACGAAGTGACCTTTTTAAAAGTGCAAATTTAATCTCTTTTAAATTGAAATCCTTCATTAGCTTCCAATCCTCAAGATACAATCAAAATGTGATATCATACACTAAGTTCTTCGTGACATATTCCAAACTCACATACTGCAACTTGTCAAAACAGATCCAACCAGGACTCCCTGGTGGTCCAGTGGTTAAGACTTCACCTTTCAGTGCAAAGGGTGAGAGTTGATTCCTAGTCGGGGAGCTGAGATCCCACATGCTATGTGGCCAAAACATAAAACAGAAGCAATGCTGTAACAAATTTAACAGACACATTTAACAAATGTGTGTGTGTGTGTGTGTGTGTGTGTGTGTGTGCGCGCGCGCTCAGTAGTGTCTGACTCTTTGTGACAAGCCCTCCAGGCTCCTCTGTCCATGGAATTCTTCAGGCAGGAATACTGGAGTGGGTAGCCATTCCCTTCTCCAGGGGATCTTCCCAACCCAGGGATTGAACCTGTGTCTCCTGCATCGGCAGACTGATTCTTTACCACTGAGCCACTTGGGCAACCTGACTTTAAAAATGGTCCACATCAACAACAAAAAAATGGATCCTTTATAATCGACTCTCATAAAATGTTTTGAAATCTTACCCACATGCAAAATAGTTCCACTTTGGTTTTTTTTTTTTTTACTTATTTACTTATGTATTATTTGTTTTGAAAATAAAGTACATAGTTTAAAACTCAAATTATACCTATATTTTGATATATAGGTCAACTGTCCCAAATTCCACTTCCAATTTCACCCCGAAAAGATTGTCACTTTTTTTTCTTGGATTTACCTCAATAATTCTAAACAATTTCCTTATAATCATATTTCTGAGCTTTCTTAATTCTTATTACCAAGGTCAAAATTTAGGACATTTGTATTACTAATCCCACTCACATAATCCCTTCCCTTCTCTCCCAATTATTTCACCATTTTGATACTCAGTGTCTTCCTAGAAATACTTTTTCTGATGTTTGACATCATATGTTGAGTCTCTGATTAAATAGTAAGATGTCAGCTGAAGAAATAAATTAGATTCCATAGGAGTCAGAACCAGAAAATGGAGAGGAAGACTAGTTCTACATGTTAATAGACTGGAATTTATTACTGGATAAGCAGGATGATCATTAATTGTCCAACTAAATAATCAATATACTGTGTATAGCTTATTTCTGTTGACTTAAAAAAATGCACAACATTAGAGTTGTGAGTCAAGTTTTGTTGGGGGCCAGATGAGGGCTATAGCTCAGGAAACAGCACCTCAGATAGCCTGCTCCAAAGAGGTATGGGAGAAGGTCCATATATATATACGGGATTTTGGTGAAGGAGAAGTACATGCAGTCAAGCACGTATTTTTGCAGAAAGTTTCTGCTAGTCACGAGAAAGAGTCATCACCATGAAGGATTTTAGTGCTTTTCTAGGTATGAGGAGACACAAGAATTGGACTCATAAAATTGACTCCTGAAAATATCTACCTGAAGACATGTTCTGCTAGTTTTTCACAGAGCACAGAGTCTTGCTCTCCACCTTGAACAGTTTTCAGGGGGTGTTGAAGGTCAGCAGCTGCAGCAGCACATGGTTTAATCCCTGTGGAGGCAGATGGCAAGGGCCAATACATAGCTGACATTTCTAAACTTCCTGGCACAAGTATCACTCTTTAAAATTAAGGGTGATGATTTTGAGGTGATCTGGAACAAAAACTGGGAAGACCACCACCTTGATCTAATATTTACTCTGAATAGCTTGTACAATTGAGAAATGTTATTAGCCCTGGACATTCAAGGTCTTTTTATGTCCCCTTCTGCCACAACCTCCCCGCCTCACCCTCCGCCATTCTTTTAACTTTTTGGGGATAAAAGTAATCTCTTTCAAAATATGCAAGGCTTTTATTTTATGGACCTTTTTTCATTGTCTTTCAGTTCTGAATTCAAAGCAGTTAATATTTTTACCAGGCTTATTTCCTCTTTCAGCCAGTACCTTGCCAAAAGCAGCCAGCAATTAGCATTATATACTATTATGCCACCACTTCCCAAATTTTTCCCCTAAACTACAAAACAGGCACATTATTTGCATTCCAACTTATAGCGGGTGAGAGTTTTATTAAATGTTTTACAGCAACGTAACATGAATAAATATCCAGCCATCTGTTCTGGTACATTTTTTCACTTACCACCTGTAGGTGACTAATATCATACATTTTATATGTTGGCTATAACAAATGCTATGTATGTTACTTTTTCCCCAATAGCAGCATCTCAATTCAAAGTAGTGATCTACATAGGTAAATATAGCACGTAGGGGGTTAACAGTTGCATTTTGAAGTATCAGTGGTTTATCTCAGGAAAGGTTTATATCTGCCACACATTACAGGTCAAAGTAGTTTGAACATGTGCTAATATACTCTCTTCTTGGTATAGGTTGTCTCAACGGTAGGTCAGGTAATAAAAAGAGTAAATAATTTTTTATAAAATTAGTTTGAACAGATCATTAAGCCAGACCTCCTCCAATGTACGACTCAGGAATCTGGGATCCTGTGTTTCCAAGATACTGAAGTCCCCCACATCCAGTGCATTAGAAAGAGAGAAAACATGTGTGGAAAGTCACTTAAGAGTCTTTAAAGACCAAACAAAGATGTAACATACAGAAATTACATATACATGCTTTTGGCCAGAACTAGTCAAATAGCCTCCAATGATTAAAAGGGGCCCTTGGTACGTGACATAAATATAGATACAGAAGCAAAATATAAATGCTTTGATGAACACATTATACGGTTCTATTGCACTGTACACAGTGTAATATTACCTATTCAATAAGTTGTAAGAATGAAATAAAATATACTCTTGAAATTTGCAATACAAAAAAATTTTTAATTCATTCTTTAAGAATTAAAAAATAGGCTTTAGATTTTAAACATCTCTGGGACTGCCTACTAGTTGAGAGAGACTTATTTCTCAGTTCAGTTCAGTTACTCAGTTGTGTCTGACTCCTTGTGACCCCATGGACTGCAGCACACCAGGCCTCCCTGTCCATCACCAACTCCCAGAGTTTACTCAAACTTGTGTCCATCGAGTTGCTGATGTCATCCAACCATCTCATGGTCCTCTGTCATTCCCTTCTCCTCCTGCCTTCAATCTTTCCCAGCATCGAGGTCTTTTCCAAGGAGTCAGTTCTTCACATCAGGTGGCCAAAGCATTGGAGTTTCAACTTCAGCATCAGCCCTTCCAATGAATATTCAGGACTGATTTCCTTTGGATGGACTGGTTGGATCTCCTTGCAGTCCAAGGGACTCTCAAGAGTTTTCTCCAACACCACAATTCTAAGGCATCAATTCTTCAGTGCTCAGCTTTCTTTATAGTCCAACTCTCACATCCATACATGACTACTAGAAAAACTGTAGCTTTGACTAGACAAACTTTTGTTGGCAAAGTAATGTCTCTGCTTTCTAATATGCTGCCAAGTTGGTCATAACTTTTCTTCCAAGAGGCAAGTATCTTTTAATTTCATGGCTGCAGTTACCATCTGCAGTGATTTTGGAGTCCCCAAAATTAAAGTCTGTCTCTTTTTCCACTGTTTCCCCATCTATTTGCCATGAAGTGATGGGACCAGATGCCATTATCTTAGTTTTCTGAATGTTGAGTTTGAAGTAAACTTTTTCACTCTCCTCTTCCCTTTCATCAATATGGTCTTTCGTTCTTCTTCACTTTCTGCCATTAAGTGTGGTGTCATCTGCATATCTGAGGTTATTGATATTTCTCCCAGCAATCTTGATTCCAGCTTGTGCTTCATCCAGTCCAGCATTTCTCATGATAAACTCTGTATATAAGTTAAATAAGCAGGGTGACAATATACAGCCTCGGCGTACTCCTTTCCAGATTTGGAAGAAGTCTGTTGTTCCATGTCCAATTCTAACTGTTGCTTCCTAAATTGCATACTGATTTCTCAGGAGGCAGGTCAGGTGGTCTGGTATTTCCATCTCTTTCAGGATTTTTAGCAGTTTGTTGTGATCCACACAGTCAAAGGCTTCGACATAATCAGTATAGCAAGTAGATTTGCTTTATTTGGGTAACTGTCTTGTTTTTTCGATGATCCAATGGATGTTGGGAATTTGATCTCTGGTTCCTCTGCCTTTCCTAAATCTAGCTCAAACATCTGGAAGTTCACATTTCATGTACAATTGAAGCCTGACTTGAAGAATTTTGAGCATTACTTTGCTAGCATGTGAGATGAGTGCAACTATGTGGTAGCTTGAGCACTCTTTGGCATGAGAGTCTCTTTGAGAGAGATTAATTTCTCAGGCATACCATTATTTAACAATTTAATTGCCTTTCCAAGTTTTAATAAATTTAGATTTTCCACCTAATATCATTTTTACAAATTGAGAAATACGAGCACGTATCAAGTTAAGAAAAACAAAGACATAAATTTTTGGTGATACAGGGTTATTTTAATACATGTTCTGGATTTTAGATATTTCTATAAAATACACTTTTTAAAAAAGAGGAGGAAAATACCCCAAAGTTGGCAATCTAAGAGGACAAGTAAAATTGATAAATCTTTAATCAGACTAACGAGGACGAGAAGAAAAAGGCTCAAATAAATGAAAGGAATAAAAAAGTAGCACATAAATAGATGCAATATTTTGATACTATGAGATACTTTTATTCCAAAGTATTTAAAAGTTGAGAATTTTATAAAATACTCACAAAAAAATAGAACTTACTAAAAATGATTCAGGTAATGAAATACCCAAATAATCCTAGCTCATGAAACAATTAAAGAGATAGAAGAAGATTTTCCCACAAAGAAATCTCTATACACCAATCAGTCAGGAGAATTATTAGAAACATGGGCAAGTAAACTCAAAGATCAGAAAAAGTGGTAATATTTCCCAATTTATTTTTGGAGGAAGGTATTTATAATCTTGCTACCAAAATCTGACAACAGAAACAGGAAAAAAGAAATCAATATCACATATAAACATACTTAAAATTATAATACACTATCAAATATAATTCAGAAAAAATTATAATTTATCATGATCAAGAAGTGGTTTGCTACAGAAGTGTAATGTTTAACATTAGAAAATAAATTAACAGGTTTATCTCACTCTTATATTAGGGAAAAAGCAATATGTAACCATTTAAATAGATGAAAAGACAATTATGATTAAAATTTTAAAAATGGATATTAGAAGAGAATTTTCTTAATTTTATAACTGTTATTTACAGGAATCTGCAATATATATCATATTTGTGAAATACTGAAAACTTTCCCTTTAGGATTACACTGATGTAATCTTGAAATCTTTCTTTTTGAGATTCAGAATAAAAAAAGGATGGCCCAGTCATGATGTTTATTAAAAAATTTTGAGCAATGTCATTCAGGAATAAAGGCAAATATCAAGAAATTTGATGCAAAAAGATTACAAAAGACGGAGTGAAGTGAAAGTTGCTCAGTTGTGTCTGACTCTTTGCTACCCCATGGCTGTGTCCATGGCATTCTCCAGGCCAGAATACTGAAGTGGATAGCTTTTCCCTTCTCCAGGGGATCTTCTCAACCCAGGGACTGAACCCAGATCTCCTGCATTGCAGACGGATTCTTGGGAAGCAAAAGATGAAAGTAGTCACTAATTGCTGATGATATCACTGTTTGAACAGAAAATCTCAATCAACTTTAAATTTTTAGAATTAATAAAAGGATTAGAAACCATATACAAAATGAACATATGCAAATCAATTATATNTCAACCCAGGGATTGAACCCAGATCTCCGGCATTGCAGACGGATTCTTGGGAAGCAAAAGATGAAAGTAGTCACTAATTGCTGATGATATCACTGTTTGAACAGAAAATCTCAATCAACTTTAAATTTTTAGAATTAATAAAAGGATTAGAAACCATATACAAAATGAACATATGCAAATCAATTATATTTTTAAATATCATTGAAATTCTTTCATAAAATAACATTCAAAGATTCAATTTATGGTAACACCAAAAGTGAACTACATAGAAACAAATCTAATAGATATGCAGACCTCTAAGAAAAAATAGTAAAGCTTTGTTAAATAAATATTGAGGCACATAACTAGATAGAAAGGCCTGTCATGTTCATGGTTTAAGCAACAAAAATTGATGTATGTATTAAGGCATTCCAAGCTAAATACAGGTTTATTTTTATGGTAATTGGTAAGTTGATTCTAAAATTTTCATGCAAGTGCAGTAGCCAAGATTCTACTGAAGTAAAGCAAAATGGAAGACTTTGCTCAACTAGTTAACTATATATATCTATACAAAGATATCATATGCGTAGTAATTAAGAAAGCTTGATATTGCCAGGGTGAGAGGCAAATGGGTGATGGATGAGAAGCTGATTTTTACAAATTCAGAAAAGTAGTGACATCTAAGAGAAGTTGCAGAGACTTTGGGGGATATCATGGATGGTAGTCATGTTATTTCCTATCATGAGTAGGTAACATAGATTTTAAGTTCACAGTTATCTAATAAAATTTATATAAATAAATATATGACTCAGTTGCATTTTTGACACATTAAGCAATTAAAATGAAAGCAAAGTTAGATTCTAAAGATATAGAGAGTAGTTTTTAATGCTATGTTAATTAACAATCTAATTGCAAATGAGGAAAGCAATCTAATTGCAAATAAGAGGTAAGAAAAAGATTGACATTATTTTCTTTGTTTTAGTCAACTTTCTGTTTTGCTTGGTATTTCATATACAGATATTTATAATATTTTACAAAAAACTAACTGTCCTGAGGCTAATGTCAGGTCAGCCTATTTTTCCAGGTAGTATTTCTTAGATTTTATTTTACATTAAGTATCACTTGAGAATCTTGTTAAAAATGCAGATTCTGACTCAAGGATCTGGGCTAGGGCCTCAGAGTCTAACGACTGTGCTCTGTGCTGTTAGTCCAAGGACCACGTTTGGAGGAATAAGGCCCCAAGCCACGTGTTACTGGATTAGGTAAAATTCCATTGGTAACCCATAAGTAGGGTGACCATGGATTTTTCACTCAACCAGGACTCATTTGGGAGTGAAATGGAGCTATTATCAATAATTGTCCTCAGCCACATTCATAAACAAGACCTTTCCCCAAAATACCCAGGACGTCAGTTCTCCCTAACCTAGAGTTGGACTTACCTGGTGGCTCAGTGGTAAAGAATCTTCCTACCAATGCAGGGGACTCAAATTCGATTCTTGGATCGGGAAGATCCACTGGAGTAGGAAATGGCAATCCACTCTGGTATTCTTGCTGGGAAATCCCATGGATAGAGGAGCCTGGCAGGCTACAGTCCATGGGGTCCCAGAGTCAGACATGACTGAGCAACTAAATAACAATGTAGAGTTACAAAAATCCTTTATGCAGTCTACCGTTTAGTACAAAATATTCCAGGAAACTGAGCACCATAAAATGCCCCTGAGTATCATACCAACATTCTCTCCAAAGAGTAAGACTTTGAAATGCATAATAAGCATTATGAGGAAAGGCCCTTGAGTTGGTGAGTAAAGTGTATATTTTGCAAAATGCACAGTAAGAGAAAAAGTTATGCCCCAGTTGAAGTGGGTGTAAATTTTCCATCTGCTGCTAGCTAGACAGTCTGGACCCCAGAATCTTCTCGCTCCTGAAATACTTGTAAGACATGATCTTATTTCATTTGAATGATACAATCTCTATTTTGGTTTAAGATACAGTTTTGTTTTCTCTTTTTTTTTTCACATTTTTATTTTTTGAACTTAATCTTGTTTGATTCTATTCACTTTTTCTTCACATTCTATGATTTTAAAATTACTGATTAATCAGCTTTTTAGAGCAAAACAATAATTGTCTTTCAATAAACTCAGTGTCTCAGTTTCCATAATGAATGCTTATATTTTTATAAATAACTCACAATATATTTTGGAAATTATTTCATTTAGAGGTTTTTATCCTTTGTATAGGTGTGAAAAAATAGATGTTGGAGTTTCAATTACTTGATTAGTTTGTAGGATGTATTTGTTGAAAATTTTAAATATTTAAGGCAACGACCCAAAATTCTAAGGAAAAAAAAAAAATAACCAGTAACAAAACAACAAAAAAGAAACTGCATTTGTATAGAGTAGAGGTAACATACATATAGCCTGAAATTATGCCACTGAACACTGATGCATGGGTTTCAGTACAAAATAAAGTCATTTATAGAATATCTCATAAAACTGATGTTGGAAAACAAAACTGGAGAAAGATCACAATCATAATTACAGTGAAAAGCTAGGGATCCTTTTTGTCTTTGAAACACCAGAATCTCCTCATTTTATCTACTAAATGTCATAGTATAAACTTTACTTCCAAAATGAAAGAGGGTCTTAATGAGCCTCATTTGATATCTCTACCTATAGTCAGACAAAATGTTTTTAAGTAATAGAGATGAATGATTATAATTTAAGTCATTAAAAATAAATAAGTTCAAAGTAATGAGTCATATTCCGTACTGAAAGAGCTTGAAACTCGAGGTATGATTCTTTCGATAATGACATATGGTTTTCAAAAAAATAGCAGAAATTGACATTCCGGAAAAACAAAATGAGTGATTCATACCCCGGCAAAATCTAATATCACTTCCAGGATATTAAGTGCTTCTTGTGCCAAGTTAGTCATAGATTCTGGCCTTACTGTAGGAGGCACTAGTGATATTCCTAGTTTTTCAAACTTATTATTTGAGATGTATTGAATGAGTGATGTGATACAAGAGCCCTTTTAAGTCTCATGGATGTTTTCATTTAATCAGCATAACAAACCCAGGTGGTTTGGGGGTGGGTGGGTCCATGATGGGATCATTTCACAAAACAAGAAACAGACATGTCTAACTTGCCCAAAGTCATGCAGTTAGTAGTTGGACTGACTGCATCAAAGGTCTCTGACTGTCATTCCTGTGTGTGTGTGTGTGTGTGTGTGTGTGTGTGTGTGTGTGCGTGCGTGCTCAGTCGTGTCTGACTCTTTGCGACCCCATGGACTATAGCGCACCAGGCTCCTCTGTCCATGGCATTTCTCAGTCAAGGATGCTGGAGTGGGTTGCCATTTCCTTCTCCAGGGGATCTTCCCAACCCAGGGATCCAACTCACGTCTCCTGCATTGCAGGTGGATTCTTTACCACTGAGTCACCTGGGAAGCCCCAAGAATCAAAGGTAATACTCTGGAATAATCCTTTGACTGTTCCTCCTAAGATACGTTGTTCAACCAGTTAAGATTCTTTAGATTATTCTATCATTGTCTGTCAATAAGTGTTAAGAGACTTTAAAAATGCTTTTTAGAGTGAAAACTTCACCCACACATGATTGGCTAAAATGAAAATGACTGAAAAAATCAAGCACTGACAAGAATATGGAGACTCAGCAATTCTCATGTGATTGGAAATATAACAGAGTAATTCCCTTTCACTTTGGGAAAAGGGATCTGATAAATAATATATATATATATATATATAGTCATATTTTAGAACATATATCAAAAATTATATATCAGAAGTTCATGCCTAGGTATTTGCCTGAGAAAATTGAAAGATTGTTTTAAGAAAAATTTGTGNGTGTTTTTCCCCAAAATTAAGACAAAACAAAGCTATAGCTGAATGGCTTGAATGGCTGTGTCCAATTAGAATTAGAAGGAATTATGATTAATAAAGGAAGACTTTCATAAACATACCTCCCGTCTCTTCTCTCTTTTCAAACTAATGATTTCATATTCTCTCTTTAAAACAAGATATTTTCTATTGGCTTACAATTTCTTGATGCTTTTTTCCTTTCCCTGGTGGCTCAAACTGTAAAGAATCTGCCTGCAATGCAGGAAACCCAGGTTCGATCCCTGGATCAGAAAGATCCCCTGAAGAAGGGAATGGCAACCCACCCCAGTGTTCTTGCCTGGAGAATTCCATGGACAGAGGAGCCTGGAGGGCTACAGTCCAAGACATGACTGAGCGACTAACACTTTTCACTTCATTTCTCTTACCATAACTAAGGAATTTTTTCATGGAAACTTTAGCATAGACAGAATGGATCTGGGGAGTGTCCTAACAAAGTAAATGCATTATATTTTAATATATTATTTAAACAAAAAAAATGGTATAGTGATTTAACTCCTGTCTCTTTTACCTTAAGGTTGTAATTGTCCAAAATACCCTCTACTAGAGTCATGGTGTTATTGTCAATGACACGATATACACCACTTTATTTTCAGGGTTAAATATTAATATTGTAGGTGCCATTTGTGAGTTTGAGTGAGCTCTGGGAGCTGGTAGTGGACAGAGAAGCCTGGTGTGCTGCAGTCCGTGGGATTACAAAGAGTTGGACACGACTAAGCGACTGAACTGAACTGAGGTGTTGTTCAGAGCTGTAGAAAACAAAAAGGTTAAAAACTGAACTGATAGGTAGTATTGGGCAAGGGGATGTAAGATTCCCCACCTATACCAGAGAGAGCTCAGATGTGTGGGTCAGACTTGGACTTTCACCTGCCAGTGAATTATTGGCATGTTTTAGAAGAGGGAATTCCATTAAAATTTCTTATGGTTATAGTTACATTGCTTTAGTACATTTGTCAAAATTCACCAAATTTCACTCTTAAAATTACTGAAATCTATTGCATGAAATCTCTGGTTATAAATATAATTTAAATTACATAGTCAAAAAAATAGAAGTTTTAGAATATAGTTCTGTTTCTTAATCAGCTGTGCTTTAAAATTATCTTCTCATATCCTCATGTATTTCATCTACAAAATGATGATAAAATTGCCTCCTCTATCTTCTCCATCATTATAAAAAATTCTTGCCTTAATTTTCAGATAATGGAATTCATGGAAGCATGAATGTGTCTTAGAAACTGTAAAATATCCTTTTAAATATCCTTTGATTATCATGTAGTATGTGTTTAATGGGTAGTTGAATAACATATTTGGAGCTATGTCTTTGTGGGAAAAGATGACTGAGTGGCAGTCATTTATTTTCCACTTTTTTTTTTCACACTGATAAAACTGCTTTCTGTATTTCAGCCACGGGCATTCTTTTCAGATGACTTCGTCTCTAAAATAGCCTGCCATCATTTCCTCTGCAGTTGATTTGAATGATGTCCTTGTTTTAAGAAGCCATCCTACTCCTGATTTAGGTAACTTAGATGGGAGCAATGCTGCTTTTCCCCTTAGTCACCCACAAATAATTCACTGCTTCCTGCTGGTCAATGAGTATAGGCTGAGCACCAGTGGATAGCATTGTGCAAAGTTCAGTGGATACCAAGGAGAACAAAACAACTTTCTGCATTTGCCTTTTCGCCAAATTCCTTTTACTACATTCCTCTTACTTCCTATCCCATTGCCAAATCCTCGTTTAAGCCTAGGTTACTTGCCATTTCCTCTGAACAGTTGCCCATCTCAACAATTTCCCCAATGGTCACTTCACAGATCTATATAAAACACCTTTCAGATGATTTCATTTTCTATTCAAAGAATCTCCGCTGACTATTGATGCTTTTTTCTGTAACTTGTTAAACCAGTAGCCAAAACAATAAAACTGAATTCAATATGTATTTTTTTATTATTAAAGACTAAAAAAGGTATTGGCAGCTGTGATATAAATAACACAGGTCTAAGAACTGTGATGCTAATGAAAACTTAAAGCTGTGACATATTTTGTCAAAACATGAAAAAGAAGCTTATTGAGGCAAAACTGTTAGTTCCTATGGCAGAATATGTATTACCTTTTATAGTAATTTTAGAAAACATTTTTTCATCACAGGTACTAAATTCATAAGGCAGATATCTTTAATTCTATAAATCTGATTTCATCTAATATTTAATATTTTGAACTATTAGTGACTTCATTTTGTATATATTTAAAACTTCTGAATATTTCCTTAAAATTTCTGTTTATGTTTCAAGTTATATCCTAGGAGATTCAAAGGTTAATATTTTTTCCAATATGAAAATGTGCAATGTATTTTTAGTGATACTTAATGCATAAACATGAAGAATTCTGCCAATAATATAGATTACACTATAGCAGATTGCGCTATTATTTATAGGATGACTGTCTGAGGAGCAAAATAAACCCTAGAAAAGATTGCCACTAAAATAATTTGAGATATGCTGAAGAATAGAGTTTTATCAATAGATAAATGATAGATAGATAGATAGATAGTTACAGATAGAGCCAGTCACCTTAAATGAAAAATGACCATAGAGATGCCTAATATGCAGGCATGTGTTAGCCTTTGTTGAGAATAAAATGGTCAATGACTTACACTATCTGGTCTTTAGGTTGCACATAATTTTTACTTCTAATTGGTTTTAAAGTGATAATGGACATTTTCATTATATTGATCATTGATTAACGTCTTGCCTGGTGGTTCAAATCATAAGGAATCTGCCTGCAATGTTGGAGACCTGGGTTCAATCCTTGAGTCAGGAAGATCTCATGGAGAAGGGAATGGCTACCCATTCCAGTATTCCTGCCTGGAGAATTCTACGGACAGAGGAGTGTAGGGGGCTATAGTCCATGGAGTTGCAAAGAAATGGACACGACCAAGCAGCTAACACTTTCACTTTCACAAAATCTCCTAGCTAATTTTCTAGCTTTAAATAATTACCTCTAAATGTGTGTCTATGTGGACAAACATGAATTACATGTGTATATAAAGATATTTCCTTCTTCCTATGGCTAAGATTTTAATTTTAAATTTCCCCAAAGGATTTTACTAAGCATATATATTTAATAGTCATATTAAATATATATATATATAGTACATAGTAGTACACAGTGTTAGTTGGTCAGTCGTGTCCAACTCTTTGCAATGCTATGGACTGTATGTAGCCTACCAGGCTCTTCTGTCCATGGAAATCTCCAGCAAGAATACTGAAGTGGTTTGCTATTTCCTTCTTCAGGGGATCTTCCTGACCCAGGGATCAAACCTAGGTCTCCCACATTACAGGCAGTCTTTATCTTCTGAGACACCAGGGAAAACAACTATATATACATATATATACATATGTATATATCAAATGTAATTGTGACAGGTATGTTTTTTTCTATCATTTAGGGCTATTTTTAAAAATAGCAACAGGTGAAATAAAAGCAAAAACATCCAAGGAATGAAGTGGGGACTGACTTAGAGAACAGTGAGTACTACTTTCTTGAAGCATAGATCCTCCACAGTTATTGCTGAAGGTCCTGTCTCTCTTGCTGAGAAATCCATGAATCTACCCAAAACTGGAACTGTGTACTCTTATTTCAGCTATGCTCATCTGTTGATATTCAACTATCAGCTTATGCTCATCTGGTTGATATAGAACTGAAGAACAAGAGTCCCATGACCAACTCTGAGAAAGAACATTTTGCAATATGGGTTTCTTACAAAAACCAGTGGTGACATTTCATTTATTATAAACCCCAGATGCAAAGCTCTGGACCCATTTGGTGAGTTATGTGAAAAAGATAACTGCTCACCAAGTAACAGTGTCACGAGCTGCCACTTGCAAGAGTTTTACTTTTTGGCAAAGAGAAGCAGTCAGTTTCTGTTCAATTTACTTAACAATCTGGATACTGTTTTGAAAACGAAAGCAACGGCTTTTGACGATCAAACCTAGGATTTGTTAAGAAATTAAAAACAAAACTGACAGCTTTTATTGTAATTAATGCAAACACCATGTAAATTTGCTATAACCTATTTCTTCTCGCAGCATTTTGTTTACTTTGCTTTTTCTGAATGATAAAATCATACATGTTTGATGTAGAAAATTTAAATATTTGAAAATCTCAAAATGTTGAGAAAAATAGGATTGTACACCATTCAGATATATATACTATTTACATAGAAGTGCATATGGATTTGTGGATGGTATGGATATGTAAAAATACTTGGATATGTAAAAATACAATGTATCTTTTTATTGAAAACTTTTGCTTCAAAATTGTTACTTTCAAATCAGTTTTACATTCTCCATTTATCACCTAGTAATAAAGCTTATACTTGGTTTTATATTTAACCTTCGAAAGTTCTTTCAATACTGCATAATTTTCCAAGCAATGTCTACATAATTCTTGACTTAACCAATCCCTATTTATGGAGTTTCTGAATATTTCCTTTTTTTTATAAATATTTTTGCTATTACAGATACAGGTTTAAGGCATATATTTGTATAAAGTTTCTATGGTGCAGTGTGTGCATACTCAGTCCTGTCTCATTCTTCGCAACCCCATGGACTGTAGCCCATCAGGCTGCTCCATCCATGGTATTTTCCAGGCAAGAACACTGGAGTGGGTTGCCATTTCCTCCTCCAGGGGATCTTACCGATCCAGGGATCCAATCCAGATCTCTGGTATCATCTCCTGAGCAGATCTCTGGTATCTCCTGAGTTGGCTCGTGGCTCAGATGGTAAAGAGTCTGCCCGCAGTACAGGAGGTGTGGGTTTGATTCCTGGGTTGGGAAGATCCTCTGAAAAAGGAAATGACAATCCACTCCAGTATTCTTGCCTGGAGAATTCCATAGAACACCTGGCAGCATACAGTTCATGGGGTCGCAAAGAGTCGGAAGCAACTGAGCAAATAACGCTTTCACTACTTTTCATAGTTGATTTATAATGCTGCGTTAGTTTCAGATATACAGCAAAGTGAATCAACCATACATATATGTGTGTGTGTTTGTGTGTGTGTGTGTATACACATATATATAAACCTACTCTTTTTTATATTCTTTTCCCATGTAGACCACCATAGAGTGTTGAATAGAGTTCCCTGTGCTATAGAGTAGGTCCTTACTAGTTATCTATTTTATATATAGTAGTGTGCATATGTCAATCCCAATCTCCCAGTTTACCCCTATCCCCCTTACCCCTTGTTAACCATCAGTTTGCTTTCTACATCTGTGACTCTGTTGGGAGATAAGTTCCTTTGCACCCTTTTTTAGATTCCACATATAAGAGATATCAGATTATATTTGTCTTTCTCTGTTACTTCACTCAGTATGACACTCTCTAGCTCCATTCATGTTGCTTCAAATGGCATTATTTCATTCTTTTTTATGGCTGCATTTCTCACAAATGTGTGTCTTCTAAACCCACCCAGGGAGAGTGAGTAGCTTTTAAAGAGCAAACACACTCTACCATTCCAATCTCCCTACCATTGTTTTCCCCAGCTTTTTCTTAAGCTTTTATTTTATGTTGGAGTACAGTTGATGCACAATGTTGTGATAGTCTCGGGTATGTGGCAAAGTGACTCGGTCATACATATACATGTATCTGTTCTTTTTCACGTTCTTTTCCCCCTTAGGTTGTTATATAATATTGAGTAGAGTTCTCTGTGCTCTTCAGTAGGTCCTTACTGGTTATCCATTTTAAATATAGCAGTGTATACATGTTGATCTCAAACTGCTTAACTATCCACTGACTTAGAGAACAAACTTATGTTTTCCCCAGCTTTAATGAAGTAAAATTTCTAAGTTTAAGATGTAAATGTGTGGATTTAATACACTTACATATTGCAATAGGATTACCACCATAATGTTAGCTAACACTTTCATCATGTCACATAATTACCATTTCTTTTTTGTTGTGAGAATCTTTAAGAACTTTTCTCTTAACAACTTTCAAGGGTTTTCAAAAAGCCAAAAATAAAATTACCATATGATTCAGCAACCCACTTCTAGGTATATACCCAAATGAAATGAAAGCACGATATTGAAGAGATACCTGCACTTCCATTTGCCTGCTGCTACTGCTGCTAAGTCGCTTCAGTCGTGTCCGACTCTGTGCGACCCCATAGCCAGAGGCCCACCAGGCTCCCCCGTCCCTGGGATTCTCCAGGCAAGAACACTGGAGTGGGTTGCCATTTCCTTTACCAATGAATTGCTTATTGCAGCATTATTCTCATTATCCAAGATATGCAAACAACCTAAGTGTCTATCAACATGTGAACAGATAAAAGTATGTCATNACTGTGGTGTTGGAGAAGACTCTCGAGAATCCCTTGGACTGCAAGGAGATCCAACCAGTCCATCCTAAAAGAAATTAGTCTTGAATAGTCATTGGAAGGACTAATACTGAAGCTGAAACTCCAAAACTTTGGCCACCTGATGTAAAGAACTGACTCATTGGAAAAGACCCTGAGGCTGGGAAAGACTGAAGGTGGAAGGAGAAGGGGATTACAGAGGGTGGGATGGTTGGATGGCATCACAGACTCGATGGACATGAGTTTGAGCAAGCTCTGAGAGTTGGTGATGAGCAGGGAAGCCTGGCGTGCTGCAGTCCATGGGATCGCAGAGAGTTGAACATGATTGAGTGACTGAACTGTACTAAGGACGTAAAAGCTGCAGCTGAGCCCACCCTAAATTAGTGCACAGGTCAGTAAACTTTTCACTAAAAAGTGCCAGAAAGTAAATACTTCAAGCTACACAGTCTCATCACAATGACTCAGCTCTACCCAGGTGGCCTGAAAGCAGTCATAGACAATACATAAACAAATGAACATGTGTGTGTTTAGTCACTAAGTCGTGTCCGATTCTTTGCAACCCCATGGACTGTAGCCCACCAGGCTCCTCTGTCCATGGGATTTCCCAGGTGAGAATACTGGAGTGGTTAGCCATTTTCTCATCCAGAGCATCTTTACAAACCCAGGAATCAAACCGTCATTTCCTGCATTAACAGTTGTATTCTAAAGAATCTGAGCTTACCAGGGAAGCCCATAAATGAGCACAGCTGTACTAAAAAAAATAGGTGCTGAACCAGGTTTGACCCATAGGCTGTAGTCGGCTCACGTTACTTTACAGCACTGAGAATTAACCAACTCTCGCTCCATGCAACAGTAGGAAGAACCTTCCTTGTAAATACAATATCAAGCAAAAGGCCAGAAGCAAAATAGTGCTAAATTTCATTTATACAAATTTCAAGAACAAGCAAAATCACCCATGGTGATGAAAGTCACAATTGTGGCTAGCTTTGTGAGTGGTAGTGACTGAGAAGAACCAAAAGTGGGACTTCCTGAGATGCTGTGAACATTCTATTTCTTGACATAAGTCAGGTTTACATGACTTTTCCCTTTATGAAAATTTTTTAATCTATTGACTCAAAATGTGTGTACTCTTTCAAAATATACTTCAAGATTTAGTTAAAATATGGCTATATAAAAAATGAAAAGTTGAACAGATTACATAAAATCACTCAATTATCTAGAATCTCAAACCAATAATATGAACTAAAATGTTAATGAAGGAAATATTAAAGGAGAAAGAAATATAAGTAGTACAAGAGCCTCATAATAAAAATAACAGCTAATGCATTTTGAGACTTCCTTGGTGGCTTGGATGGTAAAGAATCTTCCTGTAATGTGGGAGACCTGGGTTTGATCCCTGGGTCAAGAAGATCCCCTGGAGAAGCAAATGGCAACCCACTCCAATATTCTTGCCCAGAATTCCATGGACAGAGCAGCATGGTAGGCTACATTCCATGGGGTTGCAGAGTCGGACATAATGGAGCAAATAACACACACAAACAAATGAATTTTGAGGATTTCTAGGTTCATAGGATTGCATTAATTGCTTTACAAAAATTATCTGAGTGATCTTGGACTTAGTCCAAATGGTAGATAGTATTATGATTGTGTTTTTACAGTTGAGGAACCTGAACCACAAAAAAAGTAAATAGCTTTCACATAGTTACACAGATTAGTAGTAGTGGAGGAGAATGCAAAACAGAATCAAGGGAAATAATAAGACAAAGGGGAAAAGAGAGAAAACCCTGGGCTTGTTGGAGATTTTTGAAGTGTGAAGATTAGACTCCAATTAGAGAAATATCAGTCTTTGTTAGACAGTTAAGATGGTAAGAAAACTCTTTAGGCAATTTGGAGGAAAAGCTATGTGTTTGCAGTCGACAGTTTACTTTTGATAGTCAATTGATTTTGTCCAGCGAGTAGCAGAGCACCTCCCCCACACCACCCCTGTATCATGGAAAAGGCGCAAACATCCAGAAACCCCTTATAGCTGAGCAAAGTATTCAAGAGTATCAGACTTGTCTTAATTAAGAGTCTGTCATGAGAGTAAGTCCTTAAGTCTCACATTCCTTTCTCCAGCCATCATAGGGCCACATGCCTCCTACCACCTTTATACTGTGAGTATGAGATAGGCATTTCTTTATCTGATCGATCGCAATACCTAAGCATGTATACAACCTCATATTCAGAAACAGCAAACACGCCTTTAAATCCTCTCTACTTAACTTCTTTCTTCAGATCTTTGCTTGTATTTTCTCTGTCACCCAGGAAACATCAACACAATTCACACTACCTAAAGAGATCCTCCCCACAAATCACTTTCCATCTCTTGTTTATTTCAGTTGGTACCTATGGCACTGTTTCTGCTTATTTATTACTTACTTGTTTTCCTCTTCTTTATTGTCTGAAACTCTGATTATAATATAAGCTCAATGAGGCTAATCACCTGTCTTATTTAATTCCACAATGCAGTTTTCAAAGAGTCAGGCATACACATAGATTTAAGAATTCAAATATTTTCTTGAACAAATGGATAAGTGAATCAATGAATGAAAACCCCATATAGTCAATCCATAGATACACTGTCCTTATAGATGTTTAAGTTTGAGAGAGAACCTTTTTTTTTTTTGAGATATTGATATTCCATCAACTGCTTTCCATCCTTATGATGTGAGTAAAATGTAAGACAAAATGTTTTAGAGCTTATGAACTCTTTGGCAATTAACAGAGATGAGAATTTTCTTTATAGGTGTTTAGATGTGAGAGAGAATCTTTTTTGAAATATTTATATCCATCAGTTGCTTTTCCATCCTTATGATTTGAGTAAAAATAAAGATTAAATAATTTTTTAGAGATTATGAACTCTTTGGCAATTAATACAGATAAGAACTCACAGGTGGTATTTTAGTCATTGTTCACACTGGCAGTTGGAACTTCGGAAGAGAAATACATAGGAATAAAGACATTGGGGATGAAATTGGAATTTTAGAAAATGTGCATTTCCAAAATATGACTCAAGATAACAGATTGATACATTTTATGTCTTGCCAATAAGTTAAGTCACTGGTATAGGAAAAGTATTATTCCAGAGATAGATGTCTTGATAATGAGAGATTTAAACTGAATTGGTAGACAGATGGGAAAAAATACTCTGGGTAAACACACTAGTCTAGTCTCTATGCAAATAGTTTTAACATGTCAAGAAAAATGGAGGAAATGGTTAGAGACTCACGCAAGGAAATGGTATTATCTGATACTAACCACATACAATAAGCATCTTCTAGAAACTGATATACTTAGAAGAAGAGAATTGGTAATACACAAACTGGAGAGCTCACCTCTGCTCTGTACACATTGTCCTCTAGCAAGTGTTTAGGTGAGTTTAGATTGTACATTCGGAGAAGGCAATGGCACCCTACTCCAGTACTCTTGCCTGGAAGATCCCATGGATGGAAGAGCCTGGTGGGCTGCAGTCCATGGGGTCACTGTGAGTCAGACATGACTGAGCGACTTCACTTTCACTTTTCACTTTCATGCATTGGAGAAGGAAATGGCAACCCACTCCAGTGTTCTTGCCTGGAGAATCCCAGGGATGGGGGAGCCTGGTGGGCTGCCATCTATGGGGTCGCACAGGGTCGGACACGACTGAAGCGACTTAGCAGCAGATTGTACATTTAAAAGTGGAACAGAGGCTGTCGCAAAGAAACAGCCTTGTTAAGAAAGAACAACAAAGTTAAGATTGTTGTTGTTGTTCAGACACTAAGTCATGTCCGACTCTTTGTGATCCCATGAACTGCAGCACGCCAGGCTTCCCTATGTTTAACTATCTCCCTGAGTTTGCTCAAACTCATATCCATTGAGTCAGTGATGCCATCCAACTATCTCATCCTCTGTCACCCCCTTCTCCTCTTGCCTTCAATCTTTCCCAGCATCAGGGGCTTTTCCAGTGTAAAGATAATCATCTGCAAACCTGTAAGGCATATTTTGTAAAGGAAAACCTTAAAAAAAAAAAAAGCCTAAAATTTTCAACAAGATTAAGGAAAAGGAGACATGCTTATCAATATGTCCACCTTAGCTCTGTCTGTACAACCTCAAATTATCTAGATGAAGAGTGGTATGAAAAATTACTGGCAACAAGAAATGCATTTAAAAATACAGAACAAAGTTGCATATAGTTCCACTATGTGTTGCAATTATTTTTAAGTAGATAAATTAAGATTTGTAATTGGAGTTTCAATATCAAACCCTCAAAAATTCTTTTCTGAACCAAAGTTAGAACTCAAGACCCATCATTCCTAGCCAAAGTTGCTTTCCACCTTGTTATTTGGCCTTCCTCAGCGCCAGTAAGTCACTGATCCTAATATAACTTTCCTAGAAGTTTGCAAGAAGGCAAAATTGTTCTGACTGGTGATGACTAAGTGTCAGAATCCCACCGTTAAACACATTATGTTTGTTCACTTTTGGGAATACCCCAACATTACAATAAAAGATAAGAGAGTTTCCTTATTCTTCAGAAACGTCATGGAACACACCTAACGGAGCTTCATGGAGCATATTTTTGATATCTTACAGAGCTCCCAAGGCCACTAGAACATGGTAAGACTGTTTTATTTTCCATTTTATCATTACAGTTCCTGTGCTTACCAATATGTTCCTATCACCTGAATCTCAGGCGGGAAAAGCAATAAAAACATGGTCTTAAAATATACCTCCTAAAACCCAGGGAGAAACAAAAGAGTTGTTAAAGATATGGAAGATGGTCTTAGAAGTCTATGTACGCTCTATACAAGGGTAGGTGGAAACAGAGAAGAAATATGCTACGCACCTAGTTGATAAAAATTGATGAGGCTTGGTCTGAACCATACTTTCAGACACTGGCAAAATTACCACATGCCCAGGGACTTAAAACAACATAAATTTGTTTTTCTTTTTCTGATTTACTTCAGTCTGTATGGCCATCTCTAGGTCCACCCATGTCTCTGCAAATGGTGCAGTTCTGTTCCTTTTTGCGGTTGAGGAATATTCCATTGTATATGTGTACCATATCTTCTTTATCCACTCCTCTGTTGACGGTTATTTTACCACAATTAAAAAAATAAAAAAAGAAACATTGATGCATTTTCTTACATTTCTGGAGGTGAGAAATGCAAACTCAGTCTCAGTGGGCTAAAAATCAAGGTGATGGCAGAACTAGTTTTCTTTGGAGACACTTGGGGAGAATCCATTGATCTCTTAACTTTTCCAGCTTCCAGAGACTTCCTACATCCCTTGACTCCTTGCTACATCACTCAACCTCTGCTTCCATCATCTCCTCTCTTTCTCTAATTCTGACCTTTCTAACTATTAAGACCTTTCTGATAACACTGAGCCTACTTGGATAGTTCAGGATAATCTCCTCATCTTAAAATCCTTAATCTGATCACATATTCACAGTCCACTTGCACCTACCATATTCACAGGTTCTGGAGATTAGGACAGGTACATCTCTGAGGGGCCATTATTTTGCTTACTCTAGGAACCCATCTGTTTTTCAACTATGATAACACTATATTCTCCAGCCTTTTCCTCATTAAGGAGATTATATAGCTTTTTGTATAGATGTAAGAAGACAAGTATTTTTTTGTTGTTATGCAACAACTTTGTTCAGAACACAGGGAACTACTTTTGATTTTTCCCTTCAGGTTAATGAATATTTTGCACAAGTAATCCCACCTCCGTTAGAATGCAGATGATTACACGGGTTCATGGAGCATCAGAGTAGAGGTCAGATGACACGTGCAATTTTCATGATACTTGCCACTCCTTTCCAATTTAAAACCTCTTCTAGTAAAAATTAAAAACAAAAACACCTCCCTAATTGTCTCTAACATATAGAGATGAAAGCAATCAGAAATGATGAGTAACATAGTTGAGGACATGATAACCATGTTGAATTTGGATGTTAATCAAAGGAACCAAACCAAGCTTCACAGCCTATTAAATAGCCAATTAGCCCAAAGGTGCCAAATGTGTCAAAGGAAGGTCAGTAAATAAAGGCATTTATCAAAAAGAAATTTAAAAAGTAAAGAGAAAAATGCTGGCTAAGCAGACACACCTCTCTGTAGCTATCACAATGTTCTCAAATGTGCAACTTCTTTTTTTTTCTCCATTCTTTATTTTTGGTCATTTTCATTGCAATTTTATATTAAGAAATACATGGTATGTGTGGCTCAGCAAAAAGCTTACTAAAATTTTTACGGGCAATGAAATTTAGACTCCAACTTTATTTTCACAACACAATAGCAAACAGGATTGAAAGCAAGATTTAAATAGCCAATGATTTTATTCCTTATAACTAAAGTCTCTAATGCTAAGGGAATTTTTCCAGATAAAACGTTAAGTCAAATAACTTTAAATGACAGCTGTTTTGTAAATCTTTGAAATTGGACACTTATTTTGAATATTTTGATATATTTACTTAGGCCTATCAGATAATGTTAATAAATATGTTCGAACTTCTTCGTTGTACCGTTAATGAATCTAATGCCATACATTGCTGGCAAATATTGAGGCGAGGATATATACTGTCACCTGGAGATAAGTTTAATGCACACATGGTGCTTTCTCTATGGCTGAAAACATTTCAAAAATTTGCTTTACCAGCTTTTATTAATGCAACAAAATCTGAAGTTAGGAAACAAGAACAGGAAATTTGTGCCTTTAAGGTTCTGTCTGCTGTAAACAGTAACGTAGGGCTATATCTCATTCTCTCAGTCCACAAAACTCACCCCTGAAAATGACATCCTTTACTACTTCCAAGAAGTAAACTAAGATCATGGCATCTGGTCCCATCACTTCATGACAACTAGATGGGGAAACAATGGAAACAGTGAGACACTTTATTTTGGGGGGCTCCAAAATCACTGTAGATGGTGACTGCATCCATGAAATTAAGACATTTGTTCTTTGGAAGAAAAGCTATGACAACCTAGACAGCATATTAAAAAGCAGAGACTTTACTTTGCCAACAAATGTCCATCTAGTCAAAGCTATGGTTTTTCCAGTAGTCATGTATAGATGTGAGATTTGAACTACAAAGAAAGCTGAGCATCAAAGAATTGATGTTTTAGAACTGTGGTGTTGGAGAACTCTTGAGAGTCCCTTGGATTGCAAGGAGATCCAACAAGCCCAACCTAAAGGAGATCAGTCCTGAGTAGTCATTGGAAGGACTGATGCTGAAGCTGAAACTCCAGTACTCTGGCCACCTGAAGCGAAGAATTGACTCCTTGGAAAAGACCCTGATGCTGGGAAAGATTGAGGGCAGGAGGAGAAGAGGATGACAGAGGATGAGATGGTTAGATGGCATCACAGACTCAATGCACATGAGTTTGAGAAAGCTCTGGGAGTTGGTGATGGACAGGGAAGCCTTGTGTGCTGCAATCCATGGGGTTGCAAAGAGTCAGACACAACTGAGTGATTGAACTGAACTGATTACTTCCAAGGAGTGACTCTACTATCATTGTGCTACTAACCAACAGTAATAATCTTTGTTTCCACACTTGAAATACAATACCTGCTTCATAATAGCAGGCCTTTATGCCTAATTAAATAAGATGTTTCTTTAAATCTAACACACTTAATAGGCCTTTAAGGGCTTTCCTGGCGGCTCAGTGGTAAAGAATCCACCTGTCAATGCAAGAGATGTAGGTTCAATCCCTGGGTTGGGAAGATTCCCCTGGAGGAGGAAGTGGCAACCAACTCCAGTATTCTTGCCTGGAGAATCCCATGGACAGAGGAGACTGACAGGCTACAGTATGTGGGGTCACTAAGAGTCCGACACTACTAAAGCAACTTAGCAGCACTTGACACCATCTTCCCAAGCAGTTTTGTCTTAATCAGTTGTTACCATTCCAATTCTCTAAGTTTAACCTATTGCAAAAAGTGCTTATCTAGAGCCATTATGAGTAAATTCCCCTGAGGATTTTACTAGCTTACAGGAAGTTACCAGTATTGATCTACCAAGATTATCTACATAATGCTTTCCCCTGAGATGGGTTCTATAGGGATGGGCTTATATTCGTTTTCTCTATTATCACAGACTTAGTGGGTTAAAGCAACTCATGTTTAATATCTCACAGTTTCTGTGGGTCAGGAATGCAGATCCTGCTTATGATTTAATAAATCTGGAATCAGTAAGTCAACCAGGCTGGGATTTTATCACATGCTCCTCCAGGTTGTTGGCAGAATTTATGTCTCTGTGGCTCTGGGATTTATGGGATCTTGCTTCTTCAAAACCAGCAAGGAAAACAGACAGACACAAACATACACAAAGACATTTTAGCAAGGTAAGCATTACAATATGTTCATGGACGCACAATGCCTACAGCTTCTCACCTTTGCCTCAATCTGTTGATTATAAACACTGATGAGTCCCATCTACACATAAGTGGAGGAGATTACATAAAAGCCTGGATATGAAGAAGGTGGGGATAACGAAGGTCATCTTAAAGTCAGTACACCATGGAGCTCAACTGAAATTATTCTGAGAGTTTTATTTCATTGCTTTATAAATTTGGAAGCTCTGGTTTGTCAGATTATTCTTACAATGAAATTAGATCAATCAAAGCATCATACCATTCAAAAGACTGATTCTGGTTTGCATAATTATGATCTATGATTTAAGGATTAGAGACAAAGCAAAAGATATTCCAAACAAAGACCACAGAAAATAGTATATAATGAAAGTGAGGGATTCTCCTGGTGGTCCAGTGGTTAGAACTGCATGCTCTTACTGATGAGGGTTCAGGTTCAATCGCTGGTAGAGGAACTAAGATCCTGCAATTCATGCAGTGCATCCAGAAAAAAAAGCCGGAGAGAAAAATAGATAAAAATCTCCTTCTTAGCATGTCATAGATTGTGATATTTTATGTATATGAAATCTTGAAGTAGTGTTAGTAGAAAACATACTTGCCAATCTCCAGGGGAATTCATTAACAGATTAGTTAGGTTAATAATGAAATATATTAAAATTATAAAATTAATCCAATTTAATTACTAATTATCTTTGGAAAGAAGCATATATATTTTCTTTATTGTATGATTTTCACATTTATAAGGTAACTGAAATTGTGTTGCTCTCTCATGATGACAACAAAATTAATTTCTCATATTCTTAATTAATTTTGAAAGATTAGAGGTAATTAATGTCACATGCTACATTTACTGAAAGTGATAACGTATCTGACCACCAAGGTGCTATAGAAAGAAATGTGAAGTTAAAATTAAATTAATTAAAAATTAATTAGGCTTTTAAGAGAAAGTTAGCCCAAGCCTCACATAAACTTGGTATTATGCTTCATTACATTTTAGAATGAGATTTTAAAAAATTAAGAACAGATAATACAGCTTTCTTTAAACAAAAGTGGATAAAATGTTTTAAATTGTCCAAGGATTTATCTTAATTTGGGATGTCCACTAACTTGGATCTGTATATAATTCTTCTGCATGTAATTTGTATTAAAGTCTTCTAATAGCTTTACATCTTTACTAAAATATCTTAGTATATTTTTAGAATTAGCAATTGCTAGCAGCTAGATTGAAAAATTTTACACTTCTTAGCTTCATACCATAAAGCTAGCAATTAGCCTTAACCAAGGCACAGCTTGAATCTCTGAGTTTAGTCTACTGCCAGTGAAAGCGAATGTGTTAGTCGCTCAGTCGTGTCTGACACTCTGCAGCCCCATAGACTGTAGCCCACAGGCTCCTCTTGTCCAAGGAATTCTCCAGGCAAGAATACTGGAGAGGGTAGACAGTCCTTTCTCCAGGGGATCAGGTTCCCGACCCAGGGATCAAATTCAGGTTTCCCACATTGCAAGCAGATTCCTTACTGTCTGAGCCACCAGGGAAGCCCTAAAATGTAAAACACAAAACTGTAATTTCTAGAAGTAGCAGAGATAACCTTGGGTATGGTGATACCTTTCTAGTACAAGACAAAAGATAGAGTTCATGAAAGGAATAATTGATAAGCTGGACTTCATTAACATGAAAAACCTCTGCTCTTTGAAATATGTCAGGTTAAGTAGAAGACAAGTTACAGATTGGGAAAAAATATTTGCTGAGACGTCCTTTAATGACAAATAAGGTATATCACATTTAAGAGGTGTAGATGCTTCTAAAATAATTAAGTAAATTTTTTTCTCTTAGTTTAAACTGTCTTAATTTTGCTAGAATAATTCTTCTTAGTATTTTTATCATTTGCATCATTTCTGTGACTTTTTAAGGATTAATGTTTCTCTTGTATGCTGTGCCTAGTTGTTCAGTCATGTCTGACTCTTTGCAACCCCATGGACTGTAGCTGCCAGGCTGCTCTGTCCCTGGGATTCTCCAGGCAAGAATACTGGAGTGGGTTGTCATTCCTTTCTCCAGGGGATCTTCCTGACCCATGGATGGAACCCATGTCTCTTAGGTATTGGCAGGCAGATTCTTTACCACTTAAGTCAAGTCATTCAGTCGCGTCCGACTCTTTGTGACCTCATGGACTGTAGCCCACCAGGTTACTCCTTCCATGGGATTCTCCAGGAAAGAATACTGGAGTGGGT
>SJYA01002027.1:2385805-2447549 GCA_006410615.1 Neotragus moschatus
TGCAGCCCCATAGACTGTAGCCCACAGGCTCCTCTTGTCCAAGGAATTCTCCAGGCAAGAATACTGGAGAGGGTAGACAGTCCTTTCTCCAGGGGATCAGGTTCCCGACCCAGGGATCAAATTCAGGTTTCCCACATTGCAAGCAGATTCCTTACTGTCTGAGCCACCAGGGAAGCCCTAAAATGTAAAACACAAAACTGTAATTTCTAGAAGTAGCAGAGATAACCTTGGGTATGGTGATACCTTTCTAGTACAAGACAAAAGATAGAGTTCATGAAAGGAATAATTGATAAGCTGGACTTCATTAACATGAAAAACCTCTGCTCTTTGAAATATGTCAGGTTAAGTAGAAGACAAGTTACAGATTGGGAAAAAATATTTGCTGAGACGTCCTTTAATGACAAATAAGGTATATCACATTTAAGAGGTGTAGATGCTTCTAAAATAATTAAGTAAATTTTTTTCTCTTAGTTTAAACTGTCTTAATTTTGCTAGAATAATTCTTCTTAGTATTTTTATCATTTGCATCATTTCTGTGACTTTTTAAGGATTAATGTTTCTCTTGTATGCTGTGCCTAGTTGTTCAGTCATGTCTGACTCTTTGCAACCCCATGGACTGTAGCTGCCAGGCTGCTCTGTCCCTGGGATTCTCCAGGCAAGAATACTGGAGTGGGTTGTCATTCCTTTCTCCAGGGGATCTTCCTGACCCATGGATGGAACCCATGTCTCTTAGGTATTGGCAGGCAGATTCTTTACCACTTAAGTCAAGTCATTCAGTCGCGTCCGACTCTTTGTGACCTCATGGACTGTAGCCCACCAGGTTACTCCTTCCATGGGATTCTCCAGGAAAGAATACTGGAGTGGGTTGCCATTTCCTTCTCCAGAGGATCTTCCTGACCCAGGGATCGAACCCCTTCTCCCTCATTGCAAGCAGACGCTTTAACCTCTGAGCCACCAGAGAAGCCCAGAGTGTGTTGCCTCCCCGTCGGGGAATCGAGCTGCGGTCTCCCGAGTGACAGGCGGGGATACTCACCACTATACTAACGAGGACGGCGGCTCTTTACCACTAGCGCCACCAAGTGACTAATTTTGTGTGACCTCTTTTTCACTGTCTGGAAAATATTGTTTTGAATTCTCTGTTTAGTTTTTCATTTTCATTTATTTATTTAAATGTTTGTGGTAATAAAAGTCATATAACAGAAAACATGATGTTTAACCATATTTAAGGTGGCGCAGTGGTAAAGAATGGAGAAGGAAATGGCAGCCCACTCCAGTGTTTTTGCCTGGAGAATCCCAGGGACGGGGGAGCCAGGTGGGCTACCGTCTATGGGGTCGCACAGGGTCGGACACGACTGAAGCGACTTAGCAGCAGTGGTAAAGAATTCTCCTGCTGGCAGCAAAGGAGACACATTTTTGAACTCACTGGGATAAGGCGAGGGTGGGATGATTTGAGAGAATAACATTGAAAAACGCACATTACTATATGTAAAATAAACGACCAGTGCAAGTTCAATACAAGGAGCAGAGCACCCAATACCGGCGCTCTGGGACAACGCCAGAGGGATTGGGCGGAGAGGGAGGCGGGTTCAGGATTTGAGGGACACAGGTATACCTGTGGCTAACTCATGTTGAAGTATGGCAAAAACGGCCACAATATTGTAAATAATTATCCTCCAATTAAAATTAATTAATTGGAAAAAAAAGTATGCTCCTGCCAAAACAAGAGAAACGGGAGATGCAGATTCCATCCCTGGGTTGAGAAGATCTCTGGAGTGGGAAATGGCAACCCACTCTGGTATTCTTGCCTGGAAAAATCCCAGATAAAAGTTCTTTATCTTGTGGACAGACTTAAACCTTCAGTTTTCAATAGTACCCTATGGCCCTTTTATGATTGTCAGAGAACATGAAAGTAATAAAAGGCACCACCTCAGAGAACATGGAGGACCTCTGATTTCCCCGTTTAACAATGGCCCAATTTATCATTGGTAATTAAAATTCATCACCCCAACCAGTGAGAGTATCCCTCTTTGCATACTGGTTAGGTGTCCTGAGTAGAACAAAATGGCCAGGTGGCACTGCCAGCTTCCAGTTCAGCTTCTAGTTCAACTATTCTTTGTCCCCCTTGGCAGATATATTCCTCCCTTGGCAATGAGGGCCCCAAATCAGCAGACCTCAAAGCTATAAAAATAGAAACTAGCAATTTTGTGAAAGTGTAATTAGGTAAATGAATGAGAGAAAGCTCTCCCGTTTTCCTCTCTCAATTTCCAGATCTGTGTGGCAGTTAGAGAAATAAATTGATTGCTTAATTTTTTAAAGATTTTTTGATGTGCACCATTTTTAAAGTCTTTATTGAATTTGTTACAATACTATTTCTGTTTTATGTTTCGGCTTTTGGACCATAAAGCATGTGGGATCTTAACATAAGGTAACCTAATGCCTCTCTCTAACCAGTTATCTAACCTGCAACCCCTGTATTGAAAGGGGGAGTCTAACCTTGGACTGCCAAGGAAATNACAATGGCCCAATTTATCATTGGTAATTAAAATTCATCACCCCAACCAGTGAGAGTATCCCTCTTTGCATACTGGTTAGGTGTCCTGAGTAGAACAAAATGGCCAGGTGGCACTGCCAGCTTCCAGTTCAGCTTCTAGTTCAACTATTCTTTGTCCCCCTTGGCAGATATATTCCTCCCTTGGCAATGAGGGCCCCAAATCAGCAGACCTCAAAGCTATAAAAATAGAAACTAGCAATTTTGTGAAAGTGTAATTAGGTAAATGAATGAGAGAAAGCTCTCCCGTTTTCCTCTCTCAATTTCCAGATCTGTGTGGCAGTTAGAGAAATAAATTGATTGCTTAATTTTTTAAAGATTTTTTGATGTGCACCATTTTTAAAGTCTTTATTGAATTTGTTACAATACTATTTCTGTCTTATGTTTCGGCTTTCGGACCATAAAGCATGTGGGATCTTAACATAAGGTAACCTAATGCCTCTCTCTAACCAGTTATCGAACCTGCAACCCCTGTGTTGAAAGGGGGAGTCTTAACCACTGGACTGCCAAGGAAGTCCCTGATCACCTTGAAAGTAAAACAAATCTGCTTTGTGGACTTAAAGATCATCTATTGGCTACTTTCTTTACCATTGTTGTAGCTAATGACGTGTTTGTATAGAAACAAAGAATTTCTGTTTTGAAGTATCACTCAGACTGCTCTTTAGAGAAGAGATGCTCTTTTTGGATGTGTGTTGAATGAGATGGAGAAAGTGAAGATAGTAATTGTGAGACACATTAATCCAATAGACTTGCTGTTTAGTCATTAAGTCGTGTCCAACTCTGTGTGACCCCATGGACTGCAGCGTGCCAGGATGCCTGTCCTTCAGAATCTCCCAGAGTTTGCTCAAACTCATGTCATTGAGTCAGCAATGCCATCTCATCCTGCCGTCCCCTTCTCCTCCTGCCTCCAGTCTTTCCCAAGATCAGGGTCTTTTTCAATGAGTTGACACTATTAATAGTGAGATACTTACTGTGAGACACTAACAATTTTGAGACACTTTATAACCCTATGTAAGGGAAGTAGTTGGATAATCTGATACTTGGTGCAGTGGCCTGAACTGCTCAGACAAATTTGAAAGTCATCAACCAACACATGAAAACTATATAGATAGTAAGATTTAGGAAAGAGACTGGTTCAGATCTCCAGGAAAAAGTGTAGCTAGAGAAACTGAATGAATTAGAGATGGGATACTGAATCTTCCCAACATTTCAAAGTCAGATAAGAATACATACATCTTGGGAATCTAATTTCATAAAGACTCTGGAGATTAACTGATGAATTTTGTTTCCAAATAACTCTTTGAAGTCATTCCCAAACATAACATCTTATAAGAATATACTGACTTTGATCTAAGTGGTGGGCAGTAGCTCAGTGCCTTAGCTGTGTGGCACTTTTCTCAAATATTAGCTGTCGTTCTGAAAATTCTTTCTTTATCAAGAAACAATAAGCATAAGTTTGATTCCTTCCACAGAATGAACATTGGTCTAGAAAAATATTGGAATCAGGGCTCAATAATCATTACAGATTGCTTGCATCCCATATTCAGCTGCTTCAGTCATGCCCGACTAGTTGTGACACTATGGACTGTAGCCACCAGGCTCCTCTGTCCAGGCAAGAATACTGGACTGGGTTGCCATTTCCTTCTCTAGGGCATCTTCTGGACCCAGGGATAGAACCCGTGTCTCCTGCACTGCAGGAGCGTTCTTTGCCACTAAGCCACCGGGTAATTAAGTGATATTTAGATGCAGTTTTTCCCCAGTTAACAATTCAGTTAAATGAATAAATCTGTTCTGTGAATACAAATCCTTGTGTCTACACGCATTTGTTGCTGTTTATGTCAAGCAGGTGTTCGTTAAACACATAATCTTAATTTATATATTTATATTTTTATTTACTTACTATGAGTGAATTTGTGCCTTCTAGAAGACTATACATTATAAAATCCTGCCATTTCTTTGATGGTTTACAAATATAAGCATTATGGTGATGGCCTTTATGCACTAGCACCTCTTGTAGAAGAGTTGGTAACCCTTTAAATTCTCAAGCAAGAAAAGATTTTAGAATACATCCTAGAGTCACACATAGTAGAGGATCAGAAATACAAGGCAGAAAACAATTTGCCACAGAAGTCCTACCCAAAGCAACCCCCACTTTATCCAAAATATTATTTTTTTCTTACTCTAAACTGCTGCAGAAAGGAGAGAAATATTTAGAGTATGAAGAACTGTGGATCTTATTCATATCAACACAAAATCAAGAACAAACTAAATCTTACATCTTCCTTTTGGTTGGGATAAATCCTTTGGGAACTTTAAATCAGGAATTTGACGAAAATACCAAGACAATAGCAACTAAATAACCAGCTGCAACAGCCATGAGTAGCATCAGCTTCATCATCACAGTTAACATTATCACTGTAGCTTCCATTTAATAAGAATCTCTCAAGTGTTAGGCTGAGTCTTAACACTTTACATTCTCTTTAAATTTTAATTATGTTTTATCCTCCCATTGGCTCCATAAAGTATTATTATCCCTATCCAATCAATGGAACACTGGAGGTTTGTGATTCACATAGAAATAGATATCTTAGATTACATTATTTACAAAAGTCCACTCCAGTATATAGAGCTATTAGGTTTAAAAACAAATCTTTAACACATTTAGGGGGAAAATATAAGCCAGTTTGTGTATGGTTAGGAAAGATTTTTATTGATTCAAATTTTAAAAGCACGGATCACAAAGGAGTGTTGTCTACATCTCCACGGAAAACAAAGACACTATAACACTTTTTTGAAAAATGTTTCAGGCTGTGTTACAGAACTGTTGTGAATCAACTTTTTCTTTCTTCATTCAATTATACTTTTGAATTAGACCTCTCTCTAGTCTCCATAACAAGAGAGCAATCAAAGTTAAGTTATTGTATTGATCATCCATAAAACTGATATTCATTGCTCACCTTCGATGTGAAATGAAAAACTATAGATATGAAATAATAAGGACAAAACTAATTAGTTACTTTGAAAATACTTTTTACAAAGCTACCAACAGTGTCAGAGGATTCCTTAACCTCCACAGATCTTAGTCATAAAATAATAAATTGTTTGGAATTTGTTTATTAATTCTGTTTTAAATTTTTCTTTAAAAGTTCACACTAAGCATCGAAAATGAATTACTACTGTGGCAATAATACAACTCAAAATTCTTATTCAAAACTTAATTTTGATATTATTATAAAGTAGATTATATATGCAAAGTTTCTAGTATGCTTAAATAGTTTAATAATTATTTTTATTCAAAACAAGAGGTAACATAAACTTGTCCAAGATAACTTATACTCTAGACTAGTGAATTTTTGACAAAATTGATCTGTTCCTTAAAAATAATGGGAATATAAGGCAGTTGTCTATAAGTAAGAAAATAAATCCTTCTTCCTGAACAGAGTATACTTGACACAGTAAAACTAAAAATGTAACCCAGATTTTGCTCCTGTGACGGATAAAGAATAATTGAGAGAAAACTCTGCTCACAAACTAATTATATACTTTTCTATACCATTTTTTAAAAATACAAGACCCATCTGGCTTAACATCTGCAAAATCCCTACAATTAAAAATGCAAAAAATAAACAGAATGGAAGTTATTCAAGGATGTTGTACCCTTCACTAAATTTCCTATGCTTTACATTTTACTATAACAGAAGAATCTACAGGAATTAAACTTTCTTGAAATTAAAGTTATGAAACTTTATAACCAAATTTTGAATACCTGATTTTTATTCTGTCTACAATAACTTTGGGTCTCTTCTATTGTTTCTTATAAACTTGATGAAAGAATGAACTTCTTTATTTCTCTGTTGCCTTGATGAGTCAAACATGCTTACAATCAGATACTACTATAACTCTAGCTACTGAACTGCCAAGTGCAACTATGTCAGCTAACTGATTTAATGAATCACTTTGTTAATTTTTCATTTGAAATATATTTTCATTGACAAGAGTACACTTTCACGTAGTGTTTAACTGCTGATACCCAGCAATGAAGAAGACAGCAAGATCCTTGCTTAGGTGAAGTTGTTTGCTAAGTCTTTTAAAGCTTTAACCCCAAGCATACAAAGAGAGCTCATACTCCAGGATCATGCCAAACAAAACAGAGACTTCAGTCACTTCTTTCTGTCTCAGAGTAAAGAGATAAATGATTCTACTCCTAATTCTTCATTTAGGTCAAGTGATTAAATTAAATAGGCTGGCACAGTTGGAAAAGAGTGAGGTCCCATTCTCATTGTCTTTGGAATTAGAAGAATGAAAAGCAGACCAAAGATTTTTTTTTTTTTTCTGATTTCGGAAAACTATATGGAGATTCATGTGCAGAGTTAAGAATCCTGCATAGCATTGTTCCATTTATTTATTCAGTTTAATATTTCATATTTAAGTTTGGCTTCAAGATGCTTATGCAGTTTTTATATATGCCAGGCAACATCCTAGACACATTGAAAATATTCACTCATTTAATCCTTCTAAAAACACCATAATGTACATATGATTATTATTAGATGTTTACACATTAAAACTCAGGTACAGAGAAATTTCAAACTGTGGTGTTGGAGAACACTCCTGAGAGTCCCTTGGACTGCAAGGGGATCAAACCACTCAGTCTTAAAGAAAATCAATCCTGAATATTCATTGGAAGGACTGATGCTGAAGCTCCAATATTTTGGCCACCTGATGCAAAGAGCTGACTCATCAGAAAAGGCCCTGATGCCGGGAAAGATTGAAGGCTGGAGGAAAAGGGAATGACAGAGGATGAGATGGTTAGATGTCATCACTGGCTCAATGGAGATGAATTTGAGCAAACTCTGGGAGATGGTGAAGGACAGTAAAGCCTGGCGTGCTGCAGTCCATGGGGTTGCAAAGAGTCAGACATGGCTGAGAGACTGGACAACAACAGAGAAACTAAGCATGTTAGGTAAGATCACACAGCTAGCAAGTGGCAGAGCCAAGACTTGAATCTAAACAGTTGAAATCCAGAAGTCATGTTCTTGACAACTACAAATGCTGCCTTTCATATAATCAAGAAGTTAGGCTTCCTGGGACCTCAAGTAAACTTCACGGAAAATATCAAAGACTTTTCTTTAGTTACTGGAAAAGAGTTAGTTGTTATAATACTTCAAAATATACTAAATTCATAAAGAGATACAATTCTGAGCAAAACTAATTCTGCAACTGTACTATCTAACTAAAAAAATTCATGTGATTATTTTTTTCTTTCTCCAAGCCATGGGGATATGTGTTTCACAGGTTGTCAAGTTTTAATGGGCCTTAAAAAAAAACTGTAAAAAACACATGGTTTACTTTCAGAAAAGGCAGAGTGGGCACCTCTGCAAATAAAGGCAACAAAAACACTGGCAAAAAATTGTTAAAATCAACTCTTTGGAACTCTATCTATTAACCAATGGCTTCTAACAATCTTAGGAGCAACTTTCAATAAAAACTGCTGAACCTAGGTGAGAATGGAAGTATATGTCATTTTAATTTGATCTCTTCTTGTCTCCAACTCCCCACCTTATAGTTGCCTCAAAGACTTATCCGGTAGCCGGGACTTATCCGGTGGTCCAGTGGCCAAGATTCTGAGCTCCCAACGCAGGAGCCCAGGTTCCATCCCTGGTCAGGGAATTAGATCCCACATGCTGCAACTGAAGAAACCACCATGCCCTGCTGAGCTAAGGCGCTTCAGTTGCATCAGACTCTTTGCAACCCTATGGACTGCAGCCCACCAGGCTCCTCTGTTCATGGGATTCTCCAGGCAAGAAAACTGGAGTGGGTTGCCATGCCCTCCTTGAGGGGGTCGTCCTGACCCAGGGATCGAACCCAAGTCTCTTACATCTCCTGCATTGGCAGGCGGGTTCTTTACCACTAGCACCACCTCAACAAAGGGCAAGATCCCCAGTGCTGCAACTAAGGCCCAGCACAGCCAAATAAATAAACAAGTAAATCAAAGCCAAACTGGTAGCTTTGCAACCACTAATCTGTAAACCAGCAATGTTGCAGACACCTGAGGGAGCAGATAAGTTTGAAGTCCCTAATAAAGCTTTTCCCAGAGTATCATCAGTATTTAACCAGTCTCACAGCTTTTTGGAAAATCTCCATTTGCAAGATGTTTTTATTTGATCTAATTTTGGGACTTGTTTCATGAGAAAGCCCCATCTCCAGGAAATTCGTTGAAAAAAAATCAAAGGCAGTAGTTCAACACACAGCTCTCTAAGGCTCTAAATATGAGTGGGAACAAATAAGAGGTTGGCCAAAACACACAAGGAAGATCTGTGAAATAAGATAATCCACAGGGAGCTTTGAAAAGCTCTGACATATTCCTCGTGATCTAGAAGACAGTTCATACGTGCAGGACTGCACACAAGCCAGGAACAGAGGATCTGAATCGACCTCTGCTGGCTGACCTTGCTGTCCTGCTTTAGCAGAAAGAAAAGATTACATCAGTGCTTTTAATTGCCTAAGAACAGAAATCTTAAAGTAAATCAGTCCTGAATATTCATTGGAAGGATTGATGTTGAATCTCAAGCTCCAAAACTTTGGCCACCTGATGCAAAGAACTGACTCCTTGGAAAAGACCCTGATGCTAGGAAAGATTGAAGGCAGGAAGAGAAGGGGATGACAGGATGAGATGGTTGGATGACATTATACCGACTCAATGGACATGGGTTTGGGTGGACTCTGGGAGTTGGTGATGGACAGAGAGGCCTGGCGTGCCTCAGTTCATGGAGTCACAAAGAGTCCAACACAAGTGAATGACTTAACTGGAGTGAATGGAACTGAACTGAAGAAGAGAAGGTAGGAACTTCTCTGGTGGTCCAGTGGTAGAGAGTACACCTACCAAAGGCAGGGGCTATGGGTTCAATCCCTGGTCTAGAAATCAAGGTCCCACCTACCATGGTACAACTCAGACCCATATGCCCATAACTACAGAGGCCCAAACACCACAGCGAAAAGCTCACACGCCACAGTGGAAACCCACCACAACCAAAACATGCAAAGAAGAATAATTTCTTAAAAAGAAGAAAGACCTAAAGGCATGTCCCATCACAAAGAGCCCCTCAACAAAAGCTTAAGGCTTCCAGGAATTAAATGGAACCTCTCACAAAACAATAGGTGATCACTCACTAAGTGAGCTCACACTTAAGCGGCCACACTCTACAAGGAATATAAGCATTATGTAATCAATCTGAGAAAGTCTTATCATCAACAAAACTCTGGGGATGAAGGGAAAGCTGATTTCCAGAATTTTCACACTATATTATCTAAAATGCCCAATTTTCAATAACAACAAAAATATGAGACAAGCAAAAAAAAAAAAAAAGAGCTGTCCAAGCACATGAATTAAAAATGTAGTCAAAAGAAAGCATCCCTAGAAGCCCAGACTTATAAAGGCTTTAAATAAGCTATTAAATAAGGGAAACAATATCTTAAAAAATTAAAGAAAAAGTGTAATAATGATGTCTCATCAAGTAGACAATATCAATAAAGATAAATCAATATTTAAAAGAACAAGTATCAATCCTGAAGTTGAAAAATGCAATACTTGGAATGAAAATTCACAAGCAGTGGTCAACAGCAGATAGTTGAAAACTTTCCAAATTTGATTAAAAAAACCCAATAATGTACACATCTAAGAAGCTAAAATGATGACAAGTTATATAAATTCAAGGCCTCAAACAGAAAATTACATGCCAATGTTAATAGCAGCATTATTCACAATAGCCAAAAGATGGTATAACCCACATGTCCATGAACAATTGACTGGATAAACAATATGTGATATATATATATGATGAAATACTATTCAGCCATAAAAAATATTGAAGTTCTAATACATGCTATCACATGAAAGAACTTTAAAGACCAGGCTAGGTGAAATAATCCAGGCATAAATGATAAATACTATATTATTTTGCTTGTATGTGTTACCTAAAATGAACAATTTCAATGTAGAAGAGGCATTAACAGGGACTTAGGGGAATGGTAGTAGGGAATTACTGCTTAATTGGTATAGAGTTTCTGTTAAGACAAAGAAAAAGTTAAGAATAAACTGAATAGTGGTGATGATTATACAACATTGTGAATATAATTAATGTTAAAGAATTGTTTAAGATGGTAAATGTTATGTAACTTTTAATGCCATAGAAAAAAATATAAAAAACAAAACACAAACACACAAAAACCCAGCCCCCAGCTCTTCTGAACCTTTCCAGCATCATTGACTTACTAAAAGCTCTCCTTTCTGTCTTAAATAACTAAGGGTGCCCTTTAGTTATTTACATTTGTTTGACCTTTGTAGAAGAGGAAATTATAGTCTCCGCCTTCTTATAACCTTTCTCTACTTAACATGTATTACAAATGACTCTTCCTCATTCAAAAATCAGCACAAATGTTTTAATCACTTCTTAAACATCTTGTACTTGAATCTTTTCATGCATCAGAAACTATCTGTGCTTGAACTTTTCCTGGTTTCTCTCAGTTTGGAGAAAAACTAGAAAATACATTTCAAATAGACTGCATCAAATAGTAAATACATTGTGGAAGCTAAATTTTTGCCTTATGAAAATCTGAATCTAATTAAAAAATATAATGTATGGCTCTTTTCTTCTCTTTCATTTATAATTTCCAATTCTCATTTTGCTTTTTCGTTTCCAATTTGCCGTACACATTTATTCTTATCACTGCACAGAAGAAATCTCTCCAAAGTTCCATTCTATACCATCTAGCCACTTCTGCAAAGTGTCCTTTAATTTTTAATTCCGTCTGGTTAAGTGCTGGCCACCTCCCTCAGTGTCTGCTAAGAAGTTAATGAAAACTCACTAATCCATCTCACAGACTTGCCATTTACCTCTCAGGGCTCTGAGGGAGATTAATGAGATCATTGTTCCAGTGCTCTTTGAATACTTGTATTTTAGAAGAGCAATGCCAAAAGTTTCCAAAGACTTATATTGCAAAATTGTTCATGAAAGATTAATTTTATGATTTTTACTTAATGTTAAGAGCTTTAGGTATTCAAACAAATGGGCTCAGCTTTTGGAAACTTGAAAGGAAGTGGCTACAGTCAGAATACCCTTACTGATATAATTGTACAGATAATGTAAGGATTGGTGGAGAATTTAAGTCAAAGTATCTATATGATATAAATATCTTAAAAACTAGCCTACCATATCATTTAACATATCATGGGATAAACAAAATGGAAATGATACAAGAAGGATATTACTCAGGTCAGTATTAGTTTACTGTGTTTGAATAATGGTCACTTTTATTGCAATAATATAATGTAACATTCTAAGAAAGTTTTGAAAACACTTATTTAAAAGATAATCCAAATTCACAGCAGAGTTCCTTCAATATTTTCCATGTTTCCCTTGATTCTTTGGCTATATATANGGTCAGTATTAGTTTACTGTGTTTGAATAATGGTCACTTTTATTGCAATAATATAATGTAACATTCTAAGAAAGTTTTGAAAACACTTATTTAAAAGATAATCCAAATTCACAGCAGAGTTCCTTCAATATTTTCCATGTTTCCCTTGATTCTTTGGCTATATATATATATATATATATATTTTAAAGATGTTGAATAAATGCTATATTTCTAGAAGTAAGTTCTAATTTTAAAAATATTTTCCATTATATCATACTATAGTATTTGATGCTATATAGAAATATGAAAAGATAAACATAAAAATGAAATTAATCAGATCTCTACCACTGATATTTTGATATAGTTCAAAAATTATACTTTTTGTGCATTTCAAATTTTTCAGNTATTTCTAGAAGTAAGTTCTAATTTTAAAAATATTTTCCATTATATCATACTATAGTATTTGATGCTATATAGAAATATGAAAAGATAAACATAAAAATGAAATTAATCAGATCTCTACCACTGATATTTTGATATAGTTCAAAAATTATACTTTTTGTGCATTTCAAATTTTTCAATTCACTTTTGAACAGAACTACCTAGTTTAATAATTTTATTACATATGAATAAACGTTTGTCACATAAAACTCAGGTAATAAAAATACACAAAAAGAAAAAATTTTAAAATCACAATTAATCCCATAATGTAGAGATAACAATATTAATATTTTGGATTCTAGTTATTTACAGCTCACTTGAAATATAAATATATGTATATCTGTATATATGATTATACGTGCTAAGTCATTTCGGTCATGTCCGACTCTTTGCAACACTATGGACTGCAACACTATGGACTGTAGCCTGCCAAGCTCCTCTGTTCGTGAGATTCTCCAGGCAAGAATACCAGCATGGATTGCAGTGACTTCCTCCAGGGGATCTTCCCAATCCAAGGATTGAACCTGTGTCTCTTACATTGCAGGCAGATTCTTTACTGCTGAGTCACCAGAGAAGCCCCCTTTTTACATATATTATCCTTTATCTTCCTGCAACTCTTGAAAGGTATGTATTATCACCATTTTCCAGATAAGAAAATTGAGTCTGACTAGAACTCAAGTNGCTGGATGGCATCACCGACTGGATAGACATGAATCCGAGTGAACTCCGGGAGTTGGTGATGGACAGGGAGGCCTGGTGTGCTGCGATTCAGGGGAACGCAAAGATTAGGACACAACTGAGCAACTGAACTGAACTGAACTGTGTTGAGCACCAAGATACCAGAATCAGTAATGCTACATTGCTTGTTTCTTGCCCACCAGCAAAGCGCAGTCTGGTGGAAGGGACACATACACAACACAGATCCTTGTAATCAAGTCATAAACACTGACTCCAGGCACAAATAGGTTCATAAACACTGGTACAGATCCAAACAGTTACCATACATCAAGGAACATCCTATTATAGAGTCATAAACACTGAGTTATAGGTATAGGACACCAATAAAGGGACAGTTAATACTATCTGTGTGAAAGACTGAAAGCTTCATAGAAGGTGCTGGTTTGTAAGGAGAGGCTATGATATTAGTAGAATTCTATCAGCTAGTGAGAAAGGGGGAACGCAGTTGTCCTCTTTTTAACTTTTCAGGATTTCCCTGACTTCCTTTCTGAGAGTTCTGCATGCACATGTGAGTGCTCAGTTGCGACCCCCTGGACTGCCTGTAGCGAGCCAGGTTCCTCTGTCCATGGGATTTCACAGGCAGGAACACTGGAATGGGGTGCCATTTGCTCCTCCTCCAGGGGATCTTCCCAACCCAGGGATCAAACCCACATCTCCTGTAGCTCCTGCATTGCTCATGACTGACCAAAGAAACACTCTCAGAAGAAAGGATATGAAGAAAGTAGGACAGGATAGAGGAAACAGCTAAGCAAGGATGTCATCTCAACCTGACGTCATCCTGAGGAGTATAAATTGCACCACAAAACTGGCCTCACTTTGAGGCACTGGCATCCAAGCCAGTCAGCCACAGCCTGTGAGCTGCACAGTGTGGACACTCTTGTTCACACAGGGCAATTCTCAAGAGGAGCTGGGAGTCCTTACCAGCCATCACTATGGCAATGGGGGATAAACAGTCTGATCTGAGGAAGGAGATCTAGACAGCAGTAAAAACTTTCATTAATCCTCCTAGCCTAACACGTAGTTTTCAATTTATCATACCGTGAATGCTCAAAAATATTTACTACGTCTTTAGATGAATTATCAGACTCCAACTATGATCAAAGGACTATACTGTGTCTTGGAAAAGAGACAAAGGCAAATCCTTCACTNGTCTGATCTGAGGAAGGAGATCTAGACAGCAGTAAAAACTTTCATTAATCCTCCTAGCCTAACACGTAGTTTTCAATTTATCATACCGTGAATGCTCAAAAATATTTACTACGTCTTTAGATGAATTATCAGACTCCAACTATGATCAAAGGACTATACTGTGTCCTGGAAAAGAGACAAAGGCAAATCCTTCACTTCAGTTGTTTCAAGGGCATGCCCAGTGGAGTAGGAGTGATGAGATAAAGTTACAAACAACCTGTAACATAAGGCAGACCATAATACCTACAAGATAAAAGAACAGATTTTAGGGAACTACAGAGGGTGTGTAAATTTTATCTCAAAACAATCAAGAAAGACTTGAGGGAAGAAATAGAACTTGTAATTTTTTATGAACATATTGATTCTAAGGAAGAAAAGAGGTAAATTTTTTTGCTAGGGAGAACTACCTCTCAAACGTCATAGAGGCAGAACTTTTCTGAATCAGGGGAAGAGAAGAGGTCATGCGGTTGCTGCACTCAGCACATTAGAGTGTAAACATCTCACAGCAGAACAGAAGTACACACAGCTACAAAGGTTAACTGGGATCTAAATGCAAAGCGTGTTGAGGGGTTAGCAGAGAAGTTTGGTTTTAACTCAACAGGTAAAGGGAAGTCATTTGAGATTTTTTTTTAACATGAAAAGGAGGTTAACAGAAAAGATCATTTTAACCCAGACAGGTAGTTTAGATTGGGGAGTATCTAGAGGTAGAAACCAGTTATAAGGCAACCTTGAATTATGTTTTGAAATTACATGCCATGATATCCCTGCTTCTTTATTTAAAGCTACGTTGTATCAAGTATTTATTCTATACAATTTATTTTAAAAATTAAACGAAAAAACATATTTCCTAAACACTATTTCCCAGGCCAAATTCCTTGCCTTAAATTACATTTTGATTAAAAAAATACAATATATCAGAATTTCAAATTATTTCTGACCTCAAATATATAATAATTGAAAGTGGACAGAATATAGACTTTCCATTATTTTTTCTTTAATCTTGAGGCAGATTTCATGGATTTCTTTATTTTATTAGCATTTTGTAATTCTCAATTGCAAGAAATTTTTAGAATTTTTTAGGGACTCTTAGGGACAGTGAAGAATCAAAGAATTATAATGCTCAATCCTCAAAGAGAAAATAAAATAATGTTTATAGGCACATTGTATGTATCAGACTTTGTGGTACAAACCTGCTTTCACAAATAGAATCTCAGTTATTCTGTATATTTAGAAAATGTTCTCATTTGAATTTATGTTATTTAAACAACCTGATTTTACATACTTTGTAAGAGTCAGGATTCAAACCCAGTCTTAACAGCCAACCTAAGCTCCTTCTGTATGTCTGTTAGCAAAGATGGGTGCTTCCCTAGTAGCTCAGCTGGTAAAGAATCTACCTGCAATGTGGGAGATCCTGGTTCAATTTCTGGGTCAGGAAGTTACTTATATCTATTAGCGGGCACAGAATATTCACCTGTCAAAATCAACAGCAATATAAGGTAGTAATTGTTAAGAGCTAGGAAATAGTGATAAAGAGAGTAATTGCTAATACATAACTCTACAATGTTAAGATATATGTAACATTCTCGTTCTCTGATCCCCATAATCCCATTTAATTTTGACCTTTCTCGCAACATCCTCTCCCACCTCAGGGATGAGTCCATAATGTAGAATTATAATCAAGTTTATAAGCAAAAGGAGAATAAATAATAAACAGAATAAATAAAAATAAAACAAACAATAATAGTTATATAATGGTATTTGAGGCTTCATGCTATATTATTTATGTTTTTTTAGGATTCCATATATGTTTTATAAAAAGATCAGCATGATTTTAATTTAGCAATGAAAAGATTATTTAAGTGTATTACTTAAGTGTACAACTGGTTTTATGTTGATGGATGTATTTAAATAAATATTTTTGTTCTGCCAGTGATAAAATGTTGCCTGGGATGAATTTATCATTGTTAATCCTCACCAAACACCCCAGGATTAGGTTTTATAATCATTGTTATACAGTTAGAAAATTAAAACTGCAAATGATTATATAACTAGCCCAAGGATACATACCGCTAATTTTAGAGTTAGCATAAAAGTCCAGGTCTCTGTGACAGGGCATCAACTTTAAAAGAAGCCGTTATTACCTATTTGTACAAAGATGTGTGTGTGTGTGTGTGTGTGTGTGCGCGCGCGCGCGAGCGTGCTCAGTCATGTCCGACTTTTTCTGACACCATGTACTGTAGTCCTCTAGTTCATGGAATTCTCTAGGCAAGACTACTGGGCAGCCATTCCCTTCTCCAGGGGATCTTCCTGACCCAGGGATCAAACTTGGGTCTCCGGTATTGCTGGCAGATTCTTTACCATCTGAGCCACCACTAAGCTAAGGGTGTTTAGCTTCATTAAAGCCTACATTGCTCTTTTGACAGGCCACACGTTTTTATTTTCCACCTTATTCATTCTGAAACAAAATTATTTTGTATGTTTGCTTTCCTTTCTTCTTCCATAATCACTTATTTTATGGCACTTTTATTCAGTCTTTTCTTACTTTTTTCCTTCAATTAAATTCTAAAATACAGTATTTTCAACCTTTTAATTTTGTGAAAACAAAGGAAAGGGACTGTTATAGAAACTCATTGTGCATTGTTAGCATGTTTTTAGTATTTCCGAGTGTTATTTGTCCTCTTTCTGAGATTTATTGTTCTCTTCCTGTCTCACAATTCCTCCATATGAAACAATTCCCACACCAGAGTTTACTTCACAAAAGCAAATAGACATCATGATCAAAATTCAAAATCAGTTCCAGATTTTGCATTTCTACTGTTAATATCACTCTTTTGGATTAAACACAAAAAATCTTCTACTGCAAAGTCCCATTAAAGGCAATAATTTTTCCATGAAATAAGTATTTTGATTGGATGTCATCATTATATGTTAACAAAGAGCATAGCGTGGGTCCTGAGCAGACAGGTTGAAGGACTTTTGTTTGTCTGGATTCACAGAAATGGTTCTTATCTCAGCTGAGAACAGGTATGAAGTCACTTTTCCAGAACTGGCTCAAACATTTTTTTCTCTAGAAAATAATCACCAAACCATTTCAGAATTAGTTTTTCTTCCGTTGTCTTCCCAAAACGCAAGCTACCTATCTCTGTTCTATGACACTTTCTTCTATTGTACTTTATAGTTTGTTTACATTTCCAAAATTTTCGCTAGCCCAAACATTTCTTACTGGTGGCTTGGTAGTAAAGTATCCACCTGCCAATGCAGGAGACTCAAGTTCAACCCCTGAGTCAGGAAGATTCCCTGGAAGAGAAAATGGCAGTCCACTCCAGCAACTCTTGCCTGGGAAATCCCATGACAGAGCAGCCTGGTGGACTATAGTCCATGGGGCTGCAAAGAGTCAGACATGATGGAGCGGGCATGCAGGCAACCATTTGTTAAGGATATTTTCCTTTTTTATTTTTTTAATGCTGGCAAACTTGTACTTTAAAAATGTTCCATAAATGTTTATTAAATGTGTATTGTAAGAACATATGGATGTTTGAAACTTCTGCCACCTGATTCTGGGGATTTATTTCCTGAGGCATCTGTAACATAAGTCCGTAGAGCCAACAAACGATGAGATCAGTAACAAGAGTGAGACTGGAAGCAAGCGTCTTAAGGTGGAATCGAAGAACTGATGCTTTTGTGCTGTGGTGTTGGAGACGACTCTTGAGAGTCTCTTGGTCTGGAAGGAGATCAAACTAGTCAACCCTAATGGAAATCAACCCTGAATATTCATTGGAAGGACTGAGGTTGAAGCTGAAGCTCCAATACTTTGGCAACCTGAAGCGCTGACTCATTGGAAAAGACCCTGATGCTGGGAAAGGTTGAGGGCAGGAGGAGAAGGGGGCGACAGAGGACGAGATGGTTGGATGGCATCACCAACTCAAATGGACATGAGTTTGAGCAAACTCTGGGAGATAGTCATGGACAGGGAAGACTGGTGTGCTGCAGTTTGTGGAGTCAAAAAGAGTCGGACACAACTGAGCAACTGAACAACAAAAACAAACGCTTTATTTGACTTTGTAACTGGCACCACGGCTAAAAAAAGTTTTCAGCACATTACACATGTTTAATGAAGATTTACTAGATGGATTTTAAATCCTCTTCTAACAATGATAATTTCAGAAGCGAAGAAGAATTAGTATCAAATATAATATACCCCCTTGCCAGTGTTACATGTCTATCATTTATACCAGCTGTCGTGAATTTTCCTGATACTTTTATCCCTTCCCAATTGCTGAAGCTATCAGAACGAAAAACTCATAAAAGTTTTTAAGGACCCACTCAACTCTCGAATCTTTTTCTGTTAACAACATCATGGGTTATACATAAACGTAGGATTTCCACAAAAGTATATAAATGTATATTTTGTACAACAATATGACTACTATATTACAAAATATGCGGAATCCAGGTTTCAATGAAACTGCAGGTGTTTAAAGTATCATCTCATTTATGACATTTATGTGCTGATGAATGTGAATAGTAATAGCTGATACAACCTCTTAATGGAAACATCAACATCTATCTCCATAATGGGGGAACTTTTTCATGTTTACTAATAGCGTATTTGTGGTATCAGCTCATTCTCCAATAGCAAAAAAAAATGGCATTCTGTGTAACAGAATCATGAATAATTGTAAAGCTTCTGGTACTTCACTGTACCAGATGGCTTAACTATAGAGAGATTCAAATGAATGGTATTATATTTCTCAGACATCTGGAAAACTTCTAACAACATATGGAACTCAGGACTAGGACTCCCAGTATTTTTTAATGGCATAGTCATTAACATTTGCAAAATTAAAATTCTGATATGGCAGCATTTTACCACACCCATTATTGTTCAGACTTCCTACAGTTTTTCTAATACTAACTTATGCAAAACATTTATATACACCAAGTGACTAGCAATCCATGGATGGTCTGAATTTTTCAGCACAAGAATTGTGAGAATTGAAAAGGAAAGATGAGCAAAAGAGAAATGTATAATTTAACCTTGTTAGGAAAACAAGCAATGTTCCTTAGTGGCTGAGTGGGTTTTAAAAAAACTGGACAGTTCTGACTCATCTTTGATTTATTAATTCCAAATTAGTGTTTAAGAAAGCGGTTTGGGATATGCACAGACCTGCTACTGCCTTCCTTTGGTGCCACCCACTTTATCTGGGTGTGTTTGAGTCTCAGAATTCACCTTATTTAGAAACAGTGAAAGGGATCCTGTCCCCAGTATTCTAACGGATCACTAAATACATTGCTATAAATAGAGTTCGTTTAAAGTTATAGAAGATTCTTTCAATGAACTCTTGTAAGAATTAAGTAGAATTAAAAATAATCTGTAAAGTTAAGAGTGACAGAGTTCATTTCAGATGATGGCTAAGCAATTATCCGATCAGTAATAAGATGTGACTAAATAAATGCACACACAGAGCTTTAGCATTTTCAATCTATGTCAAATGATGAAAGTTGTGAAAGGAAGAAGGATAGGAAGAAAGACATGGAGGGAAAGAGAGGAAGGGAGGAAAAGGGGGAGAACAGGGGTCAGAAGATAGGTGTTAGAAAGGTGGAAGTCAAACGAGACTTTAGGAAAATCCCTTAGGTATAAATTCCATTCCTTCATCGAGAAAGACAGTTCATTTCTGTGTGTTTACCTAGGTCCAATAACTCTACTTAATTCACTTAAAAATGCTGGTAATTTATTTGTAAACTCTTTCAGATATTCTAAATATACAATCACAAAGCTTCTTAAATGTGTGCTCATAGTTTGTCGTACCTTTCCACATACGATTTCTATTCAGTTTTTCTTTCTTCTTCTTCTAGGACTCATTGCTCTTATGTCAAAACTTTTCACCATGACCTTGTATCTTTTATGCTCTTTTATGTATTTTATTTTATTCTCTTGGCATCATCTTGTTATTGTTTTTACTGACCTACCTTCCAGATCACTGATCCTGTCTTCTGATGGCTTTAATCTTCCATTACAACTTTTGAACTCTTAACTCTGGTTACTAATTTTTTGGCTGCTTCTAATTTACTCTTTGTGTGTGTACATGTGTATGAATTTTGTGTCTCTGCTAAACCCATCCATAATTTTTTCTATGATATTGTACATATTAATCAAAATTTTTTTAATATCTCTGTGATAGTTGTTAAGTCATGTCTGATTCCTCGTGACCCCCATGGACTATAGCCTACCAGGCTCCTCTGTCCATGGGACTTTCCAGGCAAGAATACTGGAGTGGGTTGTCGTTTCCTACTCCAGGGGATCTTCCCGACCCAAGGACTGAACCCACGTTGCAGGCAGATTCTTTATGTCTCTCTTTGGTAACCCAAATTTCAATCACTAGTTGGTTAGTTTCTTTCACTTGCTTTCTCTTCATTTTCAGTCTGTGAGCCTACATGTGAGTTTGTTTTACTTTAATCATACTTCATGCTACTGCTAAGTCACTTCAGTTGTGTCCGACTCTGTGCGACCCCGTAAATGGCAGCCCACCAGGCTCCCCCGTCCCCAGAATTCTCCAGGCAAGAACACTGGAGTGGGTTGCCACTTCCTTCTCCAATTCATCATAGTTTTAGTTAAAAGGATGAACATTTTATGTGCAATACTGAAGAGATTCTGGGTGATGTTATCTACTTCCAAAGAACTTAAAATTTTCTCTTGGTAGGCAGTTAAACAATGAATCATCTTAATATTTTCAAGCATCAGTTTGAGCTTTTAGTTATTACATTACATCAGGTTTATAATATTCACTTCTAGGCTGTCATACTTAATTTCAGACCATGGTACTTACTTTAAGAATCCTCTGTCTAAAGGTCAAGTTGGACCACATAGTTCCTAAAATTTTGGTCCAACTCTTTAGCCGCCCATCTGTTTTTCTCTGCTAGGCTTCCTAAGGTTTTTTCTCTGTGTGTGCACAGCTGAGGATCAACAGTTATCTTAAAAACAATTTATAACAGGGATTTCATTTCTCTGCAATCCCCTTCTCTCCAGAATCCTGTTGCTTTGATTTTAACAAGTCTGGAAGACTCAGACTTCAATCTCTTTGTTCTTGGCTAAGTAGGGCTGCTGGGCGCTGCTCTGTGTTATTTTTCCCAAATGGGTAAACTAGAAATTTCCTGAAGCAAACAAACTAAGGAAGACCTAGAGATGACACGGTACACTGTCCTTCACCCTAGGATTCTAGTCACTCAGATCCTATTTGTGTTTCTCACTTTCATTGCCCTCAAACCATTGTTTTTATATATATTTTATACAGTTTGGCTTCAGCAGTAAGGACAGTATAATTGGGGGAAGGGTCTCCCCTGGTCCTAGTGGCTCAGATGGTAAAGAATCTACTTGCAATGCAGGAGACCCAGGTTCGATCCTTGGGTGGGGAAGACCCTCTGGAGAAGGGCATGACAATCTACTCCACTCTTCTTGCCTAGAGAATTCCATGGACAAGGAAGCCTGGTGGGCTACAGTCCACAGGGTTTCAAAGAGTCAGACATGACTGAGTGACTGAGCAACAACAAGGTACCCCTCTGACTTTGGATTGGGTTTATAGCTAAGAAAGAACAAGCAGGCAAAGCAGAGGGCAGATGATCCAGCTGTAGAACACTATAACATCAGGGAATAAGGAATTCTGATATTTTAATGTGTCAAACTGAACTACGATCATTGCCAACTAATGTTGATTATATCATATGCTACATGTGAAATCAATTGAGATTTCAAAAACTGCAAACTTGGCAGAGAGCATGATAAAGCCAACCCAAGAAGTTAGAAGACTTCAAGAGAAGAGGGAAGGAGCTGGAAAGAGAAAAACCTGAAGATCTTATGGTCAGAGATTGATAGACTCTATGTGAAACATCTTCACATGGTAATAAATATGGTTACTTTAACTAAATTGGAGGGCTAATGAAATCTGGAGGAGAAGATGAGCTGATAATGTCAAGAATTGATGGAGTCGGAGTTTTGGTTTTAATAGACAAAAGAAACACAACTTCATTCCATAAGCAATATTTTGAAAAGAACAGTTCTGATGAGGCATCCTAAATTCTAGCTTATATTTAGAAGAATGTGAAATCACAATTTAAAATTAGTAAAGTAGCGTTAATGGTGATAAGTATAAACAAGCTTAAACTTGAGCATCACAGGTGTAAGTATTTTGCCACATGCTTTATTTCAAGCACAATGTCTAGTTCAGAGATTTGATACAATGTGTTATTTTCATCCATAATTCTAGTTTCTAGTCTTCAATTACAAACAGTTTTATAAATGTAAATTACCCAAAGAATGGATTTTTCTTAATTTGGGATGAAGTACTTATCCACTTCACAAAAGAGTAGACATATACTTTTCTTAACAAGAATAGTCACAGAACGATTTAAATGTCACCTTCTGGATATCAGTCTAGTTCCAGTGAACCAATAAATAGCCCTTTAAATTGCCAATTTTTAGTTCATTGACTTTAGTCTTATTTTTTAACTTTTCTTTCTCTGGCAGAGGTTCTCAGATTATTCACAGGGGTCCCTGAGAGCAACATTATCACACACACTGAAGCATGAAAAATTCACTTTCTATGTCTTCAATCCTAGCAAAATCATTTAATGGGCACTTTGTTACAAGTTATGGATGTGATTAGCAGACTCTACTCTTGGTTGATTTCAACTGCATGACTACACAGAAGGATATAACAGAAGGATATCATCTGTTATCCCTGTTATAGGACTTTCCTGGTGGCTTAGACAGTAAAGAATCCGCCTGCAATGCAGGAGACCCCAATTCGATCCCTGGTTTGGGAAGATTCCCTGAAGAAGGGAATGGCTATCCACTCCAGTATTCTTGCCTGGAGAATTCCATGGAGAGAGGAGCCTGGCGGGCTACAGTCCATGGGGTCTCAAAGGACTGGACCCGACTGAGTGACTAACACTTTGATTTTATCATCTGTTATAATTCATCAGTTAGATCTCTAAGTGTTCTATAGAAAACTTCCTTTATAGAAACTACAAAAAACTTACATAGAATAATTCAAAATAAGAAAATGGAAGTATTTATATTTTAAAGTTAAATCTGATACATGCAAAAGTTTACAGTAGCTTTGCTTATGTAAAACCAACAAAAATTGGAAACACCCAAAGGTTTTCAAATAGTCAAAAACTAGTCAACAGATAGGGTTTCCGTGGTGGCTTAGTGGTAAAGAATCTGCCTGCCACTTCAGGAGATTGGGTGTGATCCCTGTTCCTGGAAGACCCCACATGGAGCAACTAAGCCTGTGTGCCACAACTCCTGAGCTTGCGCTCTAGAGCCTGGAAGCCGCAACTACTGAGCCCACGTGCCACAACTACTGAAGCTCAAATGCCCTCGAGCTTGTGCTCCACAACAAGAAGAGACACCACAATGAGAAGCCTGCACACCACAACTAGAGAGTAGCCCCTGCTTACCACAACTAGAGAAAAGCCCACACAGCAACACAGACCCAGCACAGCCAAATAAACAAATCAAATTTTTAAAAAACAGTCAACAGCAGTTGAGTCTCTCAGTCAAGTCCGAGAAAATTGCTCCATATCTGTATGTATGAATAACTTTGCTGTACATCTGAAAATGGCATTGCAAATCAATTATATTTCAATCTTTAAAAAGAAAAAAAAGTACACACCTGCTCCATATCTGTATAGTGGTGCTGGTTGTCCAACAGTAGGCATTTATCAAAGTTCATAGAACTCTACACTACTAAAAAGAGTGAAGTTTACTTTGTGTGACTTATACTTCTATAAACCTAACTAAAATAATGAAAAACTTTTATTTTAAAATCATACACTTCTTGGTATGATGCTCTAAAAAGAGAACAATATCACATCTGTAGCTTTCTTCCAACTGTGTTGCCTCAATATAATGAAGAAAACATGACAAATTAATGAGAATCCTACAAAGTAACTGGCCAGTACTCATCAAAATATCAAAACCATGAGAGAGAAACTCAAGAACTGTCACAGTCTTGAAGAGGCTAGAAGATCTGACAAGTAAGTGAACTTTAAAGTTCCGAATGCTGGGCAAGAAAATGTATTAGTGGGATTTCCCTGGTGGCTCAGATGGTAAAGCGTCTGCCTACAATGTGGGAGACCTAGGTTCAATCCCTGGGTCAGGAAGATCCTCTGGAGAAGGAAATGGCAACCCACTCCAGTACTCTTGCCTGGAAAATCTCATGGACAGAGGAGCCTGGTAGGCTATATGGGGTAGCAAAGCATTGGACACAACTGAGTGACTAAACTTTTCAGGTGAACTTGCAAAATTTAAAGAAAATGCATAGAATAGTTAATAATATTGTGCTAACATTAATTCCCTGGTACAGATCATTTTACTGTGGTCATGTAAGATGTTATCATCAGATAAATCTGGGTGCAGGATAAGGCAACCATGGACATCATTTTCAGCTATTTGTGAGTCTAAAATTATTTTAAATGAAAAACAATAAATGTAAACGGTCTAGATTTCTCTTTCTTGGTAGAATGTATTTGAAAATGGCACTTAAAAATGACTTAAAGTTGTCATAGAGTTGTGAAATCAAAAAGCACTAGATGATCTCAAATACCAAACAGGAGAGGGAAAGTAGTTCCCTGTATGAGCTGCTAACAGCTGGCCCTTTTATTTTTGAATATTTATTTAACTGCACCAAGTCTTAGTTGTGGCATGTAGAATCTTTGATCTTCATAACAATTTAGGGTTTTTTTTTTTTTCCAGTATTGGCATGTGGACTCTAAGTCCCTGATTAAGAATCGAACTCAGTTCCCCCGCATTGCACATGCAGAGTGTTAGCCACTGGACTACCAGATAAGTCCTTGGCTGTTTTACTTCTTCAGCAAATTGGGTATACCTGGACATGAGATGTGAGCAAACTTTTTTTAGACAAAAAAGTGCTCTAAAAAGAAGACAGACCAACGGAGATTTTGATGGCTGAATCTAGTGGATGGTCAAATATATCACCTATTTTATCAACTAGGACATTTGCTGAGTCCGAGGTGGCAGAGGAGACTGGGAAGGTGAGCCTAAAATGTAAAGCGAAATCTCTCACAGTCTTGAGGCAGAACCCCTCAGCAGGATTCTAGGTGTCTGTACTGTATTGTCCTCTAAATACTTTCAGACATTCAACGCTTTTTCTTTATATGCCACAGATCTTTTTCTTTATATGCCACAGTATTTCTACTAGCATGAAATACTACAGGTATTATGGTCAAACCAAGTCCCCTGGGAAGTCTGAACATGTAACTGAGAAAGTCACACCAGAAGGAATTGCAACAAAGTCACAAGAGTTCTCTCCCTCAAGATTTTTGTCACATTTTGAATCCACACATGTCAGTGTCTTAAAAGCTAACTTAAAATATACAAAGGTCATAACTTTCCTGATGGGAGAGGCAGGAACTACTGTTTTTTCTATGAATGGATTCAGTCAGTGAATTGAAAGAACACAAGAATAAGACTCAGCAGAGGAAACCACTTAGCACCAAAGATAGAGAGAAAATCTTTTTCATGACCACAGGAAAAAAGACATTTTACCTTTAAAGAAGCAATGATCAAAAAAAAAAAGAAGAAGAAGAAGAAGCAATGATCACAAGTGTGCAGAGTTTCAAGTGTACTTGAGGCATAGGGTAAGAGTGCCCACAAGTTGGGCAATAAAACAGGACTCAATAAATTTCAAACAATTGAAATTTCTGACTACAATACAATTAATCCAGAAGTAAAGAACAGAAATACAGCTAGAAAAATCCCTAAATATTTGTAAGTTAGATAATACATTTCTAAATAATCTAAATAATTAATGGACCAAAAGAGTAATCTCTGTAGATAAAAGAAATATGGTAATTGCATGATAACAAAAATATAGCAAAGGAAACATTGTACAAAGAGTACTCAAAAATAAATGGATATGTACTAAAAGATGAAATATCAAACGCCAGTTATATATGTTTCCATTTTATGAAACATGGTGAAAACATAGCAAATTCAATGCAAAGAAACTTAAACTAAGGACACAGTATGGAGAATAGCAAAGCAAATTAACACAAATAAAAGCAAGCATACAATAGAGGAAAGAATAAGACATATACTCAATATGAAAAATGCCAAAAGACTTGAACTGAAATGTCATAAAAGATGAACCCTAAATGGTCCAGAAACACGAAGAGTTGCTCAACTTCTTTAGACAAGAGTGAAATTCAATTAAAACCACAATGTGATAAAACTACCCACTGATTAGAATGACTAAAATAGAAAATGCAGAAAAGAGTATCTAATTTTGAGCCTATGGAGTACTGGAATTAGTTCAACAGCTTTGGAAAGTTGTTTGACAGCACCTATTAAGGCTAAGCATGTGCATGCCTGTGATCCAGAAAATTCCACTCCAAAATAAATACCAAGCAAAAATGCATCTTTACATTACAAAAATAAGAACAAATGTCTGTCACCACACTATTTATCATAGCTAAAAACTAGAAATAGGCCCCAGATCTGTCAACGGTAGTATACATAAATAAATTATTCATGTAGTGGAATACTACTAAGCATTGAGGATGAATAAATATAGTTACATGAAACAGCATGAACATGTAACAGGATTTATAAACATGATATTGAACAAGGAGAACCCATCATGATACTTATTCAGTTCAGTTCAGTTCAGTCGCTCAGTCGTGTCTGACTCTTTGTGACCCCATGAATCGCAGCACGCCGGGCCTCCCTGTCCATCACCAACTCCCAGAGTTCACTTATTACATGACTGCATATATGCACTGCAAAATCCAGCAAAACTGAACACTGGATGTTTACATGTTTATACACCGGGACCAAAATTTCAAATAAAATTAAATGAAATATCACAAAATCTAAGACTGGTCAAGGAGAAAGACTTGGTGTGCTCAAAAGCACTAGTATTATGTCAGTTATCAGCCTTGTTAATGGTTTTAGTAGCATTCTAATTGTCCTTTAAAGTGCTCAAGATCTATTTACTTTTTCACAAGTATGGTATATTTCACAATCAAAAACAATGTTAAGAAAGTGAACAGTCTTTTACAAAAATAGCTTTACTTGATACATTTTCAAAGTAAAAATCACATCTTAGTTGTATATGAAAGGAAATTTTGAATACCTTTCAAAGCTATTCCAATTCTATGATACCATTATAAAAGGTCTTCTTGCTACCAAAGTTACTATTTAGAGAAGTACTGGATTGAAGTTTTAACCAGAAGGAAATATTGATTTTCCATAGATTTTAATCAGAGCTGAAAATTAGATGAGAATTAACAAGCTTCAGTGTGGCAAACAATAAGAGATTAGTATTTCCTAATGAATAGAGTTTGAGGCAGAGATGATAAGATTCAAGAGATAAGAAAGGGCCTGATTACGGAGATCAAGAACCTCTTCTTGGACTTTCCTGGCTGGCTCAGACGGTAAAGAAAAAGTGAAAGTGAAAGCTACTCAGTCATGTGAGCTCTTAGTGACTCCATAGACTGTAGCCTGCCAGGCTCCTCTGTCCACGGAATTCTCCAGGCAAGAATACTGGAGTAAGTTGCCATTTCCTTCTCCAGGGGATCTTCCCGACCCAGGAATCCAACCCAGGTCTCCCATAATGCAGGTGGATTCTTTACCCTCTGAGTCATCAGTGAAGCTCTTCTCAACTCAGGAACTGACACTTTATCTGGCACGTGCTGTGAAGTCACTGAACCCTTTGAAACAGAGACCTGCTGTGGTTGGATGTGCATTTTAGGTAAATTAAGCTGGTGGTAGTGTGGAAGCCTAAATATGAAATGCTAAACAGCAACAGATTTTCTCATTCTAAAAGAGGCTATAAAAGCTAGAGTGATAATTTCTCTTTAGATTTTTTGAATCTGTATAGTTTTAACTTTCAAAGACTTAGTAGTGCCAACAGAATAAAACCAAAAAAAAGAAAAAAAAAAAAAAAAAGATCCTTGCCAATTCTAAATCCTCCATTCTCTTTTCCAGGATCATTTACTGGTGCAGAGTTTCTCAAGCCTGAATCAAGGACCTCAAAACTCTTTCTTATCTAGGCAAAGTCCATTTTCTACTCTACTGAAATCCTCATCTTCCCTTTCTTCCACTGGGTATTTCCTTGTTCTTCTGAGTCAATCATTTTGTCCCTCAGAACTGTTTCACCTTCTGTGGGTGCTTGGTGTTTTAGTCATTCAGTCATGTCTTACTCTTTGCAATCCCATGGACTGTAGCCGGCCAGGCTCCTCTGCCCAAGGGATTTTCCATGTAAGACTACTGGAGTGGGTTGTCATTTCCTACTCCAGGGGATCTTACCCAGCAATCAAACCTGCACGGCAGGCGGATTCTTTACTGGCTGAGCCATCAGAGGGTTCCTCCTCTATCATGTACTTTACTTTATCCATTTCTTGTATTTCACTTAGTGGCTTGTGCGGGCCTTTCTTTCACAAAATTTCTGCCTATTTTCATTTCTGCTACCTCTTTCAGTACTTTATAGAGTATAATTTTTCAACAATCTTTCATGAATAATCCTCTATTTAGTTTTTGAAATGAGGGCTTTCTTCTGTTAAATGATTTTTTAAAATTAACTAAAACAGATTGTATATATATATATATATAAAATACATATAAATTTACATATGTAATAGGCAGATATGTATTATATATAATATAAACATGCATTATATATATAATATGTGCCGTATATATACTATGTACACCGAGCACATATCAAACATTCTTCTAGATCACACCTGCTCCAGGAAGGCAACATTTCCCCCAAGGAGACAAATTTGGACCTAAGGAGAGGGGAAGCTTAGGTATTATATGATTTGTAAACCTCCAAATGTCCTCTGCTGCCTAAATTTGAACAGAACACATTCCTTCTTCCTACCCTTAGCAAGCAATCCAAATCTCTATGAGAGGATTGTGTAGTCTTTTAGGGGAGCTTCATATCCTTCATATCCTATGGAACTTTTATCATCGTCCCTAAAATCAGAAGACACCCAAATCCAAAATATCAAATAAACCAGGAAGATAGTCCATATTCTTTCCTGAACCCCTGTGCTGTGCTGACATATCTCTTCTGCTATTCCCAACACTTAGCAATTCCAAACATATTTAGCAGCTTTGCTACTGAGCATAATTCAGATTAAAAGTGAAGATGTCTCTTATCTTAATTATGGATCGTATATGGGACTCCTTTTACTCTCTTTCATGTGAAAATATATTGAACTTGCAGAGAAGGCAGTGGCACCCCACTCCAGTACTCTTGCCTGAAAAATCCTATGGACAGAGGAGCCTAGTAGGCTGCAGTCCATGGGATCGCGAGGAGTCAAATACGACTGAACGACTTCACTTTCACTTTTCACTTTCATCCATTGGAGAAGAAAATGGCAACCCACTCCAGTGTTCTTGCCTGGAGAATCCCAGAGACAGGGGAGCCTGATGGACTGCCGTCTATGGGGTTGCACAGAGTCGGACACAACTGAAGCGACTTAGCAGCAGCAGCATATTGAACTTGCATCATCTATATAAATATAAAAACATGAAGAAAAGTACAAATAAAAACTATAAGAAATAAGGGGAAAAAGGAAAAGTGACTTTTTCTAATGGCTTGGGGTCAGAAAGAGACAGTCTGGATCTTCTAACTCATGTTTCATCTCCCTTATGAAGACCTCTAATAAGCACTGTCATTGATTATCTAGCATCAATGATATCTGGGTAGGATGTGACCCCAAGGGAGAAAAATGAGATTTAAAGATCAATGCTTCAATTTATGACCCCAACCAAACATTTTATATACCACTCAGTTTTGTAACCAAGACACAAAGGGGTGGTAAAAATCACTTATATATATTTTTAAATTTGGGGAATATTTTTCAAGAGTCATTACATTCAAATGTCTAAATTATCCATATTTATTGTTTCTTTCCCAGTGGCTCAGCAGTAAAGAATCCACTTGAAATGTAATGCAATACAAGAGACATGGGTTCAACCCCTGGCTTGGGAAGAGGCTCTGGAGAAGGAAACATCAATGCAATCCACAATTCTTGCCTGGGATTTCCCATGGACAAGGAAGCCTGATGGGCTGCAGTCCAGGGGGTTGCAAAAGAGTCAGGCACGACTGAGCGACTAAACCACAACATGATCTCTTGAAACTGCTGTTTCAAAATTCTAAGGAAACATGTACATGCCTTCTTCCTTCATGCCCTTTTAAAAAATTTATGCTTGTAATAGTTTGATGCCTTCAGTGTACAATAATGAACAAAAGTAATAAATAATACATCTGTATTATGTGTGCTCACCAAACTTATTCATAGATGTGGTAAACAGTTTTCTACAGATTAGCTCTCTGGGGAAACCATACAATCTCCCACATCTCTAAAGAGCGGATATTTAGAGACGTTCATGCTCAGTTTCACATGTCAGCTCTAAAAGCAAGTGAGAATGAACACCGTTGTCAAAGAAGTTAATAAATAAATCCCAAGGCACTCTAGAAAATAAAGTTCATTTTCTTCAGGCTTGGAGAGAAAGGAATATCAATAAAGAAAATAAGTGTTAAGTTGGAACCTAAAACAGAAGTAAAAATCTTCAGGGCAGGGAAGGAGAAGAAGGCAAAAAATACAGCCCTGGAATATGACAAACTAAGAGCAAAGCAGAAGAAAACAATGCATTTGGTTAGAAAAGCACCTCAGGATATAGTATGAGATGGATCGTTATCACTTATGTTTTGCATGCTGGACTTCATAGACTCAACTGCAGCGTGTACTCTGATGAATCCAAAATATATTTTCCCAATCTAGCTCTCTCTAAAAGACTCAGAGGGATATATCCAAGTGCTACTGAATATTCTCACCGGAATCTCAAATTCAGTTGTGTCAAAATTGATATCTTTACCTGCTCCCTTCTCATGTCTCTCTCCCCTCAAATATCCTTCCTTTTGCAGTTGTTTAGTTTACACTCTAATCATTTATTTCTTCTATTACAGTGGCAGCCACCTAAATTATCTCCTTAATTCTCAAGGAATTTCCCTTAAGCCAGTGAGTCTTGACCTTTATTGGAAGCATAGAATTCTTTCTCCAGAGAGAGTAAAGAAAACTTTGTCTACCAAAATGTACATATGCTCGTGTTGTGTTGTGCCGTGTTGGTCACTCAGTTGCAGCTGATGTGTGCTACCCCATGGACTACGTACCACCTGGGTCCTCTGTCCGTGGGATTTCCCAGGCGAGAGAGAATACTGGAATGGGTTGCTATTTCCTTCTCCAGGGGATCTTCTCGCAAAATCTTCAGCCCAGCATGTAAGGTCCGTCATGATGTGAACGCTCTCCGTTCTCCAGGCTCTGACTTGCCACTCATCCTCCTTTCTCTTCTGCACTGTGTTATGTTCCTAGAAAGTAACTCCCTGGATAATTCCACTGCCTTAGCCAAATTTCTCTGCTGGAAATGGCCCCTTCTTCCATACCTGGACAACTTCTTCTTCTTTTTTTTTGATGTGGACCATTTTTAAAGTCTTTATTGAATTTGTTACAATACTGCTTCTGTCTTATGTTTCGAGGATTTTTTTTTTTTTTTTTTTTTTTTTGGCCATGAGACATGTGGGATCTTAGTTCTCAGACCAGGGATCAAACCTGCAGCCCCTGCACTGAAAGGCGAGGTCCCAACCATTGGGCCACCCGGGATGTTCCTTGGACACCTTTTCATGTTTAAAGGTGAGCTTGGGTATCCTGTTGTCCAGTAACATCTTATCAAATTACCTTTGTGCACATCCATCCTCTGTCTAGGTCAGTTGTCACTCTAATAAGCACGCTCTGGTCCAGAGTGGACCTGCAGGTCAAAACCCAAAATCTCTCCTGCCTATTAACTTCTCTCAAGTTTCTTCTGTTTTCCCCAATTTTCCAAACATTCATGAACCAGCCATAGAATGTACTAAACTGAAACCCAGTTCCTTGCTATAGAGCGCTATTAGTGTATTTTCAGAATGCAAAGTAATTATCTGTCCATTTTACAACATATGAGCTCATTAAGATGGACAACTTCATACATTCTCGATATCCTAAAGCATAAATCACGTGACTGACACAAATGATTGACTGGAAGCTTCCTGAGTTCACTTGGCTTGAGAAGAAGATGAGGATTGCTATAATGGAGAAAAATATCCCTTTCTTTTTCCCTTCTTGTGAGGAGAGAAGAGAAAATTTCGACTATCTCAAACTAAGAATTGTATCCCTGATTCTTAGTAGCAGTCTTTAGCAGTAAAGAATCAGGAGAAGGCAATGGCAACCCACTCCAGTACTCTTGCCTGGAAATCCATGGACGGAGGAGCCTGGTAGTCTGTATGGTAGTAGGAGCTGCAGTCCACGAGGTCGCACAGAGTTGGACATGACTGAAGCGACTTAGCAGTAGCAGCAATCTGCCTGTCAGTGCAGGAAATGCAAGAGATGTGGGTTCAAAACCTGGGTCAGGCAGATCCCCTGAAGTAGGAAATGACAACTCTCTCCAGTATTCGGGCCTGGAAAATTCCTTGGGCAGAGAAGCCTGGAGGGCAATAGTCCCCGGGGATTGAAGCAGGGGAGGTGTACCGTCACTCTACCTGATTTAAGTTAATTAAGTTGAACTGCAGTCACACCCTTTGCGACTTCTTCTGGCGGGGTCACAAAGAGTCAGACAGGACTGAGCACACACACACACTCACACACACACACACACACCAACTGCCTTTATGTATTCAGTTGTCTTTGTCATTTTACCTCCAAAGTTTCCCTTCTTGGTTCCCATGTGTCATTAAATCCTTTGTTAATGTAGAGATTTTTTTCCCTTCTCCATACACCTTGTCTCTGGGGAAGACTCATATCTAACTTATCAGGCTAACAACACACTCCGTCATCCCATTCTATTACTCTATTCTTTCCTATCGGCATCCGTGAATAAATATTTCTGTTCCCCCTTAGGTCAAACCCCAAAATCTCTCCTGCCTATTAACTTCTGTCAGATTTCTTCTGTTTTCCCCAATTTTCCAAACATTCATGAACCAGCCATGGAATATACTAAACTGAAACCCAGATCCTTGCTATAGAGAGCTATTAGTGTATTTTCAGAATGCAAAGTAATTATCTGTCCATTTTACAACATATGAGCTCATCAAGAGGGACAACTTCATACATTCTCGGTATCCTAAAGCATAAATCACGTGACTGGCACATTTATTAGAATAATGGTTAGAAGCACCATGTTAGGAAAATTAAACAAGACAATGATTATAAAAACCAGTGACTGGTACACAGTGAGCATTCAGTAAATGTTTGCTTTATTATTATAGTTGGCAATGATTAAATGTTTGCTGATTGTCAAGGATAAATATAAAAGAAAAGACTTAAATATTTTGTGTCTCTTACAATTATATAACTTTGACAATATCCAAAACATATTTTTTTCTGGTGCTAGTTTCCAATTTGTCATATTTGTTCAGACTCCAGGTGTCCATGTGTCTTAAACAAAGACTTGTCTCGGTAGGCATTCATGTAAAATGGAAAAATCTCACTAAGAATTACAAAAATGTAATAGCCTACACCTTTTTACAGCTGGGCCCAATTTCCTGAGGCTGTGCAGTGTGTACTGCACAGTGACATTCTTAAAATTATGTTGCTAAAATATTAACAGCCTGGGGCAAGGGAACAAATGGAAATTTATAACGCATCTAAGAAATACAGTGAATCGGAGACTTTCCGAGCAATAATGACAAGAGAGTGAGTGTTGTGAACTAACGTGGCAAGTATTCACATATCTGATGCAGAAAACAACTTAGACACCTATGGGATTGCATAGGAGGATATATTGGGGTGGGTTGATAGATGTTTTTTCATTTTAATGTCTCTATAGACCAGAATTGTGATTTTTCGACCACTTTTTCTTTAGCAGCACAATCTTTTCAAAACTTTTTATGTAAAAATTTGCATACAGTTCTATTCTATAACAGGTAAGTGTGAAGATTTCCACAGGTTGTATTTCTTTTTGCTTTTATTCATACTTCTCAAGAACTCATTCTTCATATATCTCCCAGAATAAATCAGATTATTACCTTTCTCTACTTAAAGCTGCCCAATAGATTTGTTATGCACATAGAATAAAAACTAGACATCTTATTCTGTCCTACAGAGTCCTGTAAGATCAGGCCCCTGCCAACCTTTCTAATTTCCTCCCATCCTATCTCCCCACTGGCCACAAGCCACGGGCTCCTTCACTTACCTGCTCTGTAACCCCGGCTCCAAAATTTGCTTAGAATTTTGCACTGGTTCTTTTCTCTGCCCAAAACACACTTCTACCTAATTTGTGCACAGCTGAGTTATTCCTGTAAGTGCATTCTTCACTTAAATGTCACCTCCTCAGAGAAGCCTTTCTTAACCACCAAAATAATGCAGTCATCCAGCCGTATTCAAACACGGGAACTTATTTTACCTCTCCACATGGTCCTTACCGCTGGCATCTTCTCAGTCTGGGAATGTGTTTGTATTATTATGTCTTCTTCCACTAGAATGTATGTTCTCTGAGAACAGGAACCTTATCTCTTTCTTCCACTAGTCAATAGCATTATCTTGTACAGTGCCTGGCATGGTGGATACTGATGGAAAGACAGAAAGAAGAAAGAACGGAAGGATGAAGGACTCTTTGGGTATTCTCCTCCCACCCCCTTTATTTTCTCTTCTCTAAATTCTGCTGGACAGATTCTCTCAAGCACTCCAAGGAATTTGGTAAATACACAGGCCTTTCAAATCCCTCTGCATTTTCAGGAAAAGGCCTCCGAGCTCTCTGCAGAGAGAAATGCTAAGTTTACATGTTGAGAGGAATCAGTTCTCATATCAAGACACAGCATCCCACAACCGTGCACGCCCATGCCATCTCTTCTATGTGAAAACATTTTCTGTTATGTAAACATGACTTTTCAACCATATCAGTAGACAAAGACTGCGATCGCTGTCAGAAGTCTCGTCTTCATACATTAAGGATAGTGGGAAATTGATTTGCTCCAGGCAGCACCGTTTGTTCATGTAGCTTTAGTGAAAGAGCAGGAGGTAGAAGGAAACCAGATGGCTGTGACTAGGAGGAGGGATGGCTCTGGAAAATAGAGTCAATGCAAATTGTGCGAGAAATACTGAATATTTGCAGATTACTTTTTTTTTACTCCTGTCTCCAGTTACATAAATTTTCAAATTATACGTGAACGATATAATAGTGATGCTATTACCATATTTTTAAAAATTATCCTAAGCACATAATGGGACTTTCTTCTGAAAAGAGTATAAAGCGCTTTACTGATTATGATATATTTATATTTTCCAACACTCCTGTAACATAGAAGCGGAACCTGAATCATGCAAACATACATTTTTAGTTCATCTTGTCCTCCTTTTTAGCTCTACAACCTTGGGTTGTCTCTTCATCTCATTTTATTTACCTCTAAAATCATGAGATCAATAGCTCTGCTTTATGGCTGCCATAAGCTATAAGTAAACCAAGATAAATATCTAGCCATACCGCAAGACTAGGCAAAGAGCAGAGGCTCGGAAAATACTAAAGGACTCCTGGGGTTTAGATGAAGAAGTCAAAACATACAATGTTGAAGTCTCGATGTAATAATGAATTTTAGATTTCTTGATTTCTAGTTCAGGAGCACAGCTCTTCATTTCTTTCTTATTGGCTTCCTTACAACAATTTAATCCCCCTCCAACTTCCTTCCTTAAGGAATATAAACTATTTTAGGAATGTACTGGACCCTGCAAACTGTGGTTACTTCTGTTCAATTAATTATGTTTTGTGAGTGTTCTTTCTATCAAAAGAAAAATCTCTCCACATGCATCTTTGGTTCCATAATCTCATACCCTTTCAAAATCCACCAAGAGGTACACAATCTACAAAATCTCTTGCTTCTTTAAATTCTTCCTCTTTACTAGAGCCCTTCTATTATCATACAAATATGGTCTCAGGATCTGGTGGTTCAGTGGGTAAGACTTCTTCTTCCAGTGCAGGGGGTGGGGGTTTCAATCCCTGGTTAGAGAACTAAAATCTCACATGCTGCAGGGTACAACCAAAAAAGAAATGCTGAGTTCAGCAAGACTGGTAAATAGAAGATCAACCTACTAAAAAGCAATCCATTTGTATACATTCACCACACACATACACACAAAAAAATAGAATATGACTTTATACTTCCCTTCCTTAAACAAAATTCATGAGCCCATATTCATTGTTCACTATTTTCATATCTTTCTACTCCCTTCACAGAATATTCTATAGAACACCACCACCACCACCACCACCACCAAACTAATCTTTTTATTTTATATTAGAGTAGAGCCAATTAACAATATTGTGATAGTTTTAGATGGACAGCAAAGGGATTGGCCATATGTATATATGTATTCATTCCAAGAGAACTTTTTTAAGTTGGCCGCAGAGTTAAATTGTTTTTTTCTTCCTTTTCTCACGTCACTTGCTCATCAACTTTCTCACATGAGTACTGATCACCCATTTTACTTGAACCTCCTTGTTAGCTTCACCAGTGATCTTTATATTGCTACTCAGTGAACCATTTACAAATCTCTCTTGATGTTTCAGCATCAAAGGACATATTTATCAATATGTTCCTGCCCTGATGTCTGTGGCATTCATATGTGGTCATTCTCCCACCATCTCTCTGAATTTCTCTGTTCAATACCTGAAGGGTGGCTGCTTCTCTCTCTGATCTCGAAATATGAGTTTGCATTGCTTTGTTCCAAGTTCTCTTTCTCTTTCTTGTCCTAATGGAACTTACCCACCTCCTTGATTTTAATGTTATTCATATCAATTTCTAAATTTAGATCTCTAATTGTCCTTTTTCTTAGCTCCTCCTCCATGCCTAGTTGCTAAGTCTTGTCTGATTCTGCAATCTCACGGACTGTAGACCCCCCCAGGATCCTCTGTCCATGGGATTCTCCAGGCAAGAATACTGGAGTGGGTTGCCATGCCCTTCTCAGGGGGATCTTCCCCACCCAGGGATCCAACCCAGGGATCAATCTCGGGTCTCTCTCATGCTGGCACACTCTTTATAATCTGAGCCTCCAGGGAAACCCAAGAATACTGGAGTGGGTAGCTTATCCCTTCTCCAGGGAATCTTCCAGACCCAGGAATCGAACTGGGGTCTCTTGTATTGCAGATGGGTTCTTTACCAGCTGAGCTACCAGAGAAGCCCTTCTAAGCTCTAACCTCATGCAATTACTTGCCCTTTGGGGCTTTCCCAGTGGCTCAGATGGTAAAGAATCTGCCTGCAATGCAGTAGACCTGGGTTTGATCCTTGGGTCTGGAAGCTCCCCTGGAAAAGGGCATGGCAACCCACTCCAGTATTCTTGCCTGGGAAATTCTGTGAACAGAGAAGGCTGGCGGCCTATAGTCCATGGGGTCGCAAAGAGTCAGATACGACTAACACTAACTATGATACCTTTACTGAAATGTTTTACAGTTATCTCCAGCTTAACATATTCAGAAGCAAACTATCTTTTCTTCTTCAAACCTGATTTTTTTATAGTCTTTTTTGTAAATTACATCCTCTTCTATGCTCATTCGCGATTCTTGCTCTTCCAGAAGTCTAGCTATTATGCTAAGACTTAGTGTGATGGCAAACAAATTATTCTTTTTCCTCCAGGATCCAGTCAAATCTGATATTTCTTCCAAACTCTTTGGTTGAAGTCTCAGATAGATGGCATGGCTATTTTGGCCACTTTCAGCTAAAACTTCAATCATTTAATCTCATAAGAGTTCATTTTGGTAACTGTATACTAAGTCTCATGAGATAGTCACACAAGACATTTCAACAAATTGAAACTCTTCCTTCTTTCTCCTCAGATCTCATTTTAGTTGGAAATCTGCATTGGGAAGAAGCATATGGTAAACTTTTCTCTAGTCCCCTTATGTGAGGCATCTCTACCCTCAATTCCCCACTGACTTCTGGGTCCTCTGAATTTGGAAGTTAAACTGGTCTAGAAGTAAAGGATAGAAAATAACTTATTCAACTGTTGTTTTCATCATGTGGCTTTAACGCTTTCTGGAATTTCAGGTATACAAAAAGCTGTGTTCTTAACAATATGTTCAAATAGACACTGTTTTTCTATATGAGTATATTACAATAAATTCAAACATTTTCGCAATGTACACAGAAAAAATTTTAAGTATTACTACCCAGATATAGCCTTTGCTATCATTCCAGAAAGTTTCCTGTGTATGTACATAAAGGACAAAAAATGAAACTGTTAGTTGCTCAGTCATATCTAACTCTTTGCAGTCCCATGAAGTATAGGATGCCAGGCTCCTCTGTCCATGAAATTCTCCAGGCGAGAATACTGGAGTGAGTAGCCATTCCCTTCTCCAGGGGATCTTCCCAACCCAGGGATTGAACCCAGGTCTCCTGCATTGCAGGCAGACTCTTTACTGTCTGAGCCACCAGGAAAGCCCCTAAAGGACAGAAAGCAGGTTATATGTTCATGTTTATCTTTTCAGTATCCATTACTCTCCTATTCTATTTTAAGACTAGCCTGTGTTCAGATATCCACCTATCCTCTGAAAACTAATCACTCTTCCCCCATCCAAGCCCGGCTTCCCTGGTGGCTCAGATGATAAAGGATGTATCAGATGACAAAGGATGACCCATGGATGTAATGGGTCAATGTGATGTTCTTTGGGCTGTTGAGACCCCCAAGATCTCTCTAGATTGTATTTTGACAGAGGACCACACAGTTACACACGTAGGGTAAATGAATATCACTGTTAATNGACACGACTGAGCGACTCAACTGAACTGAATACAAACAATGGTACGCGAGTCAGCAACATGCTGATAATGTGGGTTAATCATTATATCAAACAAAAGAAAGCAGACAAAAAAGATTATATACTATATTACTCCAACTATATGAATTTTACAACAGCAAAGGCTAAACTGTGATGATAATCACAAAACGTTAACGGTCACCCTGGATGAGAGGAACTAACTGGAAAAGAACACAAGGGAAGTTTCTGGAGTCATGAAGACTTTCTCTATCTTTATGAAGTGGTGGTTTAATGAACACATATATTTACCAAGCTCATTGAATTGTACACTTAAAAACTTTCTAAGTGTGCATTTCATAGGTAAATTGTAAATCAACGAATTAAATAAAATTAACTTTACCTTATATATATTTAAATGTATTCAACATAATTCTCATAACATTTTTCTTAGATAGGTTTCATGTACCTGCAAATATGGTTTCAAAACCCCTGCACTAGAGATGGAACTTGAAAACTAGTTGCCTGGCTCCAGAGGCTATAGACATACTCAGTGTAGGATGGAAGAGAAATTTTCCGACTTTATATTCTTTAATTCAGTCATCACTGGACATTTAATAGAAGCCAAAAACTTCAAGCAAGAATTCTCCATTTACTAAGAAATAAAGTTTCTAGAAGACAAACACACACTACATATAAACCTTGTTAGCAGTTAGGGAAAAGATTCAGTTCAGTTCAGTTCAGTTGCTCAGTCTTGTCCAACAAAAAGGCTTCCTTATCCATCACCAATTCCGAGAGCTTACTCAAACTCATGTCCATCGAGTCGGTGATGCCATCCAACCATCTCATCCTCAGTTGTCCCCTTCTCCTCCTGCCTTCAGTCTTTCCCAGTATCAGAGTCTTTTCCAAAGAATCAGTTCTCATCGGATGGCCAAACTATTTGAGTTACAGCTTCAGCATCAGTTCTTCCGATAAATATTCAGGAATGATTTCATTTATGATGGACTGGTTGGATCTCGTTGCAGTCCAAGGGACTCTCAAGAGTCTTCTCCAACACCACAGTTCAAAAGCGACAGTTCTTATGCACTCAGTTTTCTTTTTAGTCGAGCTCTCATATCCATACTTGACTACTGGAAAAACCATAGCATTGTTGGCAGAGTAATTTCTCTGCTTTTTAATGTGCTACCTAGGTTGGTCCTTTTTTCCAAGGAGCAAGCATCTTTGAATTTCATACCTGGAATCACCATCTGCAGTGATTTTGTTGTCTCTCACTCTTTCCCTTATTGCCCCATCTACTTGTCATGAAGTGATAGGACCAGATGACATGATCTTCGTTTCTGAATATTGAGCTTTAAGCCAACTTTTTCACTCTCCTCTTTCACTTTCATCAAGAGGCTCTTTAGTTCCTCTTCACTTTCTTCCATAAGGATGGTGCCATCTGTGTATCTGAGGTTATGGATATTTCTCCCAGCAATCTTGATTCTAGCTTGTGCTTCATCCAGCCCGGCATTTCTCATGATGTATTCTGCATATAAGTTAAATAAGAAGGGTGACAATATACAGCCTTGACATATTCCTTTCCCAATTTGGAACCAGTCTGCTGTTCCATGTCCAGTTCTAACTGTTGCTTCTTGACCTGGATACAGATTTCTCAGGGGGCAGGTCAGATGATCTGGTATTCCCATCTCCTTAAGAATTTTCCACAGTTTGATGTGATCCACACAGTTAAAGGCTTTGGCATAGTTAATAAAGCAGAAGTAGATATTTTCCTGGAGCTCTCTTGCTTTTTTGATGATCCAACAAATGTTGGCAATTTGATTTCTGCTTCCTCTGCCTTTTCTAAAACCAGCTTGAACATCTGGAAGTTCACGGTTCACGTATTGTTGAAGCCTGGCTTGGAGAATGTTGAGCATTACTTTGCCCTTCTTTGAGACTGGAATGAAAACTGACCTTTTCCAGTCCTGTGCTGAGTTTTCCAAATTTGCTGGCATATTGAGTGCAGCACTTTCACAACAACATCTTTCAGGATTTGAAATAGCTTGACTGAAATTCTATCACCTCCACTAGCTTTGTTCATAGTGATGCTTGCTAAAGCCCACTTAACTTCGCATTTCAGGATGTCTGCCTCTAGGTCAGTGATCACACCATCATGATTATCTGAGTCATGAAGAACCTTTTTTGTATGCTGCTAAGTCACTTCAGTCGTGTCCGACTCTGTGCGACCCCATAGATGCCAGCCCACCAGGCTCCCCCTTCCCTGGGATTCTCCAGGCAAGAACACTGGAGTGGGTTGCCATTTCCTTCTCCAATGCGTGAAAGCAAAGTCACTCAGTCGTGCTGACTCTTAGCAACCCCATGGACTGCAGCCTACTAGGCTCCTCCACCCATGGGATTTTCCAAGCAAGAGTACTGGAGTGGAGTGCCATTGGTTCTGTGCATTCTTGCCACCTCTTCTTAATATCTTCTGCCTCTGTTAGTTCCATACCATTTCTGTCTTTTGTTGTGCTCATCTTTGCATGAAATGTGCCTCTGATATCTCTAATTTTCTTGAAGAGGTCTCTAGTCTTTCCCATTCTATTGTTTTCCTCTATTTGTTTACAGTGATCATTGAGGAAGGCTTTCTTATCTAGCCTTGCTATTCTTTGGAACTCTACATTCAAATGGGTATATCTTTCCTTTTCTCTTCTGCCTTTCTCTTCTCTTCTTTTATCAGCTATTTGTAAGACCTCTTCAGACAACCATTTTGCCCCTTTGCATTTCTTTTTCTTGGGGATGGTCTTGATCCTGCCTCCTATACAATGTCACGAACCTCTGCCCATAGTTGTTCAGGCACTCTTCTTCAGGTGCTCTGTCTATTAGATCTAATCCCTTGAATCTATTTCTCACCTCTACTGTATAATCGTAAGGGATTTGATTTAGGTCATACCTGAATGGTCTCATGGTGGTTTTCCCTTCTTTCTTTATTTAAGTCTGAATTTTGCAATAAGGAGTTCATGATCTAAGACACAGTCAGCTCCCGGCCTTTTTTTTTTCCTGACTACAGAAAGCTTCTCCATCTTTGGCTGGAAAATTTTGGTAAATAATAATGTTAGTCACCACGCATTTAAATATGTTTATATTTGGTATCTTCAGTGATGGCTTTCTGTCTATTTATTCTTTTCCTTGTCTAATCTGAATTTATCAGAAGTATCGTATTTAAATTTCCAAAAGAGGAAGAGAAAAAAAATCACAAGAGACATCTAAAATAAAGTTTCCTAAGTTCTTATACCTTCTTGAAAAACAAAAATAAGAACTACACTGATAATATCAGTTACAATATGAATGAAAACAATCACACATGTGTATTATGACCTGTGATTCTTTTTTTATGTTTTGTTATTCCAAGCAGTTTGGTCAAAATTAAATACTGAAAAGTTGCTTATCAGGTGCCTCAAAGCACCTAGTTAGTGAAAGTGTTTTAATAATAAAAGTGTCATCTTACATTGTTATCACTTTGCACTAAATGAAAAGAATTCACAGAGAAAGGAAAGATGTTAGTTGCAATACTGAAGAAAGATATACTTAAATTTACTTATATATTGCAACTTGATAGATGATGATCAGCTATCAAAGCTATTTCAATTTTTGTTGTTGTTGTTGTTTAGATGCTAAATTATATATCCAACTCTTATGTGACCCATTAGGCTCTTCTGTCCATGGGATTTTCCAGGCAAGAATACTGGAGTGGGTTACCAATTTCTTCTCCAGGGGATCTTCCCAACCCAGGGATCAAACCGGTGTCTCCTGCTTGGCGGGCAGATTCTTTAACACTGAAGCATTTGGGAATCCCATTAATTCATTTTTAGTTTTCTTTTAATCAAGGTTATGAAAACTGAGACTGACTTACAGAATTCTTTTTAAAATTTTCTCTTCACAAAGTAATAAATGTGTCTATATATGATGTACACATATAAATATATATGTCAAATCCATATGTCTATGTCTGCTTACCAAGAAAGCCAAAGTGTTTAATGTAATACATTTTGAATGAAAATTCCCATAATTCTTAATTGAATTTTATTAATAAAATTTTTTTTTTGGAAATAATTTGTTATAATATTTGTTGCAGAAGGGCTTACCAGGTGGTCAGTGGTAAAGAATCTGCCTTTCAATGCAGGAGATGTGTGTTCAATCCCTGGGTGTGGTAGATCCCCTGGAGGAGGAAACAGCACCCTCCTCCTGCATTCTTGCCTGGAAAACTCCATGGACAGAGCAGCCTGATGGGCTGCAGTGCATGGGGTTGCAAAGACTCGGACATGGCCGAGCAACTGAGCATGTTGTTAGTGTGTTTGTATAGAAGTTAATTTTACTCCCAAACCTTGTGGTAATTAACTCATTACATTCTTATTCTAATAAACTCAAGCATTAATAAAAGCATGGTAAATTTTCGTAAAATTAGAAATATGGTTAAAATCGTAAGTTTACACAAATTTTCACTGTAAAAAAGACTGGTGTTCCGGCCTAAAAGGGTTAGTGGAGTATTATATCAAATGGAGTATTATATCAAACTCCCCAGGTCGGTAGGTGCCCAATATGCTACTGGAGATTAGTGGAGAAATAACTCCAGAAAGAATGAAGGGATGGAGCCAAAGCAAAAACAAAACCCAGCTGTGGATGTGACTGGTGATAGAAGCAAGGTCCAATGCTGTAAAGAGCAATATTGCATAAGAACCTGGAATGTCAGGTCCAGGAATCAAGGCAAATTGGAAGTGGTAACAAGAGATGGCAAGAGTGAACATTGACATTCTAAGAATCAGCGAACTAAAATGGACTGGAATGGGTGAGTTTAACTCAGATGACCATTTTATCTATTCCTTTGGGCAAGAATCCCTGAGAAGAAATGGAGTAGTCACCATAGTCAATAAAAGAGTCCAAAATGCAGTACTGGGATGCAATCTAAAAAACGACAGAATGTTCTCTGTTCATTTCCAAGGCAAACCATTCAATATCACAGTAATCCAAGTCTATGTCCCAACCACTAATGCTGAAGAAGCTGAAGTTGAATGGTTCTATGAAGACCTACAAGACCTTCTAGAAATAACAACCCAAAAAGATGTCCTTTTCATTACAGGGGACTGGAATGCAAAAATAGGGAGTCAAGGAATACCTGGAGTAACCGGCAAATTGGGCCTTGGAATGCGGAATGAAGCAGGGCAAAGGCTAACAGAATTTTGCCAAGGGAACGCACTGGTCATAGCAAACATCCTCTTCCAACAACACAAGAGAAGACTCTACAGATGGACATCACCAGATGCTTGATACTGAAATCAGGTTGATTATATTCTCTGCAGCCAAAGATGGAGAAGCTCTGTACAATCAGAAAAAACAAGACCAGGAGCTGACTGTGGCTCAGATCATGAACTCCTTATTGCCAAATTCAGACTGAAATTGAAGAAAGTAAGGAAAACCGCCATTAGACCATTCAGATATGACCTAAATCAAATCCCTTGCAATATGCAGTGGAAGTGAGAAATAGACTCAAGGGGTTAAATCTGATAGACAGAGTGCTTGAAAAACTATGGATAAAGGTTCGTGACATTGTACAAGAGGCAGGGATCAAGACCATCCCCAAGAAAAAGAAATGAAAAAGGGCAAAATGGTTGTCTGAGGAGGTCTTACAAATAGCTGATAAAAGAAGAGAAAAGGAAAGGTATACCCATTTGAATGTAGAGTTCCAAAAAATACAACAAGGTGAGATAAGAAAGCCTTCCTCAATGATCACTGTAAACAAATAGAGGAAAACAATAGAATGGGAAAGACTAGCAACCTCTTCAAGAAAATTAGAGATACGAAGGACACATTTCATGCAGAGATGAGCACAACAAAAGACAGAAATGTTATGGACCTAACAGAAGCAGAAGATATTAAGAAGAGGTGGCAAGAATACACAGAAGAACAATACCCAAGAAATATTAATGACCCAGATAACCATGATGGCGTGATCACTCACCTAGAGCCAGACATCCTGGAATGCAAAGTTAAGTGGGCTTTAGGAAGCATCACTACAAACAAAGCTGATGGATGTGATGGAATTCCAGTTGAGCTATTTCAAATTCTAAAAGATGATGCTGTGAAAGTGCTGCACTCAATATGCCAGCCAATTTGGAAAACTCAGCAGTGCCCACAGGACTGGAAAAGGTCAGTTTTCATTCCAATCCCAAAGAAAGGCAATGCCAAAGAATGCTCAAACTACTGCACAATTGCACTCATCTCACACACTAGCAAAGTAATGCTCAACATTCTCCAAGCCAGGCTTCAACAATATGTGAACCATGAACTTCCAGAAATTCAAGCTGGATTTAGAAAAGGCAGAGGAACCAGAGATCAAATTGGCAACATCTGTTGGATCATCAAAAAAACAAGAGAGTTCCAGAAAAACACCTACTTCTGCTTTATTGACTATGCCAAAGCCTTTGACTGTGTGGATCACATCAAACTATGGAAAATTCTTAAGGAGATGGGAATATCAGGCCTCCTAACCTGTCTCTTGAGAAATCTATATGCAGGTCAGCAAACAACAGTTCAGAGAAGGCAATGGCACCCCACTCCAGTACTCTTGCCTGGAAAATCCCATGGACAGAGGAGCCTGGTAGGCTGTGGTCCATGGGGTCGCTAAGAGTCGGACACGACTGAGCGATTTCACTTTCACTTTTTACTTTCATGCATTGGATAAGGAAATGGCAACCCACTCCAGTGTTCTTGCCTGGAGAATTCCAGGGACGGGGGAGCCTGGTGGGCTGCCGTCTATGGGGTCGCACAGAGTCGGACACGACTGAAGCGACTTAGCAGCAGCAAACAACAATTAGAACTGGACATAGAACAACGACTGATTCCAAACTGGGAAAGGAATACATCAAGGCTGTATATCGTCACCCTGCTTATTTAACTTCTATGCAGAGTACGTCATGCGAAATGCCAGACTGGATGAAACACAAGCTGGAATCAAGATTTCTGGGAAAAATATCAATAACCTCAGATATGCAGATGATACCACCCTCATGGAAAAAAGCAAAGAAGAACTAAAGAGCCTCTTGATAAAAGTGAAAGAGGAGAGAGAAAAAAGTTGGCTTAAAGCTCAACATTCAGAAAAATAAGATCACGGCTTCTGGTCCCAACACTTTATGGCAAATAGATAGGGAAACAGTGGAAACATTGACAGACTTTATATTTTGGGGCTCCAATATCACTGCAGATGGAGACTGCAGCCATGTAACTAAAAGATGCTTGCTCTTTGGAAGAAAAATTCTGACCAACCTAGACAGCACATTAAAAAGTAGAGAAATTACTTTGCCAACAAAGGTCCATCTAGTCAAAGCTATTGTTTTTCCAGTAGTCATATAGGGACGTGAGAGTGGACTGTAGAGAAAGCTGGAACGCCAAAGAATTGATGCTTTTGAACTGTGGTGTTAGAGAAGACTCCTGAGAGTCCCTGAATATTCATTGGAAGGACTGATGCTGAAGCTGAAACTCCAATCCTTTTGCCACCTGATGCAAAGAATTGACTCATTGGAAAAGACCCTAATGCTGGGAAAAATTGAAGGCAGGAGAAGAAGGGGACAACTGAGGATGAGATGGTCGGATGGCATCACCGACTCAGTGGACATGAGTTTGAGTGAACTCTGAGAGTTGGTGATTGACAGGGAGGCCTGGCGTGCTGCAGTCCATGGGGTCCAAAGTGTCAGACATGACTGCGCTGACCTGAACTGATATCGAATGTGGCAAAAACCATGCTTTTTTGATATGTAGTTACCAGTCTTTGTAATGGCTGGCAAATGATAGGAGATAAAAAATATATATATTTAAAAGGTAAATATGGCACTTCTTAGTAAAAGTAGGAAACTACCTGTTAAAAGCTTATGAACTAGTCAAGAATTGTAGTCTCATGATCCTTTGAAAATTGTGAGTCATTTTACAAGTCAAAATTAAGAAAACTTTATTAAAAGTTTGAGAAAAATACTTGGAATTATGATTATATTCATATTAAAATTTTTCAGGGTAGATGAATTACTTAGAAATTAAATTTTGTAACATTCAGGAAAAGATGAAAATTCTAAAAAAAAGAAAGAAAGTGTTAGAAGCCAAAGCAATTAATGTTTATAGCCTAAGAATTTCAATGATTTTTGGCTTGCATTTCTAATCTCAAACTGCTAGACCATACTTCCATAGCTCCTAGAATAAAAAAAAATCAATTAAAATTCATTTTGTGTCATATATATTCATTCTAAATTATACTATTAAGCCAAATGTTTAAATCTGTTTACTTCACTACAAAGAAAAAACAGTCTTTCAGAAAAATCTTTAAATCTTTGAATATCTCACCCATTAGCTGCCAAGCAGCTGGTCAAGAAATACTCAGTAAAAAAAAAAAAAGAAAAGAAAAGAAAAAGAAATGCTTGGTAGTACAGAAAATTTCAATTTTAGAAACTATTCTCAATCAACAGCCTTGCCTCGGGTATTCAACATATCTGGAAAGTATCCCAACAATGGAACAGATGAACTATTTCTTTTTTCTCTTGCTTAGCTACAGGCAAAATCTAAAATTATAAAAATGATCGCCACCCAGTTCTTAAAAGAATATGATGCTGAAAATCACAAGAAAACAAAACAGCTGCACTCCTTCCAAATTTTCAGATCTCATTCCCTAAGTTTTGTGTAAATTCTTCTCAAACAGAAACTTAAAGCAAGTCAGGAACTAAAGGGCATTGTATTAGTTCTATATTGTCTTACACATGAATTTAGCAATCCCTTTGTATGAAGAAATATATATTCTATTAGGCAAGTTTCTGTATAGTTATCTGAAAATTTTCCATTTTATTCTCTTTGAGGTAGATTTATCTTAATCACTGCATTGTTATTGATGTGTTTAAAACACATTCAATTTCATTATCAACATCGTAAAATGGGTAAACCTATCATCTTGTTATTTATTTTCCACTTGTCACTTTTTTCTTATTTTCTTTATTCCTACTTCCTTTGAGACTGATTGAATTTTTATGATTTTAATTACACCAGTTATTGGCTTATTATTTATTTTATGTTATAGTGGCTATGCTAGTGTTTGCAATATATATCTTTTACTTATAGTCTACTTCCAAATAATATTGTATCATTTGCTTATACTGAAAGAGATTACAGTGTTACACATCTACTCCCCACCTAATTAATGTTCATTGTGCTAGTGACATCATACACACTCTTTCTGCATTTGTTATAGAACTGCAAGACATTTTTATTATCTTTGCTTTGAATGATCATCTTTTTAAAGAGCTTTTAAAAATTAGACAAGCTCTCTTGTATTTTTATTTATATAATCACCATTGCTAGCACATTTTATTCTCCTATGTAGATTAACGTTTCATTCTAGTATCTGGTATTTTTTTACTTTTGCCAATAAGAACTGCCTTTAGTATTTCTCGTAATGCAGGATTGTTGGCCTTGAAAGCTCTTTTGTTTGTCTGAATAAAATCTTTATTTTTTTGTTATTTTTGAAAATTTTTTTTGCAGTTATAGAATTCTAGATTGACAGATTTTTCTTCCAGTACATTAAAGATGTCACTCTATTATCTTCTGGCTTGCAAACTCTTTGGCAAAAAATGGGCTATTTTTCTTAGTTTTGTTCCAGTGTTTTTCCCCTTTAATTGCTTTTAAGATTTTTTTCTCTCTATTAGCAGTTTTCTGCAATTTTATTTTTATGTACCTTGTTGAATTTTTTTTAATATTTCTCCTACTTAAGTTGGTTGAACTTCTTGAATTTCTGTCCCTAAAATTTTCATCATATTTGGAGCATTTTCAGCTATGATTTCTTCAAATATATTTTTGTACCCATAAACTTCTGCATACCACCCTTTCTCTAATATATAAAATATATTTGATATTTCCCATAGGTCATTGAAATTTAATTCATTGTTTTCTGTATTTCATTTTGCATAGCTTTTATTGCTAATTTTTTTGCAGTGTCTAATCAGTTAAGTATTACTGGTAAGATTTTCATTTTAGAGAGTGTCATTTTCATCCAGATGTTGCATCTGGATCTTTTCTATGTATTCCATTTCTCTTCTCATCATGTTCAATTTTCCTCTATCTTCTCGTACTCACAGAGATAATTATAACAACTGTTGAAGATCATCATCTGCCACATCCTTTTTCTGTTGTCACATAGGTCTTTTTTAATGGCTGATTTGTCTCCACTTCTTTGAAATCCTTCTAGGGTTTTTATTGGATGCTAAACCTACGGAGGAGCCTGGTGGGCTGCAGTCCATGGGGTCGCTAAGAGTCGGACACGACTGAGCGACTTCACTTTCACTTTTCACTTTCATGCGTTGGAGAAGGAAATGGCAACCCACTCCAGTGTTCTTGCCTGGAGAATCCCAGGGACGGGGAGCCTGGTGGGCTGTCGTCTATGGGGTTGCATAGAGTCGGATACGACTGAAGCGATTTAGCAGCAGCAGCAGCAAACCTTCTGGGTGCTACATTGTGTTGTATTCCTTTAAAAAGTGATGTTATAACATATAATTAAATTACTTTGAATCAGTTTGAAACTTTTGAGGCCTGGCTGTAAGCCTATAGTTAATATAGAACTACTACTAAGGGATAGCCCTCTAGAAGATTCTAATTAATGGCTTGTGTATTAAGGTCTTTTTACTTGGTAAGTGGAAACACAAATTGTTTCCACTTCTTTGTGCACTGATGTTGTTAGGCTTACTGCTTTCCAGTTTCAAAGGCCTCTGCCTGTATCCCTAGCCTAAAGGAATTTCCTCATATGCATATGCAAATAAACACTCAATGAAAGACCCTCTGATAATCTTAGACTTTCTCTTTGCAACTCTCCCCTCTCTGATTTCTGCCCTGAAAATTCTGTACATCTATGACTCCTTAAATTCTAATCTCTGGTCTCCTGAGAGCATTGGACTCTGCTTGCATTCGCGCCATGTGTCATGGTTCATAAGCAGAAAGCTCCTGTATTCAAAGGACTCACTTGCTTATTTTTCTATAGTCTGTAGAAAATAGTTCTATAGTCTATAGGAAATAGTTGTCTCATACATCTTATTTAGTTTTCTAGTCATGTAATTGCAAGGGAGTAGATCAGTTTCTGTTGTCCTATTATGTTCAGAAGTTTTAGCTTAGTAATAAAATTTCAACTCATTTATTTCTATTTTCCACACTTTTTAAAATTTCTGTTTAACCTGTATATCTTTATTTTCAGAATTTATCTTTTTCTATTACAAAATTTCCTGTTTTCATAATGTATTATCTTTTTCAAGATTAAAATGATATTTTGGTTTAAACTAATCCTTCAAATTCTTGGGAGACTAAGTTTGTTTATTTCTTTTGCTATTACTAACATTTTCTTTAATGCTTTCATCAGTGTTTTCAAAGGAAATTTAGAAAGGCTGTCTNATTTCCTGTTTTCATAATGTATTATCTTTTTCAAGATTAAAATGATATTTTGGTTTAAACTAATCCTTCAAATTCTTGGGAGACTAAGTTTGTTTATTTCTTTTGCTATTACTAACATTTTCTTTAATGCTTTCATCAGTGTTTTCAAAGGAAATTTAGAGAGGCTGTCTTACAGATAATTGGCATAAGACTTTATTAAACCAGAAATGTATTTTGATAATTTTACAAGATAATGAATTGTTATTCCTTTACTAAAGACAATGTAAATTCACTCATTTATCGCATAATGTCCCAATTATTGTACCTGTTGTAGCCACACTTTCTGGGAAACAAACTCACTCAGAAGGACAGTTCAGATAGTGGAGTGCAATTTATTACACCAGCGGGCCCAAGGCAGAGTCTCCTCTTAGCCAAGGACTCCGACCAGCTTTTGTGAAAATCTTTTATACCCCATGTGTACGTGTCTGAACCCACCACTCCAAATTCCTTGAGACTTACATAAACCAAGGAAAATACACTCCCAATAACCCCATCATTCCCACACTATGTGCTTATATGCTCAAACAGTCAATCAACCAATAATCAATAAACCCGAGGTTACACTCCGATTGATACAGAAAAATTTATGGCCTGTCTGGAGGAAGGGGTGATTAGTGTATGTTTTCTCTTAAGTGATGAGTAACCTAGATATGATCTTCAAGGTTCCCCTGTCTGGAGGGGGTCTTATCCTTCTGTTGTTGTTTTCATAGGCATTAAACACAGAGTTCAGAGTCCATTGGAAAGGTGCCCGAGCATAATCAGCATGAACAGGCCTAAGATGGAGTCCAGGCCCTATGAATTCCTTCTTCATACCCATGGGATTTTCATTTATAGAGATGACTGAATGATGACACAAAGAGGTTTGATGCCATTAAAAATTTGTCAATTCACATTTCCCGAGAGAAGGGGGCACACCAACCACACAGGACCAAATGAAAATCACCAGGTTTTGGTCAAGAGGCATAAGCAGGAAGGAATGAGGGAGAAACGCCTAGACCGGAGCCTTCATAGGAATTTCTGCAGAAAAGGCAAGGCAGGGGCAGGTAAGCAGCTTAGGATTGGCTAGTTTGAATAGTTCTGGTAACCTTTGGGCTATGGGAGTGATCTCTAGCTGCCTGGCACCTGGGTTGATGTCCCTAAATCATACCATTCACACTAAGGTTCAGAAGCTCAAATGACTGCAGGGGATCAACAGAAAACATGTAACTGTGATTAGGACAACAGGTGCTGAGCCATTTATATCTGCACCAAATGGTAATACTCACTTAGCCACACTGTACAGGCCAAACACCAAACTCCCCCCAGGCCATTGTTACCAGCTCGCGACCCCTGCTATCCCCCACCACCACCATACAAAAAAGGTGGTGCTTGGAAGGTAAGGGAGTTAGAGAAGGCGAGGTTCAAAAAAAGAATGAGACCGACACTTTACAGGAACAGATTATCTTTAATGAGGAAAGAAGGGGCAGCAGTCAGATTAGCGAGCTGCTGCACTTACCCAAGAAGAGAGAAAGGATATATAGGCATGTATGTGGCAAGTTACTGTCTTAAGGGGGCCTATTTTTCTCCAAGGTTGTTCGGAGTAGTTATATCTTAAACGGCTGGGGCAAGGAATCTTGGAGATTGGCCAGAGGCTGGACCAGCTGGGAGCTGGGTGTAATCAACCTTAATGTCCATTTTTTTCTTCAGGTGAGAGAGTTCTTTGTTTGGCATAGAATGGTGGGGAGGACCTGGAGGGGAGTTTTAATTCCAGGCTACCTTGAGCCTTGCAACTTTCCTTCAGTGCTAATATCAATATTAGCAAAGCAATTGCTAATATCAATGAGCTATTCCTCATCTCTAAGAAGTATATAATCCTAAGAAAACCAATAATGAGATTTCCAGTGCAAGGTCTCTGATTCAGCACAAACATGTCACATAAAGTAATGGCGTGGGAAAATGTGAGGATATTCATGTAATTTTTTATTTAAATGGCTTCTTTCTTTGATAATATCTGATAAGAATCTTTAATTAGCTTTTTCTAACCTCTGCTGTCACCAGTAGCCATAAATTGAGTGAGGAGTCTGTCCTTTGAATAGATAAGCCTTAAAATAAGAACAAAGCAAGAATGAAAATGTATAGTCTACTGCATTAAGAACATTGATGACTGCAGTTAATGGAATGTAAAACATTACTGTAATTAGGAAGCATCTACAACAAATTTTAAAGTAACATTGCTGCTGCTGCTNCTGCTGTCACCAGTAGCCATAAATTGAGTGAGGAGTCTGTCCTTTGAATAGATAAGCCTTAAAATAAGAACAAAGCAAGAATGAAAATGTATAGTCTACTGCATTAAGAACATTGATGACTGCAGTTAATGGAATGTAAAACATTACTGTAATTAGGAAGCATCTACAACAAATTTTAAAGTAACATTGCTGCTGCTGCTGCTAAGTTGCTTCAGTCGTGTCCGACCCTGTGCGACCCCATAGACGGCAGCCCAACAGGCTCCCCCGTCCCTGGGATTCTCCAGGCAAGAACATTGGAATGGGTTGCCATTTCCTTCTCCAATGCANTCCACACAGTCAAAGGCTTTGGCATAGTCTATAAAGCAGAAATAGCTGTTTTTCTGGAACTCTCTTGCTGTTTTGATGATCCAGCGGATGTTGGCAATTTGATCTCTGGTACCTCTGCCTTTTCTAAAACCAGCTTGACCAAATTAAACCTCTATAATATAATCCATTTATTGATAAAGCATTGGTATATAATTTGTTTCCTGTAATATAAAATATCTGGAGTAGAAGACCCTAAGATTTACCCAAACATAAACCATCCGGGATTAAAAAACTTGACTATCAGGTGATTTTAGTCATAATTCCAAATACAGTCAAATTAGGATGAACAAGAAAGATAAAAATGAATTGGTATGTAAATCTGACATGTTTTCTACTTTATTTAAATCTGGCTACAGAAATAACTGGTAAGAAGAATTTTATGACTCTGTCAGCATATTCTTTTTATCCTTAAGTAAATTTAATATCCCTCCCATTTCTTTCTAATAATGAGAGCTGTATATGCTTTTGAAAAAAGAATATTGGGATGTTTCAGTGATATTTAATGAGTTCTAATATGATCATACCATGCAGTTCCACAATCATTTCTGCCTCTGCGTGATGCTAATCGGACCCCTCCCAAAACACATTAGTCCATTTATGCTGTTTGTTGTCCTAAAATGTTACATTTTCCAACAACGTCCTAAAATCTAGTTTGCTTGCAGTTTAGAGTTATTAAATATATTTTGACATATCAACTTTTCAATAAATAAGAAGATCCTTCTTTTGTTATATTTGCCAAATTTTGCTATATGTCTTAGCAAATTTAAAAAAAAAGAGTAATATTGAGCTAATGCTATAACTGTTGATCCCCAAATCTATCAGTAGGAATTTGCTTCTATGCTACTACATATATGGCAAGACCTATATTTTTAAAAGGGTAGAAGACAGTGACTGTCATGAGAATATCAGAATCATGCATGGATAGATACCAATACAGAAAAGTAGTAATCTACGAAATTAAGGCAAAGATGAAATTTGTTTTCAGCACTGCCACTACAGCTGCTCCCCTATTCCTTAGATTCCTCTCCTTAATAATGTAACATAATATACTAAATATTAGCCATTTTCTCCATTGTATTAGTCTATATTAGTCTATTCCCATTTTGTCTATTCCTTGCAATGTTCCTTTTAAAGGGTCCTTACAGACATCGTAAGAGGATGTTTCGTCATCCAGACATAGATGCTTGGATTTGTAATAAAAAATTAGAGGAAATACAGTCGTCTTCTCTCGTTATACAAGAACTTCTGTTAGATTCCATAAGGTTGGACCTACCTACCTATGAGTATACCAGCATACTCAGAATTTATCTTTAGTGCCTGACACATAGAAAGGATTAAAATTTGCTATTAAGCTGAACAAATGTAACTGATAATATACAACCTTATTCCCTGCTTTAATCCTATTAGATCACAAACTATTGAAATCTGTTTGTGGGATTCCTCTTCTCAACTAGACTTCAGGTTCTTCAACTGCAGGGATCTTGTCTTTCCCACCAACTTGGTAAGTTTCTTATCTGTGGAAATCAAAAACTTTAGAGCTAAATTNTCTATATTTTTAAAAGGGTAGAAGACAGTGACTGTCATGAGAATATCAGAATCATGCATGGATAGATACCAATACAGAAAAGTAGTAATCTACGAAATTAAGGCAAAGATGAAATTTGTTTTCAGCACTGCCACTACAGTTGCTCCCCTATTCCTTAGATTCCTCTCCTTAATAATGTAACATAATATACTAAATATTAGCCATTTTCTCCATTATATTAGTCTATATTAGTCTATTCCCATTTTGTCTATTCCTTGCAATGTTCCTTTTAAAGGGTCCTTACAGACATCGTAAGAGGATGTTTCGTCATCCAGACATAGATGCTTGGATTTGTAATAAAAAATTAGAGGAAATACAGTCGTCTTCTCTCGTTATACAAGAACTTCTGTTAGATTCCATAAGGTTGGACCTACCTACCTATGAGTATACCAGCATACTCAGAATTTATCTTTAGTGCCTGACACATAGAAAGGATTAAAATTTGCTATTAAGCTGAACAAATGTAACTGATAATATACAACCTTATTCCCTGCTTTAATCCTATTAGATCACAAACTATTGAAATCTGTTTGTGGGATTCCTCTTCTCAACTAGACTTCAGGTTCTTCAACTGCAGGGATCTTGTCTTTCCCACCAACTTGGTAAGTTTCTTATCTGTGGAAATCAAAAACTTTAGAGCTAAATTACGAGAAACCTACAACATGATTAGGTAGCTGGGCAGGTAGAAAATACTAATATTAAAACTGGGTGAGGATTTCCGCTTCTTGAACATCACTAGAGCGTCTCCGCGCTCATGTTGCCTCGGCAACGTAGGGGCGCGCCCGCCTCCGGCCCGGCCCACAATCTTCCCCACCTATCAGCTCTTCCAGCGCCTCCCGGGACCCATACTTCCGCANTGCAGTTGGCAAAAGGAGGCCGAGAGTACACTTCTCATTGTCTCTTGCCTGGGTCAGGTGTTAATACAACTAATTTTCACTGGTCCACATCCTGGTTATGTGGGTCTTGGTTGTGCTTTCACAAAGCAAAGTTGTGGATGCCGCACACAGTGGAGCAGGAAAAGCCTAGAGTCATGAAGTAAGAAGTACACTTGGGATTAGTTTCTGTGGCAGTGGCTAGAAGAGGAGATGATGCAAAAGAGTTTAGTAAAGACGCAGAAAAGGTGTGAAAACAATACCTACAAGGTCTAGCTTTCTCATTCTGAAATGAGGATAAGAGTAGTACCTTCCATCCACATACCATTGTTATGAAATCAAGATAGTAGTTATAAAGCTTTTGGGGGGGCTTCCCAGGTAGTACTAGTGGTAAAGAACACACCTGCCAATGCAGGAGATATAAGCAATGCAGGTTTGATCCCTGGGTTGGGAAGATCCTCTGAAGGAGGAAATGGCAATCCACGGGTTCAATCCCTGGCTCAGAAAGATCCCCTGGAGGAAGAAATGGTAACCCACTCCAGTATCTTCTCCTGGAGCCATGGACAGAGGAACCCAGTGGGCTAGAGGCCATGGAGCCTCAAAGAGTCGGACACGACTAAAGTGACTTAGCATGGGTGCATAAAGTATTTAGCACACCGCCTGGTACAGTGTGCTTGCTCAATACATTTTAGCTCTTTTGATTGCTCAGGATCAGCTACAATATGCTATGTAACAAATAATCCCAAACTTTAATGGCTTAAAAAAAAGAAAATTATATATATATTGTGCATCGTGGGTTGGCAGAAGGGATCTGATCACTGTAGCAACCCAGAAATTAAGACTAATAAAGGAGTCACCACCATGATAATAAGATTGATGATGGAAAGATGAATAAATAGAAAACACATTTCAGAACAGAAAGTAAACCTTTATTTGATAACTTTATAAAGCAAGCAGCATTTCAGAGAATGAAATGATCGTTTATTCCCCATTATCTTCTCTGTTTCCTCTGTTTGTGTCCAAAAGACCCTGAAGTTCAATCTTTTCAAGGACATTAAAGACTGTGTATCCATATCATATTGCAATAGAATTGTGCTAAAATCAAGATCTACCATAAGAAAAATAGAGACAAATTATATATTCCAGAGGAATAAATTTGTGGTGGTTTATGAACACTTCAGGGGTCAAACTGATTAAAGGTCAGAAGAAAAAGGAAGGGGTTACATGAGAAAGAACAGAAGTACAGAGTTAGAAGGAGTACACAGCTGGGTCCTTCCTCTGTTATTCAAAAAAATATCAGCAAGCCCCTCGGCTTCTGCTAGCATCTTGTTTTCCAGAGCCCCCTCCTGCTGTGCTAATGAGGTGAAAAGTGACCTGCCTGCCTCATTTTCTGGCTCCTTACTTAGTAATGGTGTGACATGCTGAAAAGCTGACTGCATGTGCTGTGTTAGAGATGAGATCATACAATACCTAACAGATGCTCTTAGGGTCTTTGAAACAGTAAAGCTGAAGTTTCAAAATTGTATGTGTTTTTCATCTAAAATGCTGAAGGAGTAACATTGCTCCTGTTAATTCCACATACTTTTACATATGTCTCCCTCATTACAATGTGTCACAGGCTAGCTGCCTACAAATTACTCCATTTGCCATTCCAATCAATAAGTATGAGCTATGAAGAGCCCTCCAGGGCCCAATTTCATTTGATGATTTTTCTTGCACTCTGATCCTTCTATAAGAAAGTATATTCATTTTTATGGCATGAATGTCACCTGTTAAGTTTAGGTTTGCAAACTCGGGCCTCAAGAGACTCTTTCTTTTTGTCACCAGATAAAGGGTATCTCTATGGTTATAGAACTGAAGTGAGTACAAATGGAACACGTGTGTCTCTGAGTCTGTATTTGCACGTGTAGGGTAACGGAGGAGGGAGACGAGGAAGTGAGGACAGTTTTAAAAGTGAGGATAGCATATATTTTTTGATGAATTATACCTTAAAATGATATGGTACAATAGTTAAAGTCTAGTCATATAGTATAGGGCAACATGACGCCCTTAACAAGCTTTCTGTCCTTCGTCAACAATGAAAGAGGTGACAGGTCACTACATCACAACAGCAATGTCTTAACTAGGAGGTATAAGGGCTGGATGGTTCAGTCTCCGAAGAAAGATTATTTTTATTGTAAAAGAAGGAGTAACAAGGGCAAGATGGTCACTAAGATCCCTTCAGGTAAAATAACTTCATAAACAGGACTGAACAGAGTATACAGGCTGGAAAAATAATATGCCAATTACTAGTGAGAGGCCAAAGTGGCACTCTAACTTTTAAATAGAAGAAAATTTCCAAAGAGCTAGCAAATGTTTAAATTCTGAGAGCAAGATACCTCCTCTCTGAGGGTAGAAGGAGGTGAGTCTTCGGGTTTCCTGAATGAAGATTTTTCCTTTCCTTCCCATTTTTTTTCCTTTCTTCTCTTTTTCTTTTCTCTTCTTTTGTGCTGTGTTACCAACATTCAAGGAAGCTCTTTTTGTCCTCTACTGCTAAATCATTTCCGTCATGTCCGACTATGTGTGAACCCATAGACAGCAGCCCACCAGGCTCCCTCGTCCCTGGGATTCTCCAGGCAAGAACACTGGAGTGGGTTGCCATTTCCTTCTCCAATGCATGAAAGTGAAAAGTGAAAGTAAAGTGGCTCAGTCGTGTCCGACTCTTAGCAAGCCCACGGACTGCAGCCCGCCAGGCTCCTCTGTCCATGGGACATTCCAGGCAAGAGTACTGGAGGGGGGTGCCATTGCCTTCTCTGTTTTGTCCTCTAGAGAAGGGCTATAAAACTTCTAAAGGAATAAGATGATTTTGTTGTTTAGAGCCAGAAACTAATGCGCCGTTAAGTATTTTGTGAAGGAAAAAAGTGAAGAGTGTTTTGCAGAGGAAGTAAAAGGAAAAAATACTCAGTCTTAGCTTAATAGCTCAGAAAGATCATTTCCTTTGACCTGAAAGATCCAGCAGGAATGTAATGAAAGAAGAAAGAATACAAGATGAGAGTAGAGGGGAGGGGAGGAGAGAAATTAGATTATCTGCCACTTACCTAATGCAACCTTCTTAAACACCATGAAGAAGTGAAGTCACTCAGTCGTGTCCGACTCTTTGCGACCCCATGGACTGTAGCCTGCTAGGCTCCTCTGTCCATAGGATTTTCCAGGCAATAAGACTGGAGTGGATTGCCATTTCCTTCTCCAGAGGATCTTCCCAACCCAGGGATTGAACCCGGGTCTCCCGCATTGTAGACAGATGCTTTTACCATCTGAGCCACCAGGGAAGTCTCCTAAACACCATGAATCCTTATAAAAGAAAAGAGAAAGAAGGTGCTTATTGGTAAACTGTTGTTCTTGCTATAGCAAGGTCTTCAAAATGAATTTCAATCTTACCAACAAAAACTTATCAAACCATGGGGCCAATAAGATGGGGTAATTGTCACAAGAGTTCTTGGTCCTGAGTAGTGCCCTCCTTCCCAACTCTTTGAACACTCACTAGTCTCAGATGTTTTAATCCCTTTAAGTAAATTTTTTCACTATAATAGAATCTTTTGTTGGATGCAGCTGGCTTCCATGATGAAGATATGATGAAAGAAGATGTACTTGAAAATATTCTGAGTTAGGCATCAACCAGTACATGCAGATCAAAAGGAGAGAAGAGAGGAATTGGAAAGTTCTCCAAACCATCACTCTTAGGGGAAAAAAAAAAAATGCTTATTGTGTCTTGATTCACCCAATCCAAGCTTTGCATCAAAGTTGCAATGGATGGACCTGATGGGGGTAACTGCTGATGTGCTTTGGAATTTGGAGTGGGCTGAGCCCATGCCTAAAGGCTAGTTGATTTTTTGAATACTACTCCCTGTTTAGACTACAGGAGACTATCTTTTACTTGCTCAGAAACCAGATTCAGCTCATTGTTTTGCAAAAGGGGTGTCTGATTCCAGTCCAATTCATGCCATTTAGATATAATCATTCACAGCAATTGCTAAGAAAGCCCCCAAAAAGATCTTTAAAAGTCCTGCACCTGTATTTTAGGAAAGTTAAAAACATGTATCTTGAGGTCTCCTGAACTAGTAACGGTAACAACGAAACTTTTATCTACAAATACATGAAACATGAGTGTTATAATGAAAAATAACAATTTACTTACTCATAACATGTTACTATTAAGGGCATTTGAGGTGAGGGGGAAGCCTTATGCTCAGTTATGTACAACTCTTTGTAACTCTTTGGACTGTAGCCCACCAGGCTTCTCTGTCCCTGGAATTCTCCAGGTAAGAATACTGGAGTGAGTTGCCATTTCCTCCTCCCAGGGATCTTCCTGCCCCACAGATTGAACCTGAGTCTTGTGCATCTCCTTCACTGGCAAGTAGACTCTTGACCACTGAGCCACATGACCTGAGAGAGTCAGGATGTCAAATGGAGGATGGGAGGACAGGTGTTCATTAGGGTATAAAACTTGCACCACCTTGGGGAAGGATATGTTTGCTACAGGTAGGAAAGTACTGGTAGATAGCAGACAGCTCTGGCTGAGAATACCAAGGTCATCTGACAAAGGAAAGTATAAACGAGTCATATTTTATTTCATGGATTTAGGGGACTTTTAAGGCAGTGAAGGCATGTGAACATTTTCATAATCTTCTGAATTAAAGTTTAGGCTATTATATTTTTCCAAGTCTGAAATTGTGCAAATTATGAAAATAATTAACATAACAATACTAAGGATATAGTTGAAAAGACAAATACAATTTTAAAGCAAATAGTGCCAACAAAAGGAGTCCAAGATGGCCTTTATATGTATATATAGAATAAATACCCAAGTATGTATCACCAAATTTTCTTGATTCTAAGATGTGTCCTCCTTCCGATTTCTTTGATCTCCCACTTGCTTCAGGTAATTTAATCTACCCATCACATTTGGTAATATAATAAACAGCTATTTCACTTTAGCAGAATCTTTTCAATTTTATGGGCTTTAAGACACACTACCACAAAATATGACATCTTGGCATATTGAATATCTTAAGCTGAAGGAGTTTGAGAAAATAACAGAACCTCTCCCTACTCCACTCTTCTTCCTTGAAACAGGCTGCAAACTCCCCCAAAAGAGATGTCTTCGCTATACCCAGAAAAAAAAAAAAAAAAAAAAGGAGCATTAAAACAAAGGGATACTAAGAAGAATCCTAACAAACAGGCTTGGCTAAGTTTCACCTAGTTTCTTATGATTGCCTCATATTTCTCCACCATGTTTCTCCACAACTGTGTGTGCGTGCTCAGTCCTGTCCAACTCTTTGTGGCCCTATGGACTGTAGGCCACCAGGCTCCTCTGTCCCTGGGATTTACCAGGCAAGAATACTAGAGAGGTTTGCCATTTCCTCCTCCAGGGATCTTCTCAACCCAAGCATTGAACCCATGTCTCTTGTGTCTCCTGCATCAGCAGATTCTTTACTACTGTGCCACCTGGGACACCCAGCTGTGCACTCCCCATCAAATCAGCACAAAAGACTCAAGTCTAGCTGTTTATTTGGGTCTTCATTACCTTATGAGGGCTCCTGTGTCACATAAAATTTATATTAAATAAATCTCTATGCTTTTTTCTATGAAAGTGTCTTTGTCAGTTTAATTTTCAGATGATCCAGGGACCTTAAAAGGTTGAGGGAAGTTGTTTCCTCCCCTGAGGATTTTATCTTCCATGCAGAGAATGCAATGAGGGGAAGTACATGGGAAAAATTTGTGGTCTAAGATCAACCACTGGAAAAACCATAACCTTGACTAGACAGACCTTTGTTGGCAAAGTAATATCTCTGCTTTTCAATATGCTATCTAGGTTGGTCACAACTTTTCTTCCAAGGAGTAAGTATCTTTTAATTTCATGGTTGCAGTCACCATCTGCAGTGATTTTGGAGCCCCCAAAAATAAAGTCTGACACTGTTTCCACTGTTTCCCCATCTATTTCCCATGAAGTGATGGGACCAGATGCCATGATCTTCGTTTTCTGAATGTTGAGCTTTAAGCCAACTTTTTCACTCTCCTCTCACTTTCATCAAGAGGCTATTT
>SJYA01002027.1:2447666-2486769 GCA_006410615.1 Neotragus moschatus
TCCTCTTCGCTTTCTGCCATAAGGGTGATGTCATCTGCATATCTGAGGTTATTGATATTTCTCCCAGCAATCTTGATTCCAGCTTGTGTTTCTTCCAATCCAGCGTTTCTCATGATGTGCTCTGCATAGAAGTTAAATAAGCAGGGTGACAATATACAGCCTTGACGTACTCCTTTTCCTATTTGGAACCAGTCTGTTGTTCATGTCCAGGGTATGTACATAAAAGGTATATAACATGTATGATATCAGTTCAGTCACTCAGTCGTGTCCAGCTCCTTGCGACCCCATAGACTGCAGCACACCAGGTTCTCCTGTCCCAACGCCAACTCCCAGAGTTTACTCAGACTCTTATCTAATGAGTGGTGATGCAATCCAACCATCTTATCCTCTGCCATCCCCTACTCCTCCCGCCTTCAGTCTTTCCCAGCATCAGGATCTTTTCCAATGTGTCACTTCTTCACATCAGGTGGCCAAAGTATTGGAGTTTCAGCTTTAACATCAGTCCTTCCAATGAATATTCAGAATTGATTTCCTTTAGGATGGACTGGTTTGATCTCCTTGCAGTCCAAGGGACTCTAAAGAGTCTTCTCCAACAACACAGTTCAAAAGCATCAATTCTTCAGCGCTCAGCTTTCTTTATAGTCCACTCTCACATCTATACATGACTACTGGAAAAAAGATAGCTTTGACTAGACAGACCTTTGTTGGCTGCTTTATGTCTCTGCTTTTTAATATAGTGGCTAGGTTGTTCATAACTTTTCTTCGAAGGAGCAAGCATCTTTTAATTTCATGGCTGCAGTCACCACCTGCAGTGATTTTGAAGCCCCAAAAAGTAAAGTCTGTCACCATTTCCCCTGTTTTCCCCATCTACTTCCCATGAAGTGATGGGATCAGATGCCATGATCTTGGTTTTCTGAATGTTGAGTTTTAAGCCAACTTTCCCCCCCCTCCTCTTTCACTTCCAGACAGGTCAGGTGGTCTGGTAGTCCCATCTCTTGAAGAATTTTCCACAGTTTGTTGGGATCCACACAGTCAAAGGCTTCGGCATAGCCAGTAAAGCAGAAGTAGATGTTTTTCTGGAACTCTGTTGCTTTTTTGGTGATTCAGCGGATGTTGGCAGTTTGATCTCTGGTTCCTCTGCCTTTTCTGAATCCAGCTTTAACATCTGGAAATTCACGGTTCACATACTGTTGAATCCTGTCTTGGAGAATTTTGAGCATTACTTTGCTAGCGTGTGAGATGAGTGCAGTTGTGTGGTAGTTTGAACATTCTTTGGCATTGCCGTTTTTGGGGATTGGAATGAAAACACATTTTCCAGTCCTGTGGCCACTGCTGAGTTTTCCAAATTTGCTGGCATATTGAATGCAGCAGTATGCCACACATACTGTGTGGCACGTTTCACAGCATCATCTTTTAGGAGTATGTAAGTAAAAACAGCTCTGAGATTTGTGGGAAAACATGCTTTAACTTTTTAAGGCCACTTTTCACTTGTCAGGCAGGCAAATGTATACTGTAATAGAGAAACATCCTTTTGAGTGCTAACAGTTGCATTCTAGAAAGGATGTTGCAGTTGTAGATTTATTCTGGGGGAATGTCCTAGTTTTTATGGTTAGTTTTGCTTGTTAATCGATTCCTTGTTGCTACTTGGTTATAGAAATGTTGAAATCAAACATTCTCTGTCATGTACAGGATGCATTAGAAACACCTTTCAGCTCAGATGGTAAAGAATCTGCCAGCAATGCGGGCGACCTGGGTTCCATCCCTGGGTTGGGAAGATCCCCTGGAGAAGGGAACGGCTACTTACTCCAGTATTCTTGCCTGAAGAATTCTAGGGATAGAGGAGCCTGGTGGGCTACAGCCCATAGCATCACAAAGAGTCCAGCAGGACTGAGTGACTTTGACTCTGACTCTTGCAGTCTGATTCCAGTCTTTCCAGTCTTAACTCCCTGCCTCACCTCCCCAGCCCCCTCACTGCCACCATCACTTAAAGTTTCAGCTATCCTAGTTGCATATTGACAGCAAATCTTTTGAAATCTGCCTGCTCTGGCACACATTCTCTTCTGTGCTTGGAATGTAGTTTTATGATACCTACCTGATAACATCCTTTAATGATTAAAATTTCACCTCCATGACAATTTCTGTGATGGTATAGAAAGTTCACGTCACCCTTCTCTTAAGTGTCCTATACAAGCTTCATTCTTTCTAACACTGGTCAAGTTATGCCATACTTCTGTTTATGTGAGATTTTTTATTTAAAAAAAAATGCCAGTAGTTTACTTTAAAAGGTCACCTCAGTATACAGGATGGTTGGATCTTTTCAAAATACCAATGTAATGTAATAGTAAGTGCTGTGACTGGCAAACTCAAGGGCGTCAGATCTAGATAAAGTCTCTGGAGTGAAAGTAACTCCCAGTCCCTGTGCAATTTTCTGTCAGAACATTCACTAAAATATACTTTTGTGTTTTATTGGATTTTGTTTGGATAGTCTCACCAATTTTAATCTGTGGAGAGAAACTTTTATTAATGAGTATCAGCGTGACATTTAATTATATGGTACAAGGACATTTCCTGTCTCTAGTCCAAAAGTGAATTGAAACCCCAAAGTTTTAGAAGTTCTCTACAGGCAAGAGTTTTAGGACAGCGATTCTCAGATTCTGAACTGTAAGTAAACTATAGAAATACTTACAAAGTACTATTCCTGGCTTTGTTAAATGTTTACATTGCCAGTTTATTAGGTATTTTTTAAATAAATGGCTATTCTTTATAATTTCATTTGTCTCTTTTTATTGCATATAAAAAAGGAAAGGGAAAAAAACATGATCTGTTTTCACTCTTTAGCAGTACTTTGGGGGGGTGGAATATGGCCGCCAAGAAATCCATTCACACTTTACTTATTGAAAATCATTGTAATGTGCTGCGTCAGATGTAGTGGCTCAGCATTCAACCTGTAGACTGAGTGAGGAGGTGGTACATCTACCTGAGGATGTTACACACAGTAGTTGGCATTAAATCATTAGAGAACAGTACAGTGGTGACAAATAGAGACATTTCCAAGAGAAATGTTAACTTTCTCTGCTTTGGAAGCGATTCTGTGTTTCTGTCTTTACTCACTGTAATTTGTTTTACGTTAAATCTTACATAGTTTATTTTTTAACCTATTTCTTTGCTTTCTTAAGGTATAATGCCAATTCTTTTTTATGGTTAAGCTGAACAGTTGATTGTTTATCAGATTGATTATCAGTGATCTTGAATATACTTGCCACAATTCAAGTCAAAACCACACATCACTCTTCAGAATGTTATTTCAGGTTGTGTTGTATGAGCCTTTTTCATATGTTGTAAAGGTAGGAAATTTTGCCATAGTAAACATACTCATTTTTACCAACTTGGACTATTACTTTTGATTTGGTGATAGAAAGTGCACAGAAAAGTTCATGAAAAGATGATGCTCCCCAGGTAACCTGCTCTTCTAATCAAACGATCACATTCCTGCATAGGATGAACTGTAGGTGGCAAAGTGTACTTAGATTGAGGAGAGATTCCACTTTTTGAAATCCATTTTTGGAAACAAAAAGCAACCTACATGCTAGACCTATTTGTATCAAAGTATTAAACATGTACAAATCCACACCTGTATAGGTTATGCATTTTCAAATGGACCTGAGGGCACCATGTCAGCTATAAGACTAATTATTGCTTTCTTTTTTAGACTTAATGCATATAGTGTACAATCAGAACAGCCAGCCTCAGACTCAAAAGACAGCTTTGCCAAGGTCTCCTACAGTAGCTGACATAAGTAACAAAAGACTCAAATTAACCTTTCAAAAAATTCTTTTTTAATTCTTGCAGACTCAGTGTTCCCGAAAGTACACCTTTCACAGCAGTCTTAAAGTTTGCAGCAGAAGAAGTAAGTATAGAAATTGGAACAGCCTGTAGAGAATACAATTTGTGTTCCAAAATGTGCCTCAAAAATCTGCATGTGTCTTGACCTCCCACTTCCACACAAGTTCATTGCTAGGTTTATGGTGTCAGAAGCTAAACCTCACTTAAAGGTAAAAGAAGAGTGAGAGTTGAGACCCACAGATACAAGAATGGGTTACACAAATTGACACATTGATTTAATATAACTTTAATTATAAGGAGAATCCTTATTGAAATTGAAAAGATAGTGATATGTGAATTTTTTTAAAAAGCTTCACACTGTATGCTTGTATTTTTACTAACTTTGATTCTGGAAGTATAATTTTATTATATATTTATCATGTTTTTCAACTTTTCTCTATAAGCATGTGCAGTGTCAGTAAAATCTGTTATTTTTGAAAATATAATTGAGTTTCTGTTTTTAAGAAATAAAATTTTTCCAAAGATTTTCATCAGAGACATCTATAAAGTAACTGTTTGTACTTGACAATTAGAAGAGAAGCTTATGACTTGGGAGACTTAGGGTTCCTCTTTTAACTGTGTCGTTAATTATTTCTTTGACATGACAGTTTCTTCCTGAAATTTCTTAATCTGTAAAATGAATATCTTATCCTTCCTGCCCAATTACATGATTTTGAGTAAAAATATAATAGCATTTATATTTAATGTTGGAAGAGTAAGAGTTGACTTGAATTGTCTGTGGATATAAAACCCTAATATAATTCTCTTAATTAAAAATAAAATCCCCCAACATAGACCTGGAAATTAATTTAAATAATGAGTTGTCAAAGCCTGAGAAGAACTTAGCATCCTAAATTGTAAAACACAATGGGATCTGAAGTAGAAATGAAGGAAAACTGAGGAACTTCGTATCTAGGAAAAAACTTGTCAGTACTGTGGAAAGAAGTGATAGTTTCTATATGTACATCACTAGTAAAGCTTCCCCAAATTTCAGTTAAACAGCATTGTTACTATAGGCTGGAAAAGGGAAAAATTGTGTCTGTAGTTGCTTTTGATTTTTATTGTCATGTAATAAGTTACCACTAAAGAAAATACATAACTTAAAATGGACATAACTAAGAATAACAACTAGAAACTTTATCATATTCAAGTTTTAGAAATCTGAGATTGCCTATAATTTAGGTGTTTTACTTAAAAAGTACTACAACCTCTATAAAAAATAGTTTAAAATTTATTAAAGTATATTTTGAAGTTACTTTAAGTTTATTTAAAATTTTTAAAACAAAGGACATTTACAATTAAGAATGTGCCATATGGACAGTAAAATTGTCTCTTTTTTTAGATACATAGGCCTGTAACAAGTAATTGTTCTCGTGTGTAGTTCTTATTTTAAAACTTGATTGTTAAATTCATAAATTTAAATGAGCTCTTAGTTTTTTCTCAACTACAGTGTATGATTATTGTAAAGCATTTTCCAAAAAGAATGTTTTCCCCAGACCACTACAACCACACAAAAAAAATAACCATTAAAAACTGAAATTGAGATCAATGGTCCAAAGGTATGGGGTGTTATTGACTATTTTTGTATTTTCCTGGAGTCAAATAAACTATATTAGCAGCATACTAAAGGATTTTGAAAAGATTCCCAGTTTAACATCAGTTCAGTTCAGTTCAGTTGCTCAGTCCTGTCCGACTCTTTGCAACCCCACAAACCACAGCACACCAGGTCTCCCTGTCCATCACCAACTCCCGGAGTCCACCCAAACCCATGTCCATGTCAGTGATGCCATCCAGCCATCTCATCCTCTGTCATCCCCTTCTCCTCCTGCCCTCAATCTTTCCCAGCATCAGGGTCTTTTCAAATGAGTCACCTCTTCTCATCAGGTGGCCAAAGTGTTGGAGTTTCAGCTTTAACATCAGTCCTTCCAGTGAACACCCAGGACTGATCTCCTTTGCTGTCTAGGTTGGTCATAACTTTCCTTCCAAGGAGTAAGCGTCATTTAACTTCATGGCTGCAGTCACCATCTGCAGTGATTTTGGGGCCCCCCAAAATAAAGTCTGACACTGTTTCCCCTGTTTCCCTATCTATTTGCCATGAAGTGATGGGACCAGATGCCATGATCTTTATTTTCTGAATGTTAAGCTTTAAGCCAACGTTTTCACTCTCCTCTTTCACCAAGAGGCTCTTTAGTTCTTCACTTTCTGCCATAAAGGTGGTGTCATCTGCATAACTTAGTGTTTTCCAAACTTAATCATAAAACTGTAATATTTATAAAGCTAATCTGTAGCATAGAAGTGCTTATTAAATTATTGGGAAAATGAATGAGCTATGAACACACTTTGACAGATGAGAGCATTAAGAGAATAATTTTACCTTTAAGCTACTGATAAGCTCCATACCACATTTCATTGACTCATAAAGCACTTACATCTCTGAATAAGATGAGTGGAGGCTGTCTGTCATGGTTGACCATGTGACAGTCACATAATTGTCCAACTGACATCACTTGCACTCCTACTTGTACTTAGAGGTATTTCTCGGCAGCATTAATTGGACTATTACAATCCCATGTTAAACACAAGAGAGCATTTGTTTGAACTGACTATTTCTACCAAGAAATTTTAGGACAATTCTAAGCAGTTACTTAGCTTTTATTTTCACTTGTGCCTGAGCTTTGTATATGATCAAAGTAAATCGTATATAAGTCTGAAAGATCAAACACTGGGTTATAGATTCATTGACAATGTTTTTCCTTTTTTATGGTGCATAAAATAAGATGCATTTTACAATCTCTGGTGTCCTAAATACAATGAAATGCAATTTTTAGAAAACAGGTGGCACTAGTGGTAAAGAACCTGCCTACCAATGCAGGAGACGCAGGTTTAATCCCTGGGTTGGGAAGATTCCCCTGGAGAAGGAAATGGCAACCCAATCCAGGGTTTTAGCCTGGAAAACCGCATGGACAGAGGAGCCCAGGTGGTACAGTCCGTGGGGCTGCAGAGAGTTGCACACAAATGAAGCGACTTCCCATAGCACTTTAGTCTTCAAAGATAAAGCAGATTGTAATACTTTCTTTGATGATGTTACTTATCCTAAAAGGTAAATTACATTTAACATTATAGAATTGATTATATGTACTCTATCATTGCTAACTGTCTTTTATAATTAACACTTTTTTGCTTATATGTATTTTTTCTTTTCTTCCTTTTTAGTTTAAAGTTCCGGCAGCAACAAGTGCAATTATTACCAATGGTAAGAATTCGTCTTAAACCTGTTTATTAACAGAGCTATTAGCTGTTTAAAAGAAACCAAATTAGTTAAAATTGACTTAAAATACAAAAACCCTAAACCTTATATCAACATAAATGATACACATAATTTTAAACACTAAGTCTTTTTGTTCATAATTGTGTCTTCAGTTTTTCCTGTACTTTTGTTATGTAGTACAGTAGTTTATGGGCTTCCCTGGTGGCTCAGATACTAAAGAATCCGCCTGCAGTGCAGGGGACCTGGGTTCCATCTCTCAGTCAGGAAGATTCCCTGGAGATGGGTGTGTACCCATTCCAGTATTCCTGCCTGGAGAATCCCATGTACAGAGGAGGAGCCTGGCAGGCCATAGTCCATGAGGTCGCCAAGTCAGACATTACCACGCGACTAAGCACAGCACATTATAGTATCATATGCTCTTATGCCAAATTATTGCTGAAAATAACTTGTCATTTAACAAAGTGTTTTCTATTGTATCATAAATGGTTTTAGAATATAGGAAGCTAAGCAGGAATGTACCTTTGCTGTTCCTTGCTATTGCTTTCCTGATAGAAAACAGTTCTTACAGGCTTGCAATAATGAGGATTTTATCCAGTTAGATAATATAAATTAAATTCTGACTATCTTTGGGTACTACAAATAATTAATGAAACCAGCCCAAAGAGAAAATACTGAAATAAGATGAGGAACAAAGATGGCAGGAAAGGCCTAGCTATTAAGAATACAAAGTTATGGTCCCAGATGCTGGTGAGTAGTTCATGTATAGTTAAGAAAGACTAAGAGAAGGTGGCTTTAATTAGCAGTAAGTAGTATGATTTAGTTTAGATAATGATGGAATTTCTCATTCTGAAAAATTGTGCATGCTGCCACATTGAAATGGGTCTGTATTTGGAAGAAAGCTATCCTTCCTTTTCTGGAAAGTTTTAGATTCAGAAATGAATAGCTCCTGGGAGAGTACTTTGTAAACTTTTATCAAGTGTCAGTGGAACTTATCACTCTGGCTCTTCAGCCTTAAGATTTGATGCCTTAGAGCAATGTTAAATGATGAATGGCACACTCAAGGTATTTTGGCTTTATTTTTCACTGGATTTGGCAAAACAGTATGAAAAACTATCCTCTGTCGAACTACAGGGGTCGTTTCACTGACAGACATTGTCTAGTCCAGCGATACGTGTAAAGGCATAATAGTGAGAGATTTCATCAGATAACCTTCATGTTCTTGGAATAACTGTTCAGCTTATGCCTGTATACACAACAACATTATTTTGGCACATTTCTTCTTACTGTTAAAGCGTTTTAGCTTCGGAAATAACTTAGGTCATTTTACAACTTATTTTCTAGATGGAATAGGAATAAATCCTGCACAGACTGCTGGTGAGTACCTGCAATCCATGGCAATGTGGTGAGGCTGTCTACATCAATTGATAATGAATATGTAATTCATTCTAATTAGACATGATAGGATTTTACCGAGATAATGGCTGATTTTCAGGGATTGTGTGGCAGTCTTTACCTAAGTGTGTAGATAATTTGTTACATTCTGTGTATCAGTTATATGCTTTTGGCTACAAGAAAGGGAAAATCTGACTAATGAGCATTAAAGTTTTTTAACTAATGCATGTAGCAAAAAATCTTAAGGTAAGATTGTGTGCTAATGGGAATAATGTTCTGTAATAACTGTCTCATTAAATAGTTGTGAGATTGTACATGTAAGTGCTTAGAAGTTTGTGTTATTCATAATAAACATTCAATAAGTACTGACTTATTATTTTGAAGACATACAGTCATTTAAATTTCATGAGACTTGACCTGCACTGTGAGTTTCAAGCTGTTAACGTTATGTAGCACTACATATTGATACCCTAACAAGCAGGAAGGGTAAAAGTAGTCTTAAACTTTTTAACTGACAGTTATGTATTTGTTTGAGATGTACCTTCCTTAGCTTATAGTTCGGTTGAAATATTTTTAAATTAAGCATGATTTAATATAAATGCAGTCCTGAGAAGTAGTTATTTTTAAGCTGTTATTTTTTTTAAGTACTTCTACTACTTTAAAAAAAAAAAAATAGTAGTAGAAGTACTTTAAAAATATTGTCCTCATAAGCCCTGGGATTGAAATGTAAATTTAGCCATATAACAAATACAGAGGGATTTAAAATGATAATTTCTTTTTACAAAAGTCAGTTGTTGTAAATGTATAATTTATTAAATCAAAAAGGCTAATTTTTGAAAATTGTGAGGCATTTTGTTGTGTAGATATTTTAAACTTGGGTTTAAAGATTTTGTGTTTTCTACTCTATAAATGTCCAGTAGTTTATATTAATTTGAGTTCCTTCTTACTCTGACATGTTGCCTGTTGGATTCCCCTTTAAAATTGAATTGTGAGCATCCTAAAGTGTGAAGAAAATCTCAGTAGGCAGCCCAGACCCAAAATAGGTCAGGATTGCTAAACTTTTGTCACTTATTGTAATTTACACTTTTTTTTCCTGCTCCCAAGTATTTTATTATATATTAAAGCAAATATTGATGATTGTATTTGGTGATATGTCTTTGGGTAGTGTCCTTTCTTTTTTTATTTTTGTGGGTAGTTTTCTTATTTCAAATTTTCAGACGTTTGTTGGGTTGTGAGGGTGTGAGAGCAGTAAGAACAAGACACAAGAAGGCTCGACTTCGGTTTTGAGGATGTGAGAAGTGTAAGAGCAAGACCTAAGGAGCCTAGACTTGGGTTCTAATATTTTTAAGCTTTGCACCTACTTGACACTCCTTTGTTTCTTCTGCATATTGATTGTTGAATTGTTAATGAGAGCATATCATTTTTTAAATACCTAACGTTTTGTTCTGTCTGTTTGTGTAGGAAATGTTTTTCTAAAGCACGGTTCAGAACTGCGAATAATTCCTAGAGATCGTGTTGGACATTGTTAATATCTGCTGCTTGGAACATAAAACCCCCTTCCAGAGTAAATATTGGTATTGTTATTACTGTAAAATTGGAATCAGGTATTTGAAATCCTATGAAAATCCGAGTAATTGATGACATAATGAAAGGTGACTGTCTGTCCGTGCTTGTTCACACTTCACGTGAGGAGAGAAAGCATCCAGGCCTAGGGCCCCATGACCACGGAGGATCAACCTTTCATTGCTGCCTCGCTGCACACACAGGTAGTTCATCGGTGGTGAATGGATCAACCATCTGTGTCTTATAACTAGAGAATGCTTCTGGTCATTCTTTCTGAGAACATCTGGAAAATTTAAATTTACTGAATCTTCCTCCTTGTCCTTGAATTAAAAATGTAAAAAAAAAAAAGATCATGGATCCACACATGATGGTTGGCTTGACAGCATCTGACTCACAGACACAAACATAGTTGAATTCCTCCTTATATATCATTTATGATAAAGAATCATCGATTTATAACTCTTATCATTTATTTTGTTTTAAAGTTTCAGACTTCTTGAGTTCTTAATAAATTTTAATTTGACATCAGAGAGCCCAAAATTGCATTTTCCATCTAGCCCTTATGGGTAAAATTGGTTGGTATCCCACACCAAGGAGTTTTAGCGATAATCTTACAGACACCAGTACTTGTAATGATGAGAATTAAGAATAAAAGCATCAGTTGCTGAACTAGGCATTCCTTTAGTGATCTCTCTTAAAACAACCTTTAAAATAGGAATCCTCAAGAAACCATCATCTTTTTAAGAATAATCCTAAATAGCCTTCAGGGAGAAAGTGTAAAGAACATCTGAAAGTTCACAACAGATCTCATAGAAATGCTAATTTACATTCTGGTTAGTTATACATAATGAAGATCCAACATTTAAGGAAGCATTAAGATTATAGTTGTGGGGTGAATAAGAAGCTAGGAAAGGAAAATGGGGAAGTCCAGATGACCAGGCTTCTAGCAAGAAGGAAAGAAACAAAAGGGAAGGGAAGCAGAAACCTGTAACAGGAGTGTCACAGAAAAGGCCAAACTGGGTAGACAAAACCACAGAGGCTATGGAAAGAACTGAAAGGAAAACAAAACACTTGACATTGTTACAAGGAGCTGAAGATGATCAGAGAAAGCACAGCATGGGCATTGTCAACATACAGGTTTCCAGAATCCCCCTTAGTTTAAAAAGAGATATACATAAGGGGAGATTACGTTTGCCCTTAGTGAGGGCATCAGTATCTCTGCATATCTTGAAAGGTGCAGGCTCATCGTGATTGAGAACCAGCACTTGCCCCTCTGTATTCTAGATGCTGAGGTCTCTGGAAGCAGGCCTGGTTGGTTGGTATCTGTTTTGCACTTGGGATGCCTGGAAAATGTAAGCTTCAGGATGTAGGTATTGAATTATTCATGAATAAAGTATTTCTAAAACCGGTTGTTATTGAAATGTGCATAGGCCCTAGGTTCATTGGGGGAAAAAAATTATGCAACAAAATCAGTATCTGAAAGATGATATTGGTTAAGACTAAGACATGGTTCAGATATTTGACAATGACTAGCAGTCTTCTGAATTGTGAAGGGCAAACAAATTTGTGCTGAGCTGGAAAAGTATGTTACTAATGTTTGTGGAATTTTTTATTTTTATAAGCAAATTTTTTATTTTCTGATGCCTAAAGACTCCCTGTCTTTAACAACATTAAACCTCCATTAACGAGAAATTTATGAATGCCTATTTTCTGAATTTTTTGTCTGATTTAGATTTTCCCTCATTCTGTTTCTTGCACAGAATTCTGCCTGATTTGTCACACAGATAGGTTTTATGATGTCTCATAAATTATTAAATATTTTTGTTCTTTGGTTGGAAAATTTTATTGCAGTAAGGTCTTAAAAATACTTTCTTGTATAGAACTAGACGTTATTAAATATGATCTGTAACTTCTTGTGCAGAATGTTTCAAAGTGGTGTATTTAGTTAAAGTGCTTTATTGGTACATGATTCATATCTTGTGAAAATACATTTTCTTACACCATAAACCATATTGTCTACTCTTATTATTAAAGTGCTTAATTAACATACCTGTTGAGGCAGTATATAACAAATGTAGCCCAAAAAAGGGATAGGGGACAAAGATGATTAATGACTATAGGTCTTAGAAATGAATGTATACTTCCAAACGCCAGTCCATCTTCAGATAAAATTGAAAGTGTAGTTAAGTGTCTATAGTAAGTGTTTAGGCTGGTAGGTCCTAAACCTGTGTGATTATCAAAGTGACCTAGAAAATTATGAATACAGACTTCTGGAAACTACCCCTAAAATTCTTACTCTTTAAATGTGGAATGATGTGCAAGCATTTCTGTATATAAAAGCAGTCCTAATGATTTCTGCTTTTCAGCTTAGCTTGAGAATTTATAACTTTTCACTTTGTGTGTGTGTGCTTAATCATTCAGTCCCAGTCCATGGACTGTAGGCTGTAGGCTCCTCTGGCCGTGGGATTTCTCAGGTAAGAATACTGGAATGGGTTGCCATTTCCTCCAGGAGATCTTCGTGACTCAGAGATGGAATCCACATCTCATGTGTCTCCTGCACTGGCAGGCAGATTCTTTACCACTGAGCCACCTGGGAAACACTTTCATTTTGTAGGTGAATAAAATGAAGTCTGAGGGGTCAGAGTGAGTAGAACATGTTCTAGGATCTTGGAAAGTATTCTTCCTACTGCCTCATTCTCCAGTAGCTAAGTGCAGAGATGCTGTAACAGTCTCTTGAGACTCACTGGGAATTAAGCCTCGTTTTAAAGTGTTCCAAGTCCAGTTTTGCTTTTTTTTTTCTTTGGATTTTAAAAAAAAATGTTTTAGTAACAGTTATTTGAAACAAAAGCCAATGGAAAGAAAATTCAGTCCAATTTAAGCCCTTAGTACCCAAATTAAGACACTAAGGATATCTACCATGTCTCTACTCAAAAGACCTAGAAATATTTATAACGTGGAAGCATTTATATACTGAAATGGAGCACTTGTAAGATAACTGACTATATATTGGTGTTCCCAAGGCTATTTATAAAACTGCATATTATGTAGGTAAATCATTTATATGTGTGTGTGTATACTTAGGAGCCTGCGGACTACAATCCCTGGGGTTGCAGAGAGTCTGAGCGATACAGCTGAGCAGCTAACACTTCCTTGGGTTTCCCAGATGGCGCTAGTGGTAAAGAACCTGCTTGCCAGTGCCGGAGACATAAGAGACATGGGTCCAATCCCTGGATTGGGAAGATCCCTTGGAAAAGGGCATAGCAACCCACTCCAGATTCTTGCCTGGAAAATCCCAAGGACAGAGAAGCCTGGAGGGCTGCAATTCATGAGGACACAAAGAGTCGGGACACAACTGAAGTGATTTGGCACACACACATATACATGTATATTTTTAATGTATTTATAGAATCAGTGGATATATATACACATATGAATTACATATGTAACTTATCTGAAAGAAATGTACATAGATATTGAATATAAACATGAATACCCATTTTCAATATATTGAACATCAAAACATTTAGATATTTTCATGTGTCTCATTTTTCACAACAATGCTTTCCATGGACAGAAGAGCCTGGCAGGCTACAGTCCATGAGGTCAAAAAGATACAAATGGATGACTGACTTATTAAAATATGGTGTACATATGGTAAGATTGTTGGAAATTAAATAAAAACCAGTCCAAGATAACTTTGAGTCTGGTACTGCTCTAGAAGGTGGTACAGACAATTATGGTTTTTTAACCTATGTGTCTTGATGATACAGTTACAAGATAAGTTCCCTGTAATCTACTCCTCCAACCAGACTGTTGTGTATAAGCCCCTCCAATATAGAAATTCTGGAATTACACTCTGATAATGCCAGAGATAGATAAGTCACTAAACCACATTATTTAATTAAACCATTAATTAAACATTCTTAACTCAATCTGTCCAGTCTATTAGCCACATTCTAATTACCTAACCAGATATTTGAAACTCATTAGATTCTTGACCTTCTCTTGCCTTAGCAAACCAATCACAAAACTGACATTCGGATTGATTCTGTTTACAGAATACAGCTCATAACCATCTCCACCATCCAAAGCCCTCATCATCTTGTATATGCTCTTATAGAAGCATCTAGCCGCCATTTCCTATTTCCACACAGTGATCATACGATAACGTGACATGGAAACGTGATCGTGTAGTTCCACTAGTCAAAATCACACTGAACAAAAATCTATGCTTTTCGTGACATATGCAGCCCTTCGTGAACTGGTCTTTGTTCAGAGTCATCTGTTACTGCTGCTGTCTCTCTTACAGTGTCTTTCTCCTGTTCACACTGCACCTACACTGAACTACCAATAATATTCACTCTCTTTAATGCGCCTTTGCTTTCTCCGTTTATCTGCCTGCAAAGCTTGGGACTCATTCATCAAGTTTGAAAGATGTGAAGCTTTTCTTCACTCTTGCAAGTAGAGTTAGGTATTTTAGTTGTCTAAGCACCCATTGAGTTTTGTACACTCCATTATAGCCATTATTAAATGCAGAGTTATATTTGGCTCTGATTTAAACTATATATTTTATAAAAGCAAAAAATCATGACCGAAACTGGATGTTCAAATTGCCTTGCTCATAGCAGGTACTTAATAAAATGTCAGAAGATTATCTTAAAGAATGAAAACTTAAAATTTCCAACTCTTAGGCCCCTGCAGATAATTCCTTTAGCCAAAAGAGTTGATGAACCTATGTACCCATATTTCCTCACTACTTGAAGCAGGGATTTACTCTGTCTCAGAAATGAATTAATCATTCTTTTAAAAGTGTGGTACATTCTCCCATTTTTAAACAAATACATTAAACATTAGCTGTATTATAGATGATCTCCCTTGAGCTTTACCAATGCTGTTCAAATCATGTAATGAAATCTCCAACCCCCTCCCTTTCCTCTGTGTGATCTCAGATCGTTTCCAAGTCAAACCATTCAATATCAAGCCTATGCCCCAACCAGTAATGCTGAAGACGCTGAGGTAGAACAGTTCAATGAAGATCTACAAGACCTTTTAGAACTAACACCCAAAAGAGAGATCCTTTTCATTATAGGGGACTGGAATGCAAAAGTAGGAAGTCAAGAAACACTTGGAGTAACAGGCAAATTTTGCCTTGGAATACGGAATGAAGCAGGGCAAAGACTAATAGAGCTTTGCCAAGAGAGTGCACTGGTCATAGCAAACACCCTCTTCCAACAACACAAGTGACAACTCTAGAGGTGGACATCACCAGATGGTCAACACCAAAATCAGATTGATTACATTCTTTATAGCCAAAGATGGAGAAGCTCTATACNTGCCTTGGAATACGGAATGAAGCAGGGCAAAGACTAATAGAGCTTTGCCAAGAGAGTGCACTGGTCATAGCAAACACCCTCTTCCAACAACACAAGTGACGACTCTAGAGGTGGACATCACCAGATGGTCAACACCAAAATCAGATTGATTACATTCTTTATAGCCAAAGATGGAGAAGCTCTATACAGTCAGCAAAAACAAAACCAGGAGCTGACTGTGGCTCACATCATGAGCTCCCTATTGCCAAATTCAGACTGAAATTGAAGAAAGTAGGGAAAATCACTAGACCATTCAGATATGACCTAAATTAAATCCCTTATGATTATACAANACTGCAAGGAGGTCCAACCAGTCCATCCTAAAGGAGATCAATCCTGGGTGTTCATTGAAAGGACTGATGCTGTGGCTGTACTTTGGCCACCTCATGCAAAGAGTTGATTCATTGGAAAAGACCCTTATGCTGGGAAGGATTGGGGATAGGAGGTGAAGGGGACAACAGAGGATGAGATGGCTGGATGGCATCACCGGCTCGTTGGACATGAGTCTGAGTGAACTCCAGGAGTTGGTGATGGACGAGGGGCCGGGCGTGCCGCAATTCAAGGGGTCACAAAGAGTTGGACACGACTGAGCGACTGAACTGAAATGAACTGAACTGAACTGATAGATGAAGTGTGATTAAGATTCATTCCTTTTTCTTGGGCTCTCCAAAAAGCATTTCAAATCCAGCAAAATCTACTGAAGTAAGTACATGGAAGTGATGCTATGTATCAGAATCTTTTTTAATGGACTGAGCACAGCTAGGAAATATATATACATTTATCTCATTTAATACTTACTCTCTTCGACCATGTTCATTTCTTTACTGTTAAAGGAGCCAAGATTTAAGTTAATCTGGTCAAAGTTAAAATAAGATTCATTTCTAGGCATATTTTTGCTCATGAACTTTGATCTTTCCTAGAATTAAACTGAAATATTTTTCCAAAAAGAAAAAGGATACATCTGGGAAGGGTCTCTGACTGGTGCTTTTGAACAGGAATTGATGCTTTTGAACTGTGGTGTTGGAGAAGACTCTTGAGAGTCCCTTGGACTGCTAGGAGATCCAACCTGTCCATCTTAAGGGAAATCAGTCCTGAATATTCATTGGAAGGACTGATGTTGAAGCTGAAACTCCAATACTTTGGCCACCTGATGTGAAGAACTGACTCATTGGAAATGACCCTGATCCTGGGAAAGATTGAAGGTGGGAGGAGAAGGGGACAACAGAGGATGAGATGGTTGGATGGCATCATGGGCTCGATGGACAGGAGTTTGAGTAAGCTCTGGGAGTTGGTGATGGACAGGGAAGCTTGGCACGCTGAGGTCCATGGGGTTGCAAAGAGTCAGACATGACTGAGTGACTGAACTGAACTGGGAAGGATCTCATAGCTTGCTATTGAACATTTCTGTGATATCACTTTGCTTGAAAAAATTGAACATTCAATAATCTACAGACACATTGAAGACTTTTAGTAAATATATGTACACTGATAACTACAAAGAGATTGTGAACATTGGAAAAGTAGGTTTGTGGCCCTATAATAACCTGCTTTGCTATATCAAAGGTGTGTGGAAATTCTGTCTGGTTGTAAATCACTGGCCAATGTTGGCAGACATAGGCAGAGAGCCAGTTTTTTTGGCATAAATCTCTGATTTTCTGACAAACTCTTTAGCAATGTAAAAGCTGTTATTGAGAGCATATTGTGATGATACATCATGTCAATATTTGTTTGGCTGAGTAACACTGGGTTTAATAAATTAATTCTTAAATGCACAATTTATAACTGATGTGCTGTTTAAGAAAAAAAAATTCTGTGTGATGTTTGTTGTGAATGCCACAAACATTTTGCCGTTTTAAGTGGAGATGCTAACTTCTGTGATTTTACTAAATAAGTATTGGACAAATTAGGGCTTTTAAACATTATCCTTAAGTGTGCACATTTTGTAGCAATAACACATAAGAGACAAGGACTAAATGAGTAAGTTGTAGAGGTCTTTATCCTTTCCGACCTCTGCTATAAATCCATATTACCTGCTAGACTATTTTACTCAACATTTTCAGTTCTGGCATAGCATTAGAAGATGCTTAAAGTTTTGTTGAATAAATCAATTATTTATTGTGTTTTTTATTTTATTTTATTTTTCTGATATGTGGGAGAGATACACTTTGAGCCTTAAACCTGAAGTCTTAAAAAGGAATCATCACTATTAACTTCTTCCTGAAAAAGATAGAACACATGGACAACTAATATGTACTGAGCTTTAGCTAAGTGACTTCACTTTCACTTGTCACTTTCATGCATTGGAGAAGGAAATGGCAACCCACTCCAGTGTTCTTGCCTGGAGAATCCCAGGGACAGGGAAGTCTGGTGGGCTGCCATCTATGGGGGTTGCACAGAGGTGAACATGACTGAAGTGACTTAGCAACAGCAGCAGCAGCTTTGTATAAGACACTCCTGTGTTTTACATTCTTATTTGACCCTCATTATAGTCTACGAGTTTCAAGACTATTTTTTCACAAACTTGAGATTAAGAAGCTGGAATGTTCAAATAGATTCGGTAATTTTCCCAAGGTTACACAACAAATAAGCAGCAAAGGTATATGTAATTCAAACTCTTGCCATGAAGCCCCAAGAGAGGACACAGCTGATTGGGGCCCTGGCAAGTTCATCTAGTTCAAAACCCAGAAAGCTGGTACCTGCCCCAGTGCCTCCTTCTTTGGGCTCTCTCCACTTCTTCATTATTCATCCTGACCTATCTCTAACCCTTCCATGTAGCTTAAAGCCAGTAAGAAAGGAGGGTCGTATGAATAGAAGACTCTATAGGTGCATCCATGCTTCATGCTGCTTCATATCTATCTCTCTGACATTCTTCCATTCCTTTATTTAGGCGTTTACTTACCAAGGATACAAAGATGAATTAGACCAATTCACTGCTTTTCAGAGTTAAGGTCCATGCTCTGAGGCTTGGGGAGCCGCCGCGTTGGCTGCAGTTTCTAACTATTCCCATTTTTCGTAGGTTGCATTGGATGTTCTCAATTCCTTGTTTAAAGCCTGATGACCCCCACACTGACCCCTCACCCATCACTGCTTCCTCTTCACAGATAGCCTACACTGGTAATATAAATGGTGTTTACTGAGACTTCCCTGGTGGTCCTGTGGTTAAGACTTTGCCTTTCGATGCAGGGGGGTGTAATTCCGTCCGTGGTCAGGGAGCTAGGGTACCATGTAGCTCATGGCCAGAAACACAAAGCATAAAACAGAAGCAGTATTATAACAAATTCAATAAAGACTTGAACGAATAAAACACAAGTGGTGTTTACTAAAGAGTTGAAGATAACTGAGGCCAGCCAAGGTCAACAAATCTAGAGAAAAAGTAAGAAGCCATGTTTTAAAGCAAAAGGGCTTCCCTGGTGGCTCAGATGGTAAAGAATTCACCTACCAAGCAGGAGATGCAGGTTTGATCCCTGGGTCAGGAAGATCCTCTGGAGGAAGAAATAGCAACCCACTCTAGTATTCTTGCCTGGGAGATTTCATGAACAGAGGAGCCTGATGGGCTACAGTCCATGGGGTCACAAATAGTCAGATATGACTGAGTGACCTAACACATGTAAAGCAAAAGGCCAGGTAGTAACCAAAGGTGGGGGACTAAAGTAGGTAGAGCTTAGAATTCAGGAACTAAGATGAAACTTGAAATCCTAAACTGGTCAGGCATCAGGAATCGCACTAGTAATAAAAAGGTCATGACACAGTGGGCATTTGAGGGGTATGATTTGGCAAGAGAAAGATGAGTGAATTGTTATAGATATGTCTCAGGCAGTTGTTAAGAAATGTGAGATTTAATTTGACACAACTACTGTCCCAGTCAAGAAGCAGGAGAAATTCTGAAGTCAAGAACCCATTTGTTCAATGTTTCCTGGTGGGAACTAAAGAACCACATCAGAAAGATGCTTAATCAGGTTGAATATAGTATAGGTTGGGCTTCCCAGGTGGCTCAGCAGTAAAGAGTCCACCTGGCATTGCAGGAGATGCTGGTTTGCCCCCTGGTTCAGGAAGATCCCCTGGAGAAGGAAATGGCAACCCACTCCAGTATTCTTGCCTGGGAAATCCAATGGAGAGAGGAGCCTGGTTGGCTACAGTCCATGGGGTCACAAAAGAGTCAGACACGACTTAGTGACTAAGCGGCAACAACAATCCGTCATTCAACTGTCCATTTGATACAAAACAGTGTGGCGCCCAGAGCATCCAATTGGAGAACAAACAGGGAGAAACAGTAAAGGTGGAAGCTTCATGTTAAATGGGAAATGGAAGCCACAGAGCCAATTATAGGTACATTTCTTCTTGTTGAACAGCTTCAGAATAGAAAGTCTAAAAAATTTGCCTCTAAAGTTTTCAGTGAAATTGGAAAAAAAAAATGTGATAGGGCATATATAAAAAAGAATATCCATTCTGCCTGCCAAAGCAATCGTTTTCTTCCTCTTACCAGATTCAAGGCACAGGATAATTGCCTCTTCATGATGCTTTCTGATGAGTGTTCTAAATAAACCACTCTCAAGTGGCCCCCTTAAGAGCAGCACCCCCTAGGAATGTACCATTGAGCCTTGAAACTATAATTTGTTGCAGACACTCTGAGAAGAATGCGTGCTTTCCCAATGTCTAAACTTGATAATTAGATGTGTTTAGTTATAGTTAAAAATAAAATGAATTGGAAAGTTATCCAGGTGCAAGTTATTAACCTGGGGTGATGGCAGGCAGAGAGGAACTTCAAAAAGCAAGCTCACATTTTTGGTGCACATTACGTGATTCAGACACTTTGCTAAGCGCTGTAACAAACGTACCTCTTCATCTTGCACATTGATCCATTTATACACTTCTTCTATGGATCATGAGAGAGGTGAAAGTGACCTATTTACCAAGTAAACAGTAGGACAGAACTCAGACCCATGGTGGTTTGATTCTAAAGCTCATATTCCTTCCACTCAGTTCCAGCAACTGAGACTTAAACAGAGAATGTGCACAGCAGCACATCAGTCTAATTTCTCAGTCCATCACGTTTCTTCACATTCTGGCCCCTGGTGTCTTTATCAGAATTATATCTCTGCTATACCTCGCTCTCCACCCTTTTCTGTAACCCTTCTTGGGTAATCCATCATCCTTTTGGTCATGCTCTTCTTGCCTGGAATGTCCGTTTCTACTCTTCTCTGCCCGCAAGGTTCTTAACCAGGTACAGTACCACTCTCCTAGATGTTCGGAAATGTGTACCGCTTTCATGGTTGTCAAAAGGGGGCGCTACTGGCAGTAAGCGCCTGGTAGCTTGGGTTAACAGCAGTCTGCCATGCCCTGATGTGTGGATGGCTGCACACGACAGAGGACAGAGGACTGCTCTGTGCCAAGTGCCCATCGAACCCCACTGAGAGCACAAATCGTGAATCTTGCTTATCCCTCCAGCCCCATCACCTTCATTAACTGTTTAACATTCCACATCCTTGGACCCAAAATGGTCTTTCCCTTTTCTAGAATGCAGAAAGATTTTTTGTCTATTAGTCTGAATGTTTAGTGCTAACGTAGTTTGACCTCAACTATGAGTTGTCCTTTCTTGTTACATATATTCTTTGTGTTTCTGGTAGTTATTTGAATGATCGTTGAGGTCAGGTTCATGTCATATGTCCCTTTAATTGCAATCACAATAGCAAATATTTCTATAGCTTATGTAGCATGGATATGCCAGCCACAGTTCATATACATATATATATATATATAAACTCATTTAATTCTCCCCAAACACTATAGAATATTATCATTCCCATTTTATAGGCAGAAAAACAGAAGAACAGAGAGGTTAAGTAACTCATACAAAGTCACACAGTTAAGCCAGTAGTTCAAACCCAGAGAGTCTGGCTTCAGAGTCTGATGCTCTTACTACCAAATTCAGTGGACTTTCCTAACAAACATGTCCTGAGCAACTACCATAGACCAAACACAAAAATAAGACTTTAATTTTTAGAACATATTAATAAAACTGGTTAACTATAATAATGGAGAAACATACAGGAGATCTAAAGATGGGGACTTGACCCAGTTCAAGGGGAAAAGGGAGGCCTCCTGAAAGGATGAGGTAAACCTGGAGCATCAAGTTCAAGCCAGGGTCAATGGAAAAGCAGGGTAGAAAGTAGGCAGAGACAGCTCACGGAAGAGCCATGTCAATTAGCTTAAGCTTAAAGCCTGGGAAATCCCATGGACGGAGGGGCCTGGTGGACTACAGTCCATGGGGTCGTGAAGAGTCAGACACTACTGAGTGACTTCACTTTCACTTTTCACTTTCATTCACTGAAGAAGGAAATGGCAACCCACTCCAATATTCTTGCCTGGAGAATCCCAGGGATTGGGGAGCCTGGTGGGCTGCCGTCTATGGGATTGCACAGAGTCGGACACGACTGACGTGACTTAGCAGCAGCAGCAAACTTGTAGGCAGCTAGTTTCAAGCAGTGGGTGACCCAGTCAAGTAAGAGTTTTACAAATGGCATCTTGGAATCCAAGTGAGGATGATCCAAGGAAAGAAAGTTTATAACACTGACAGTGGTTGGGAGGATGTGGCAGTGCAGGTGTGATGATGGTGATGATGGTGGTGATGGTGATGCTGGTGATGGTGGTNCAGTGGGTGACCCAGTCAAGTAAGAGTTTTACAAATGGCATCTTGGAATCCAAGTGAGGATGATCCAAGGAAAGAAAGTTTATAACACTGACAGTGGTTGGGAGGATGTGGCAGTGCAGGTGTGATGATGGTGATGATGGTGGTGATGGTGATGCTGGTGATGGTGGTGACAATGGTGATGGTGGTGGTGATGCTGATGATGGTGATGATGGTGATGGTGGTGGTGATGGTGGTGATGGTGGTGGTGATGGTGATGTTGATGATGGTGGTGATGGTGATGGTGGTGAAGATGGTGATGGTGTGGTGATGGTGATGGTGGTGATGATGGTGATGGTAGTGACAATGGTGGTGATGGTGATGCTGGTGATGCTGATGATGGTTGTGGTGATGGTGGTGATGATGGTGATGGTGGTGATGCTGATGACGACAGTGATGATGATGGTGGTGATGACGGTGATGATGATGATGGTGATGATGATGGTGGTGATGATGGTGGTGATGATGATAGTGATGATGGTGATGATGGTGCTACGGTGGTGATGGTGGTGACAGAGGCCTGGCTGAACATGGATAGCTCTACCTTGTTGTTGTTCAGTTGCCAAATCAACGTCCAACTCCACGACCCAATGGACTGCAGTACACAAGACTTCCCTGTCCTCCACTATCTCTACCTTACATGTCCTATTGTGGACTATCCTCCGCCTCCGGCTACACTGAATTCCCTTTCTTTAACTCACCAGCATCCTCCTAGTATATCCCCATATAGCTCATATAACTTTTCATGGGTAGATGGATTGCAAATCAAGCCTACACTTCATGTACTTAAATGGAAAGCAACATGGTGCATGAAGATGAGTACTAAGCCAAGGATCATAATATTTGGATTCAGCTCCAGTGTTGCTTTTGACCACCTGTGTCACTTAACCTCTATGAGTATATTCTCTTTTCCTAGGTAAATGAGGATATTCTTGAAAAGGCCAGAAAATGTTAGAAAAGAAGGTGTCTTATCTCTTTGCCAGGGATGAATGTTACCAATCCTCTGAACACTGAATTGTTGTTTTATTATAATCCTAGAAAATATTTGTGTTTCTTATTTTGACACAGACACCTCCATTTCATCATTTTGTGACAAACAAGTTTCATTGTTATTATTTTTTAATCTGCCAATGAGCCATGCTGTGCCCTTGGTTCACTTCTTTGGAAATTCTGCTGAAGTCAGTGGGACATGGAATGATTATCTTACAGCTGAGCCTGGCCTGTGTTCCTCTGTGATTAGCGTGGCAGGAGGCCAGCGAGAACTTTGGAAGCAAAGAGCTGTATCTGCATGAACCGTGTCTCTGGAACATGAATTCCAAAGGGGCTGCAGGAAGGAAATAATGACTCTAACAGACCAGTCTTGTCCTGTTTCCATCGTCATCGACCATGCTGCCTTTTATGTAACATCTGTAAAAAAAATATATGAAGGGAGGTTGTGTGTGTGTGTGTGTGTGTGTGTGTGTGTGTGTGCTCTATGTTTGTATGGTATGTCTATCTGTGTGATGTCTGTGTAATATGTATATGAGTCTATCTTCTGAGCAAAATAAGGTTTAAAGGGAGTTCACTTATAACACCAGTTGCCCTCACTTCCCCAGAGAAGCCTCATAGTATGTGAATATCTCAGGCCTTAGCAACATTTCTTGATTAGCTATTTACGGACCTGCATCTCCCTGTGTCTAGCACGTGACAAGGATACAGGGTCCTTGTGTTCGCACTCTATGCCCAGTGTGGTTCTTGGCACATAGAAAGAGATAAAATTTTGTTGAATTGCTTGTGATCAAATCAACCCAAATTTTGGTAATTAACTTGGAGCAGTTGCTTCTCATCTTGGTATGAGCCCCAGAAATTTCTGTCAAGCAGGGGGGAAAAGTTGCTTTTAATAAGTATGGCAAGTTTAGTGTCAATATGTATGAGTCTTTGCAATCCAGTGAGAGGAAAAAGTACTCATTGAGGAATAAAAATTCATAAAACAGGAATTCAAATGGCTTATGTGTTTTTAAACATTTTCAAACTCACTAGGAATCAAAGAGCCAAATAATATACTATATATATATATATATATATATATATATATAGGGTAGTCTAAGATGTTATTTCATCCATCAAAATATCATGGATTAAAATTAATAGATGATATCTGAGCTGACAAAAGATGCAAGACATAGACCCTCTTATACAGAGGGGATATAAATGTAAAGTCATTTGATCTTTCTGGAGGACCACTCCTAATAGTCTCAAAAGTCTTAAATAGATCATTTTACCTGGTGATCTCCATTACTAGGGAATTATTCAATGCAAGTAATCAGATGTGAACAAAGGTTTCTGCACATGAATATTCATCATAGCATTATTTATAAAAGCAAAAAACAAAAAAGAAATAACCTCAACGTTAAATAATAGAGATTTAGGTATAAAGTATATTATGTAAAAATATAGTAATATCATTGGGAAAATTAGTGTGATATTTATGTGTAATATTTAATTAAAATTATATTTTGTATATTAAATATTATACTGAACTAAGTAAAAGTAAGGTATAAGATTGTGTGTGTATATATACATATATATACTGAATATTATAGACATGCTTATATTCTAACAATGGTTAGGTGATTTTAACTTTTTAATATTGTCTAAACTTTAAGTTTTAACAGTTATTGTTATCTCTTATTCAATACCAAAAGAATATAAGTTATTGAGAATATGTTAAGATTTTGGAGATCCTAAATATTTAGTATATTATCTTTAAATTTCAGGAGGAAAGGGCCAGAGGCAATCTCTTTTCTTCTACTTTCTTGCACAGTTTCTAATGCTTCAGTTGCTTGCTGAGTACCACATCAGCTAGTAAGTTCTTTTTTACTATGTCAGAACCTACTTCTAGATGCATTTTTAAAATCTTTTTTAATTCTTATGTATCTCTAGCTATGACCCTACAGATGAGACTCTTCTCTGTAATGTCTAAGAAAAATATTTCATACGCTAGTTGTTCACAGAATGACAACAGAAGTAAACTCTTCACTTTGATCTGGACCAAACTTCAAGAAAATTGGTTGAGCGTGTATGGTGTTAAAAAGGCTCTGTCTATAAACATTTTTCTTAGCTTAAGTGAAGAATCAAGCTCTGTATCTTGACCTTTGAAATGGGCTCATGCTGCCAAGAATGTTATTAGGTTTCAGACAGGAGACAGCTTTGAGTACCAGTAAGTCCATGATCAGGAGATTTTATCAGATATTTATACTTGTGGATGTATGCATGCATACTCAATCAGTCATGTCCCATCTCTTTGCAATCCCATAGACTGTAGCCCACCAGACTCCTCTTTCCATGGATTCTCCAGGCAAGAAGACTGAAGTGGGCTGCCATTTCCTCTTCCAGGGGATCTTCCCTACCCAGGGACGATACCTGCATCTTCTGCACTGGCAGCTAGATTCTTTACCACTGAGCCACCTAGGAAGCCCCATATGTATGTATAAAGAAAGTCGCTCGTTCCTGTTTGACTCTTTGCGACCCCATGGACTGTAGCCTGCCAGGTTCCTCTGTCTATGGAATTCTCCAGGCAATTCCACAATTCTACTGCTGTTCCCTTCTCCAGGGGATCTTCCCAACCCAGGGATCAAACTGGGGTCTCCTGCATTGCGGGCAGATTCTTTCCAGCTGAGCTACCAGGGAAGCCTATATGTATGTATCACTTCAGTTCAGTTCAGTAGCTCAGTCATGTCCGACTCTTTGCAACCCCATGAATAGCAGCACGCCAGGCCTCCCTGTCCTCCCAGAGTTCACTCAGACTCATGCCCATCGAGTCAGTGATGCCATCCAGCCATCTCATCTTCTGTCATCCCCTTCTCCTCCTGCCCCCAATCCCTCCCAGCATCAGAGTCCTTTCCAATGAGTCAACTCTTAGCATGAGGTGGCCAAAGTACTGGAGTTTCAGCTTCAGCATCCTTCCTTCCAAAGAAACCCCAGGGCTGATCTCCTTCAGAATGGACTGGTTGGATCTCCTTGCAGTCCAAGGGACTCTCAAGAGTCTTCTCCAGCACCACAGTTCAAAAGCATCAATTCTTCGGCACTCAGCCTTCTTCACAGTCCAACTCTCACATCCATACATGACTACTGGAAAAACCATNCTTCAGCATCCTTCCTTCCAAAGAAACCCCAGGGCTGATCTCCTTTAGAATGGACTGGTTGGATCTCCTTGCAGTGCAAGGGACTCTCAAGAGTCTTCTCCAGCACCACAGTTCAAAAGCATCAATTCTTCGGCACTCAGCCTTCTTCACAGTCCAACTCTCACATCCATACATGACTACTGGAAAAACCATAGCCTTGACTAGACGGACCTTAGTCAGCAAAGTAATATCTCTGCTTTTGAATATGCTATCTAGGTTGGTCATAACTTTTCTTCCAAGAAGTAAGCATCTTTTAATTTCATGGCTGCAGTCACCATCTGCAGTGATTTTGGAGCCCCCCAAAATAAAGTCTGACATTGTTTCCACTGTTTCCCCGTCTGCTTCCCATGAAGTGATGGGACTGGATGCCATGATCTTCGTTTTCTGAATGTTGAGCTTTAAGCCAACTTTTTCACTCTCCACTTTCACTTTCATCAAGAGCCTTTGTAGTTCCTCTTTGCTTTCTGCCATAAGGGTGGTGTCATCTGCATATCTGAGGTTATTGATATTTCTACCAGCAATCTTGATTCCAGATTGTGTTCCTGCTCATACCTATAAATCGTGGAAATATATGTCTGCCTATCAAGACATTAGAAGTCTTTGAATACTTTTTGCTATGTATTCTCTTTGTATATTGAATTTCCAAATAAGCCCTTCACATCAAAGTCCATATCCTGGAACTAATCAGCAAACAGAAAAGTGGAAAGTTAATCTCTATAGTGATTCACAGTGAAAGGAGAGAACATCTGATTGTCTGAGCTTTTGTAGTAAGGCACATTTTTATTCAGGTGTGCTTGATAAAAGCAGTTAAAAATTGGCATGACTGTGAATCTTTTCTTACAGATTTTATTGACAGATTGTGATGGCTTTATCTTTTTACTAAAGGGGCATTGTCTTAGTGTTTATCAGCTTTGTGCATATTATGAATTGTTTTATCTTAATTTTACATTATTGGCACATGCATTTTATAGATAAATAAAAATCAATTTTCTTTTGTAAAGAATATTCTTCATTCTAAATATTGATTTCTCCTGTACAATCTTACTGAGTCCAGTTGAGCCAAGTTGTCTCTATTTTGATTATATGTTTTATTTTTGGCCAATTATGACGCAGCTGCCTTTAAAACTTGGAAAACAATCCTTGCTACCAGGTCAGTGTCACTTGTTAGGCTGGAGATGTCATCCTAGATCCTTATATGGAGAAGGAATGTTGCATAATTGAAAGACAGGTTTGGAGTCAAATCTTAGGTTACTTTGTTTCTTCCAAAGTAAAATAAAAATTTTAAATGATGACACCAAGCATGAAACAGCATTTGTGGAAGTAGCTGGAAGGGTACTCAGTAAAAGTTAGCTTACTTCTTTCTCCTGCATTACCTCTCCTTGCCCCGTCCTCTTCGCAACAAGATGAACGAGAATTGTATTTTTATTGTCTTGTAAAAACAATTTTAAAAATCGGACATTTATATTCTCATTTAAGAACATGTAAATGTCTTTCATTCCTTTACCATATGTACTCCCATAAATCCTCTGAGTCACACATTTGATTTTCTGCAATGCTATTTTTCCTTTCCCTGGATAAGTAAATGATTACTTTATTCCTTCTTCTTTCTCCTATTTGATTTTTTTTTAATGTTGGCTCTGTTCTCAGGATCTAAGAAAAATACATATTAGCAGTCATGGCAGAAACATATTTATCTACAAAATAGGTTTGTTTGCAACAATGGAGCTTATTTTTCTTCATTAATAGGAGGGGTAGAGGAACAAGAAAGACCTCTAAGAAGCAAAGCTACCTCATCATTTCTTATTATATTATGTATAGGACTCCTGGATGGGAAAATTTGGCAACTAAATTTCTAAATAAATATGTATACACATATATAGAATATGATACCATATTTTGCTTTTAATTGATTATTCTGTCACGAAGCCATTGATTAAGAATTCTTTTAATTATTATATAATTCATTCATTCTTCTACTAGCTAGTTTACTGGTGCTGCTGCTAAGTCACTTCAGTCGTGTCTGACTCTGTGCGACCCTGTAGACGGCAGCCCACCAGGCTCCTCTGCCCCTTGGATTCTCCAGGCAAGACTACTGGAGTGGGTTGCCATTTCCTTCTCCAATGCTAGTTTACTAATCCCTACTAATAAGCAACATTTTATTTGTTAAATCATTTTGTGACACTGCTATATATATATTCCTGTTTTAAATTGAAAGTAATTGAAAGTAATATAAAGCTATTTATATTAACTAAACATTCTCTAAGATGCCAAGCCTACACAATTATGAACTTAAGAGTATGAAAAATGTGTATTGTTATCATATATATTCTGAATTTCTAGCAAGCATTCAGTAAATATCTATTAAACTAGTACATAAATGAATGTGTAAAACAGGGGCACCAGAACTACCCCTGTGATACATCTGCAGAGTAACTAGAGGCTGAACACTGTAGATTATATCTTAAGGTAAACAAGCTTAAACAAAAGAGAAAAACTGATGAGTTACAGCAATTGAAGAAAATATAATGAAGAGGTAAACCTAAACGTATCTTTAAATCTCCATTTAAAGGTTCAGCTTATATATTTGAAATGAATTCTACTAGATTCTGTATCTTTTTGTTGTTGTTGTTTATTTTGCCCTTTTTCATCTTTCTGCTTTGTAATAAGTTATGTACTTGAATTATAAATAAGAATGCATTTTTCAGTATCCAAAGAGAGGATCATTACACCACTGTCGTAGAAAGATTGCATGTACAACCTTTCAGAAGTAAAAGCAAAAAAACTAAATTAACCCAGGATAATCATTGTTCCTAGTATTTCATCTTGGACAATCTGTTTAATTAACTATATTTCCAAGTAATGATGAAACTAGCAAATAGCCATATCTTATTTTCCCTCTGTGAAAAATTCTTTTTCATCATTACATGGGCAATAGAAACAAACAGCAGTTATCCCAAATACTGGGGAGGAGGGAAGCAACTTCCTTTGCACAGTTTGTTAGGAGAAAAGTAGATCACTCCTGAAATGAACTGTTAAAATTTGCTCTGGTTGGATCTATATGTAAGAGTTCTGTTACTGTGTGGATTTTAGAACTTTTTGTGTCATAGGGCTACAGGGGTTTGTTGATTTCTGGAGTTATAAAAGTGTATTGGATCGTGAAGTTCTGCTGTTGTCGTTCGGTCGCTAAGTCATGTCCTGCAGCATGAACTGCAGCACGCCAGGCTCCCCTGTCCCTCACTATGTCCAGAAATTTGCTCAAACTCACATCCATTCAGTCAATGATGAAGTTTTAGTTTGTTGTATCATGAGTTATAGACTTTCGTTACATCGTTGAGTTGCAGAGTTTTATTATGTCATGGAATTATAGAAGTTTGTAGTATTGTGGAGTTATAGATATCTGTAATGTCATGGAGTTAGAGAATTTGGGGAGTAGAGAAATCATCTGGNTTCAGTCAATGATGAAGTTTTAGTTTGTTGTATCATGAGTTATAGACTTTCGTTACATCGTTGAGTTGCAGAGTTTTATTATGTCATGGAATTATAGAAGTTTGTAGTATTGTGGAGTTATAGATATCTGTAATGTCATGGAGTTAGAGAATTTGGGGAGTAGAGAAATCATCTGGTCCAAACCCCTCCTTTTGGAGCTGAGAGCCCTGCCTCCCAGTGGGATAGCTGGCAAAACCAGGGTCACACAACTGAACTGAAAATATGTCAGAATTTGTCAGTTCCTGTTTTTCTCCTCCTACATAAGAATCTTATATTTTATTTAAATTTTTATCTTTGTTTGTAAAACCAGAACAAGCTTATATGTTTCTATATTAGGAACTTAATTCTGTTGTTTTAAGGCTTATTTTCAGTTTTAAAAAAAACTAAATCCCAAAGATCTCTGCCTTTTTCTTATTAATGTTTTTCAAAGTCAATAATCTGCATATGACATCCTTGTTCAATCTACTGCAGTACTTGCATAATTTTAATTACCATTCTGTCTATAGAAGGCATTTAAATAGTACATAAATTAATCAAGGTATAAAAAATGATAAAAGATAGTCAATTTGATTTGAAGTAATCATGAATTAAATGTTACTTGAAACCTGAAATGAGTTGTCAGTTTAGTATTAAATCTAAATTCTGAATTCCCTGGCATGTAAGAATAGAGAAAAAGTATTGAATAGCTAAATTCCCTTTCCTCATAAAAGTACGTTTAATCAATGTTTAATATAAAACTGGTACATGCATATATCCCTATCTTGAGAAAAAAAACTTTTGTAGTGAAAAATTTCTCTTATGAATCTTTGATTTAAAAAAATAAGTAATATCTTTGGGCTTCCCTGATGGCTCAGCGGGTAAAGAATCCTCCTGCAGTGCAGGAGACATGAGTTCAGTCCCTGGGTCCAGAAGCTCCCCTGGAGAAGGAAATGGCAACCCACTCCTTGCCTGGAGAATCCCATGGACAGAGGCGCCTAGCGGGCTACAGTCCAAAGTATCACACAGAGTCCGACAGGACTGTAGCCATTACAAAGAAACTAAGCAAGCACAAGCAATGTCTTTACAAATGGCATAGCCATAAAAAAGGAAAAACCCACAAGCCAAATAACTTCCCCTTATAAAAAAGAGAGTGTTAATCTTGCATCATAATTCAATGAAATTCTTCCTCCTCTTCCTACATGGTCCCATGATCTCATGAATGCAGCAATTCAAATCACAGTATATGAATCTGGACGTTTTATACATTCAATGAGTGGGACAAATTTTTTGCAGTCAAATCAAAGATGATTTCTCTGATGAATGCCATCAGTGCCTATTTGCTATTTTATTGATTATGAAGAGCTTCTTTTATTTCATAAGCAGCTTGCAGGCCATGAAACTCTGTTTCATGAAAAATGGAGTCCAACCACAGATGCACTGCTTTGGTAGGGATAAGACCAGAAGAGTAGCTCTAATTAATTCCAGAATTTTCTTCCCAGATGGACTTTGATTCTTCTGAAGCACTCAGAGAAATGTATAATCAAAACCCCAGAGTTCTGTTATTGTGGCATAAAACATTCTCGCCCCAAAATGTTCAAGGGTATTTGTTGTGAGTTAACAGCCTTGATAAAAAAGAAAATCAAAAGGACCACAAAAGAATATCTGAATAAAAAAAAAAAAAGAATATCTGAATTACATCTGTGATATACCTGAATCAGTTATCTGAAAAATAAAGCTCATAAAAATGTTCAAACCCTACCTTTAGATAATGATTAATGCAAACTGTCCATGAAATGTTGGAAAATATTAATTAAATGCAAAGACTGTGGTTCTATTATGTTTTGTGTTAATAGTTATTAACTCTAACAATTGTTGACAAGAATCTTCTTGTATGTATTTCTACTTCGGAAAAAAGATTATCACCATTAAAACAAAGCAGTGCTTCTGATTTCTACTACAATCAAATTGCTATTGTTAAATGCTATGCAATTCATGATAAGAACTTACATTTCTTTATTACTTTGGAATGCTTTTATATATATTATCTTGATAAATCCCACAAAGCACTCTATGAATAAGATATTTGCATATCACAAATAAGACCGTTAGGGCTCAAAGTAATTAAATATCATATCTAGTTTATTAGTTGAGATTAAGATTGACTGAAAGAGAAACTCAAAATGTGTTGGCCTAAATAAGATAAAATTTCTTTCTTTCTTAACCCTTTACATTTATGTTTTTCTCTTGGGTCCAGGGCTGCAATCGTGATCCACGGAGCAGGACCCAAGAGGCTTTTATCTTAGTACTCTACAGTACAAAGCTTTCAGACCCAAGGTCACTTCATGGTCAAAGAAGGCTGCTGAGAGTCTGGGAATTATGATCACATTCTAGTAAGAAGGAAAACGATGTAAGGGAAGGTTAGTTTCTGGAAATCATACACCCCTTCTGGTGACAGGATCACAAGTGACCACACCTGGCTGATAAGGGACCTAGGAAATCTTATTCTAGGCCCCATGTGTCTAGTTGAAAAAAAAAAAAAAACGAACCCCTATGGAGAATCTACTTTCAGTCTCTGCTATAGTTCNAATTTGCTGGCATATTGAGTGCAGCACTTTCACAGCATCATCTTTCAGGTTTTGAAATAGCTCTACTGGAATTCCATCACCTCCACTAGTTATCTATAAGAATCTGAAAAAAGAGCAGATAGCCTCAGAGTGCAGGAGGTGGCAGGGATGGGGTTTCCAGACAGGAGACAAAGAGGGAGATTCTCTGTTTAAGAACCTGCACACGTCTCAGGCTCACCCTTAGTGGTGTATGAAGGAGGCAGACTCAAAGCATGTTACCAAAGATGCTGAGAACTGAACTGGTTGTAATATTGGCCCCAGTCTCAGACTAACCCCTGACTGTTGCATGTGTGTGACAGACACAAAGCAGCATAACAAAAGTTTGAAAACTGAACTGACATGGGAACCACCACTGACAGGCGGCAAGACATAACTTGTGATTTGAACCCAAATGGTAGGTTGCTACTGTCGCTGTCCAGTTGCTAAGTTATGTCAACTCTTTGTGATCCCATTGACTGTAGCCTCTCAGGCTCCTCTGTCCATGGGATTCTCCAGGCAAGAATACTGGAGTGAGTTCCTATTTTCTCCTCCAGGGGTCTTCTCAACCCAGGGATTGAACCTGCATCTCCTGCTTTGTAGGCAGATTCTTTACCACTGAGCCACGAGGGAAAGAGGGAAACCCTTATTAATAGGTTGATCACCTACTAAAACAACGACAGCATTCTCTGAAGATCTTAACAGAACCTACAGTTTACAGAGCTGCCATTCAAAATATACAGAATGTATATCAAATTTTCTTGACATAAAAAGACCTGGAAAAACATGACCAATTTTCAAGAGAAGCAACAATCTGGGAGAAGTGCCAAATGTCAGGATTTTTCAATCAAAGAGTGTAAAACAGCTAATATAATTGTGTTACACGAGGTCAAATGGAGCATACATGAAATGAATAAAAGATAAAAATCCTCAGCAGAGACCATAGAAACAATTTTTTCAATTGGAAATTTCAGAACTGAAAGTACAATACTTGAAATAAATAATTCATTGGATGGGTTCAATAGAAAAACAAAGTTGACAGAAGACAGAGTCAGTGAAGTTGAAGCTAGATTAGCAGAAATTCATATTACCACCACAATGGATGCAAAAATGACATTTATAAACTCTCAGTAACAAAAAACTAGAAGAGATCTCTCTTGATCTGATAAACTGCATCTATTAAAGCAACAACACCTCCCAAGCTACCATCATTCTTAGCAAATGTCTGCAAAACATCAGTGTCTGCAAAACTGTGCCTGTACAGGCACCACTGCCCTGAAAAGAAAGAAAGTGAAGTTGCTCAGTCATGTCCAACTCTTTGCAACCCCATGGGTTGTCTCTCAGGCTCCTCTGTCTGTGGAATTTTCCAGGCAAGAATACTGGAGTGAGATGCCATATACTCCCAGTTGGTCCCCTCCTCCAGGGGACCTTCCCAACCCTGGGATCAAACCCAGGTCTCCCGCACCACAGGGAGACTCTACCATGAGCCACCAGGGAAGCCCACTACACTGACGTAACACACAGAAGTGTGAACTTTGACCTGAGATTTAGAGGTATCCTCAGTGCATTCCAGATAAGGCAATGGCACCCCACTCTGGTACTCTTGCCTGGAAAATCCCATGGATGGAGGAGCCTGGTGGGCTACAGTCCATGGGGTCGCTAAGAGTCGGACACGACTGAGCGATTTCACTCTCACTTTCCACTTTCATGCATTGGAGGAGGACATGGCAGCCCACTCCAGTGTTCTTGCCTTGAGAATCCCAGGGATGAGGGAGCCTGGTGGGCTGCCGTCTATGGGGTCACACAGAGTCGGACACGACTGAGGTAACTTAGCAGCAGCAGCAGCAGTGCATTCCACCAACTGTAAGACTTGAATTTGCATGAATCCTATCTTCATCCCATCAGTGCAGTGGGCTTCCCTGGTGGTCCAGATGCTAAAGAGTCTGCCTGCAGTGAGGAAGACCCGAGTTTGATCCCTGGATTGAGAAGATCCCTTGGAGAAGGAAATGGCAACCCACTCCAGTATTCTTGCCTGGAAAATCCCATGGACAGAGAAGCCTGGCAGGCTACAGCCTGTGGGGTCGCCAAGAGTCGAACATGACCAAGCAACTTCACTTTCCTTCTTTCTTTCATCCTCAGCCCTATACACAGTCTGCCGTCATTCCCACAGGGACCTTGGACAAGGCCATTACACTGGGCTCCATTACATTGGCCATTACAGCTGGGCTTCACCGCAGGGGAACCTGCACAAACCATGATAATCCTTGGAGAATCAGAGGACGTGCTTCAATTTACCTCGACCGGGGAACTTAGAGGCAGATTTTGGGGCCTCCATTCTGCTAATTGACTTTAATTTTAAAAATAAAACATTTTGTTTTCTCTCTTAAACAAATTTCCCCAGGCTACCAGTTTTGCCTGGTTAAGGCTACAGCTCACTAAAAGGTCTGAATCCATCACTAAGTATTCACTTTGTGATCCATGTTAATAAAAATAATTCTATAATCTTTTATTTAAAACTGTGTTGTATGAAATATCATTAGATAGAGGCTATGGAAATTTTCCATTTACCTTTTATTATTCGGGGGAAATAGATACTCTGACGCACAAATTGCAAAATATAGAATTTGTTTAAAGTTAGAATTTCAAGTAAGGATTAACCAAAACAATATGCCATTGGGGAGAAAAGGGATTTTCATGTAGGCTTTTTCTCTAAGTTTCTCTAGTTCTGCCCAGGAGCAGTGTCAGCACTGGATACAGAGTGCTTGTCATGTTTGACTAAAGATAATGCAGAAAAGATTTACTGGTCTCCCTAAGTCAAGAGTTATCTCCCTGGTTCTAGGAAATTTGTTTTCATTGAGACTGACTTTAGCCATCTACATTTTTTTCACAAAGAGATAAAGTTCTTCAATTTACCCCAACTGAAATAAGAGTTTTATCTTATCATAAAACTGCCAATTACCTTGTGCTCATTGAGTTCATTTTATATTATGAAGTGAAACTAGTCCAACAATTCACCAACTGATCAGTTGAGAGTCTTGGTATTCCTGATAAGTAGGTCAAAACTCCTCTGGAATGAAATTCTGCCTTTGCCAACGAGGCTGACATTTTGTAATTCTTGTGTCTGATACCTAGGGATAATTAATAGTCTGTAATTCCTGACTCTGAGAAGTAGTATGCTGTTCCTTCTACAGTAAGTCCCCTACATATGAACAAGATCCTTTCTGAGAACGTGTTTGTAAGTACTATTTGTTTGTAAGTCCAACAAAGTTAGCCTCGGTATCCAACTGACACAATGGGTTATATAGTACTGTACTGTAATAGGTTTATGATACTTGGCATGCAAATAATAAATAGAAAACAAACACAAAAAATAAAATCTTGCAGTACTTTGAAAAGTGCACTGCAAAAGTACAACAGCTAGCACACATTGGCTGGTGTCGAGTGAACAGGCAAGAAGAGCTACTGACTGGAGGAGAGAGCGGAGGTGGGAATGGTAGAGATGAAGGATCGTCAGCAGTAGGAGACAGAAGACAAGCTTGCCTGACGTGGATGGCACAGGTTCTGGTCCCTTGCTGGAACCAGATGCTGGTTCACATCTTTGAAATTTCACAGCTGAAGATGCATNACACATTGGCTGGTGTCGAGTGAACAGGCAAGAAGAGCTACTGACTGGAGGAGAGAGCGGAGGTGGGAATGGTAGAGATGAAGGATCGTCAGCAGTAGGAGACAGAAGACAAGCTTGCCTGACGTGGATGGCACAGGTTCTGGTCCCTTGCTGGAACCAGATGCTGGTTCACATCTTTGAAATTTCACAGCTGAAGATGCATATGTAGGGGACTTACTGGGTATGTAACAAACTGTTGGATTCTCATCTCCTGAACATAATACAGTCCCTCTAATTTTACTCTCTTGCATCATTTAATCTGCTTTTTGCCCCAATTCTTAGCCTATGCATGTGCTTTGCATGTACCTGACTTAGATGGCTTTGCTTCTACCACATTAAATTATAATTCTAGAGAACTCTCCTATGAATAAAAGTGGGTTACTGTGAGAATTAAGTGAGATAATGCCTGCAAAGTGCTTAACACATGGACTGGCATGTATGAACTATACAATGAACATAAACTATTATGTCTGATAAGCCCCTTGTGAGGAGGGTCTTTGTCTTCAGAACTTTATGTAGGGTGATCAGTATAGATCCATGCCATCACTCCCTAAATTAATGTTGTCCAATAATTTCATGTGAATGATTTACACTGTGAACATATATGACAATTTTTATTTAGTACTTCCTTTCCTGAAGTTATCTTTTTTTTTTCACCTAAGAAGGTTCTTAGCAGGTTAAGTGACACTTTTAAAAAACTTCTTCCTTACTGGTGGGAGAAATGCAAACGAAATGCATCAAGTAGGGGAGACGAGCAAACAGCACGGCAAATGCAACAGGAGTCAGCTAGATAGATATATAGTAATGTCACGGGCTCTGTAACCTGGTTTAATTCATTATCATAAATTATCTTTCTACTCTTTAATAGCTGTTCAGTAAACCAAAGTGGGCTTCCCAAGTGGCTCAGTGGTAAACAGTCTGTCTGCCAATGCAGAAGATGCAAGAGACTCCAAGTTTGATCCCTGTGTTGGGAAGACCCCCTGGAGGAAGAAATAGCAGCTCACTCCAGGATTCTTGCCTAGGAAATCCCATAAACAGAGGAGCCTGGTGGGCTGCAGCCCATGGGGTTGCAAAGAGTCAGACATGACTGAGGACTGAGCACTTTGACTTGAACCAAAGCAAAATTTTAAAAGCTTCAAGGCTTTATATGAAAACAACACTAAAAACTTTGTTTATATTTGGTTAGAATCCCTTCCCCTAATCTCAGCCTGGGCAGCATTTTCTCTTTTTTATAACACAGAGAGGTGTAAAATAAACATAATTGACAGAACAAATATTTGATAAGGTGTGTGCATTACTCTTTTTCATCAAACATGCTTTGTGTCAGAATACAAATTATTTGAGAAAGAAGAGGTATAAGCTATGCATACAGTAAGTAAGCTACAATAATATATTATACAGCACAGGGAATTGAGCCAATATTTTATAATCACTTTAAATGGAGTATAATCTATAAAAATTTTGAATCACTATGTTCTACACCTGAAACTAATGTAATATTGTAAATCAACTATGTCTCAAAATAAAAAGTAAGTGAATACTTAAAAAAAAAAAAGTAAAAGATGGAAAAAAAATATTTGACGAAAGTAATGTTTTCTTTTGGTTATCTTTTCTTATTGCAGAAACCCATCACCTTAACAGGAATCCTCCAAAATTGCTTAGGCCATATAATTTTTTTGTTTTTTTTTGTTTTTTTGGTCACTGGCAATATTTCATAGTATAGCACTATACTCAATTTTCTAAGTCATTCATTTTCTCTGATCTAGAAGCTATCTTTCTTTTCTCTGACTTCAGAGCAGTCAAGTCACTCTTTTAGTGGTGACTAAGAGACCCACTTCAACGAGTTCTACTGTTATTACACTAGCAATTTCCTGTTAGAAACAGCATCAGTCACCCTGGATATGAACAGTTCTTTCGTAAAATACACTGAGAGAACCTGAGTAGAGAGTTTTTTTTTAAATCATTCTACAGAAGTACTACCTAATAGATCCTGAACTGGTATTTCTGGATGTCTCAAAATATAAACATAATGCTTTTTCAGAGGTTATTGGCACTACGTGTTATTTTTGGGCAGTAAAATCAAGCAATCGTTGTCAACTAGTTTACTATGGCTTGGATAATTTATTCTTTTTTGTATATGAATTTTTATAGCAAGTATATACACAATATATACACAAAGAAAACAATGTTAATGTTCATCAACAGGAAAATGGATAGCAATTGGTGGTATATTTATACAATGTAATGCTAGAGAGCAATAAGAAATTAACTACTGATGCATGCAATTAAATAGCTAAATCTCAGAAATATGATGAATGAAAGAAACAGCATACAGAAGACTACAAGCAGTATGATTCCCTTAATATGACCCTCAAAAAGGCAAAACTATTTTATGGTGAGAGAAATCAGAACAGTGGCTGTCTTTGAGGGAGGACAGTATTTACTAAGAAAAGGCATGAGGGAACTTGAATGATTTATTCTTTGGAGAATCACATAAAAATAAACTGTCATTAAAATCTCATTCATTTAAATCCTATTATTATTTGAACCTTCCTGGAGTATACTATGGCCAGTATTCTCTACTAGGATATTTAAACATTTATTTCACAAAAATCTATAGCCATGCTAGTCTTTCTATGGCCTTGGAAAATTGCAAACTTGAAATGAAAAGCAGCACAGTAACAGCTGTGCTTTGCTACCTAAAATTAGAGAGTCATCGTATGTATCATCACCTGGTTCCAGGTTTGCATGTGTTGAAAATATTGCTTGTGTTATCAGTCATCTGAATGTTTGCAGGTCCTAGAGAATGGCTTCAAACCTCCATTGGTAGAAATTACAAGGAACTGATCTTCAGTTCTACTTCCCTTATTCAAAATGTGGATGCAAACACCAAACTATTGTGAAAGTTATGTTAAAGAATGCATATAAACTTTTTTGCATAGTGTCAACCAATACAAGTTATCTATAGTTACAATAATTGCTAACAGTGAGTACCAAACATTTCTATCACACCAGGAACAGTCTACTTTGTAAAAAAAAAAAAAAAAAA
>SJYA01002027.1:2486955-2513971 GCA_006410615.1 Neotragus moschatus
GTCATGTAACTCATACTCCTGTCAAGATACAGACTATTTCCCTCACCTCAGTTTTCCTTATGTATCTTTTTTTTAAGGTGTTTTGATGTGGGCCATTTTTAAACTCTTTATTGAATTTGTTACAATATTTTTTCTATCTCTCTCTCTCTCTCTCTCTTTTTTTTTAATCTATGAGGCATGTGGGATCTTTGCTCCCTCACTAGGGATAGAACCTGCACCCTTGGCACTGGAAGGCCAAGTCTTAACCACTGGACTGCCAGGGAAGTTCTTCCTTGTGTCTCTTTTTAGTCAATTTTCTGCTGCCAGTCGTGGCCACCGAACCACTGATCTGCCGCAATAAGTTTGGCTTTTTTAGAATTTACTATAAATTGATTCAAATAATTTTTTGTGCCTATGTTTCCTTCATGAAACACAATATTTTAGAAATCCATCCTTGTCAGTTTTTTTTCTTATAGATGAAAAGCAATATTTTATTTCACTTCTGTTTTTCGCATTGAAAAGTAGATACTAGCGTTCAGTTCAGTTCAGTTCATTCGCTCAGTCGTGTCCAACTCTTTGTGGCCCCATGAATTGCAGCACGCCAGGCCTCCCTCTCCATCACCAACTCCCAGAGTTCACTCAGACTCACGTCCATTGAGTCAGTGATGCCATCCAGCCATCTCATCCTCGGCCATCTCCTTCTCCTCCTGCCCCAAATCCCTCCCAGCATCAGAGTCTTTTCCAGTGAGTNCAAGAATACTGTAGTGGGCTGCCATACCCTCCTCCAGGAGATCTTCCCAACCCAGAGACTGAATCCAGCTCTTCTGCATTGCAGGCAGACTCTTTAGCACTGAGCCACAAAGAAGATAGCTTGTCTAACATGGAACATTCAGGAGGAGACAGTCTACTAAAACCTACTCACTCTGTAAAGCAATAGGCCTACTTTATAATCCTGAGAAGTCTCTTATTGATATATAATTTGAAGGGCCTACAGTAAAAATTACCACATTGGAGAGCAGTAAACATTTTTTAAAAATCCATATCTAAAAGGGACACTGAAGATGAATGAATTACTTAGATGATAAAAACCTTAGAGAATTTACAAGAGAATCTCTTTCTGAACAGCAAAAGCACTGATACAGTTCTACAGATAAAAATAACCACATTGATGCATTGTCATACACAGAATGCATAGAGTAATTTCTTAAAAGCACATCTGGCTTATAACTTCCCTATACAACTGTGTGTGTTGTAGGACAATTTTTTCTAAGGTACATTTCTTTACTTCAGTTCAGATCAGTCACTCAGTCATATCCAACTCTTTGTGACTCCATGAATTGCAGCACGCCAGGCTTCCCTGTCCATCACCAACTCCCAGAGTTCACTCAAACTCACGTCCATCGAGTCGGCAATGCCATCCAGCCATCTCATCCTCTGTCGTCCCCTTCTCCTCCTGCCCCCAATCTCTCCCAGCTAGAAACTCCTAAAACAGAGCCACACAGAGAAAATTATACACAAGCATCCAGAAGAAAAACTTGTTACATACAAATGGATTTTCTCCAGTATTTCGAGGAAACATTTAATCTCTTTCAATCATGACCATCAAACCCAATCCTATATAGTGTGAATACCATAAGTTGTTGTTTGGTCACTAAGTCGTGTCTGACTCTTTTGTGACCCCATGAACTGTAACCGTCCAGGCTCCTCTGTCCACGGGATTTCTCAGGCAAGAATACTGAAGTGGGTTGCCATTTCCCTCTCTTGGGAATCTTTCCAGCTCAGAGATTGAATCTGCATCTCCTGAATTGGCAGCTGGGTTCTTTACCCCAAGCCAGTAAGGAAGCCCTGAAGACCATAAGAACTAGAACTTTTTCATTTTCTCATCAGAATCCTCACCACCTAACATTAAGCTAGACACTGTAAACACTCAAAATATTNGGAATCTTTCCAACTCAGAGATTGAATCTGCATCTCCTGAATTGGCAGCTGGGTTCTTTACCCCAAGCCAGTAAGGAAGCCCTGAAGACCATAAGAACTAGAACTTTTTCATTTTCTCATCAGAATCCTCACCACCTAACATTAAGCTAGACACTGTAAACACTCAAAATATTTCAGAGTATATAAATAGCATACAAAAATTGAACAAACAGGTTTTTATGATTTTTTTGACATTCACTGAAATGTCTCTACCCCTGACCAAAGCCTCCAGAAACACACAAGTAGTTAAGTGAATTAGGTTGAGTGTTAACAGCAATGACAGGAAATACACAGCATGGGCAAAATGCAAGACATCAGATATTAAGGTATTAAGAAGGAATTGCTACATGAAGGATCTGAGCTTTGGTTAGGTGGCCTTAGGGAGGATTTAAGGGAGCAGAGCTTCACTCTGGATAAAGCATTGTCAGGAAGCACGGATAATTCTTTTGAGTCTCTCAATAAATCTTATCTTGGATGAGGGTAAATTAGAATGAAGAAACTCAATCCATAGTTAGTAAAGAAGACGTATTTCATCATATCAGATAAGATAGAGGAGTGGAGGGAGGCTCAGAATATTTTTTTTTCTAAGTGTTCATGCATAATTACAGAGTGGTCTTATTTTTGTCTTGATCCAACATATTCATACAGTGGCCTCTGCTGACATTGGTGCTCTTAAAACCGTTGATAATACCAAGGCCTGGCTGACAGTACCTGGCAAGTCTCTAGCTGCCTAAGGCCACTTCGGTTTTTCTTAACATTAACCTAGTATTTACTCTTTCAGCTGTGACTTTCATCCTTAAAGTGTGCTCAATGCAATAATTTCAAATTACATGCCAACCTCAAAGTACACTTTGAAGATAATGGGCTAAAATCTTGAAATGGATAGAAAGTAGGAAAGGATGAGCACCAAAAATTTTTTTAAATGGTTGCTTACATAACTTAAAATAATGTGGTGGGATAATGAAATGCTTTTTTTTGAGGCTTTTCTCTATTTTCTAATGAAAACTGTTTTTCTGATATGTGTGAAATGCTGTGAATAAGGTGTTAAATGTTCAGAGTACTCAGAATTATTTTTATTATGAATAATTCCATGGCAATGATTAGTAAACAGAGTTTTTTTCACAGTATAAAGCATTTCAGATGAATGCAATACCAATTTTCACAGCCCCACTACCTTTGAAAGAAGGTGTTTCATTGTGATTGTAGGAGGGAGGGGTCCCTGCAGATATATGATTATAAGTAGTACTAACTGAAAACCATTAAGTTAGAACTGAACAGCTTGGTGGAGAAAGGAAAAAGAGAATGTTGAGATTTCTAACTCCAAATGAGAGCCCCTGGGGTTTTCTGCTCAGTCTTTCTGCAGGTTTTCACAGACTTTGGTTTCAGACTATATTTTTAAGGCTTATGTTCTAGGACCCATTCATTCTATTAGAGTCTTTTAAAATGTGTGATTTACAAGACATAAATTTTGTCCTCAAATGTAAGAAAAACAGCAGGGAAGTGAACTGCTAATGGATATCCACTCAAATATCTGATTACTAACATGAAGCCTCCCAATTAGCTGTTCTGTTTTGTCTGTCCAAAAAAATCACTGTCAATTCCAAGTATGAGATCATAAGAAAATTATGTAATAGGAAAAAATAAACTTGGACAACTAAAAGTAGCCTTTCATTCATTTATTTGATTCAACAAGTATCTTCCAAGTGTCTACTGTATTCTGGGCATGTTCTAGAGATACCAAACTGGATTGGATAAGTTTTTATCAGAAATTACTATGTATTCAAGGTGAAAGGAAGGGAGTGGAAGTTGGGGTATACATAGTTTCACCTGCTATCTGTATTAATTTCCTATCGTTGCTGAACAAGTTCCTATAATCCTGTGGCTTAAAACAATGCAAGTTTATTCTCTAGCAGTTCTGCTGCTGGTGCTAAGTCTCTTCAGTCGTGTCCGACTCTGTGCGACCCCATAGACGGCAGCCCACCAGGCTCCCCCATCCCTGGGATTCTCCAGGCAAGAACACTGAAGTGGTTTGCCATTTCCTTCTCCAATGCATGAAAGTGAAAACTGAAAGTGAAGTCACTCAGTCATGTCCGACTCTTAGCGACCCCATGGACTGCAGCCCACCAGGCTCCTCCGTCCATGGGATTTTCCAGGCAAGAGTACTGGAGTGGGGTGCCATTGCCTTCTAACAGTTCTGGAGAAGTCCAAAATGGGTCTCATTGAGCTAAAATCAAGGTGTAAGCAGGCTGCATTCCTTCAGACAGTCTAGGAAGACTGCACATTTCACTACTCATTCTTCTGCTTCCTTCTTCCATCTTTGAAAGACACTTGTGATTACATTAGGTCCACATGGGTAATTCAAGACACATTTAAAAACTTAGAATATAATTGCTTCACAATGTTTTGTTAGTTTCTGCTGAACAACATCATAAATCAGTTATAGGGAAGTCATTCAGTCTTGTGCAACTCTTTGTGACCCCGTGGACTATAGCCCACCAGGCTCCTCCATCCATGGGATTCTCCAGGCAAGAATACTGGAGTGGGTTGCCATTTCCTTCTCCAGGGGATCTTCCTGACCCAGGGATCGAACTCAGGTCTCCCGCATTGCAGGCAGATGCTTTAATCTCTGAGCCAAGTATACCTATATCCCCTCCTTCTGGAGCCTCCCTCCCACCTGCCCATCCCGCCCCTCTAGGTCATCACAGGGCATCGAATTGACCTCCGTGTGCTATAGGGCAGCTTCCCACTTTTCAGGGCATTCATTTGACTTCACAGTATATTTATTTCTATTTAATATTTCAATTTCAGCTAAAATTACCTTTCAAATTCCTTTTAGTTAAGAGTGAATTCCTTTTCGTTAAAAGTCAAATTCTTTTTGCCACTACAATGTCAGAGAGTAATTAACACATTTCCAGTTAAAAATATCAATGTATTTCCACTTAGTACACATTTTAAAACACAGATGTATTATAATGTCACATTTCTTATTGTTTCTCAAACCTCAGAAATGTGCTACTCTCTCAGAGCAATCATCTATATTTTAATTATATAAACACTATAAACTTGATGGAGTAGAACTTAACATTCTACTAGAAATTATCATGACAGAAACACTTTCAAAGNATTTCCACTTAGTACACATTTTAAAACACAGATGTATTATAATGTCACATTTCTTATTGTTTCTCAAACCTCAGAAATGTGCTACTCTCTCAGAGCAATCATCTATATTTTAATTATATAAACACTATAAACTTGATGGAGTAGAACTTAACATTCTACTAGAAATTATCATGACAGAAACACTTTCAAAGGTTTTTTTCTGAAACAGTTACTTGAGACTGAATATTGTGGAAGATTTATGTGATAGAAATTCTCTAAAGAGTTTAAAGTGTTTCCACATACTGATTTCACTCTCCTGCGTTTTAAAAGAATGTGTAAATATTTGAAAATTAAATTATTCCAGGTGAAGATACTGTCAGAGTGACTGTACTGATCATATTTTACATTTGTAGCATATATTTTAAATTCTTGGCAGTTTTAAGTTTAGAAACTCATACTATTTTCTCCTTTCTCTTAAAAAAAATTTTCTCAAATTTTATATAAAACAAGCCTAAAAGATTTAACATTAGCTTCCCAAGATAGTTTTAATAGGTTGAATGTGCTGTCATTCACATACCATACAATTTACCCATTTAAAGTGTACAACTTATTGAGTTTTAGTATATTCACATGAGTTCTACTTTTAAATTTTTAATTAATTTTAATTGAAATATAATTGTTTTTGTTATGCTCATATGTGTCTGACTCTTTGCAGCCCTGTGGACTGTAGCACACCTGACTTCCCAGTCCTTCATCATCTCCCGGAGCTTGCTCAAACTCATGCCTATTGAGTCAGTGACGGCATCCAACCAACTCATCCTCTATCATCCCTTTCTTCTCCTTTCTTTAATCTTTCCCAGCATCAGCATCTTTTCTAAGGAGTCAGCTTTTCACATCAGGTGGCCAAAGTATTGGAGCTTCAGCTTCAGCATCAGTCTTTCCAATGAACATTCAGGGTTAATTTCCTTTAGGATNATGAGAGGGTTTCCTACTGTTTGGAAACTTCTCCTTCACAACTCCCTGTCCAGGACAGGTCTCCATCCCTAACTCTTTTCGTCTCTCCTTTTGTCTTTTGTATTTTGTCCTACCTCCTTTTGAAGAGAATGGGCTGCCTTTCTGGGTGCCTGGTGTCTTCCACCAGAATTTAGAAGGGTTTTTGTGGAAGTTGCTCAGCACTCAAATGATCTTTTGATGAATTTGTCGGGGAGAAAGTGGTCTCCCCATCCTATTCCTCCACCATCTTGGGACTGCCCCCCCCCCCAATGATTACTTTTATCTGCACAGTAAAAACTTGCTTCTGGTGAGTGTTCTATTTCTGTCATTTGTGTTATGGTCTTTGCTTCCTTTTCTCCTTTTTGCAGGGTATTATTCTACATATCTTATTTTATGATAATAAGGTAATTTTAAAGGATGCTACTCATTCCTGGCATTTATAGGAGCTTCATATGATAAGACTATCTCTCCAGAATTAAAATCATTTGAATGCAGAATTGTTTATGTCTTAGTTCTGACTCTTTACAGGCAACTGAAATTGGCAATTTAGTTGCTCACATTCAGAGTTCTACTTTTCTGCACTGCTTTATCAACCAATTGCTGTTGTTTAGTCACTAAGTTGTGTCTTGACTCTTTGCAATCCATGCATGCCAAACTTCTGTCCATGGGATTTCCCAGGCAAGAATACTAGAGCGAGTGGCCATTTCCTTCCTCCGGGGGATCTTCCCAACCCAGGGATCAAACATGCATCTCCTGTATTGGCAGGTAGGTTCTTTACCACTGAGACACCAGGGAAGCCCTACCAACAAATTGCTTTCTGCCAAATGGCATGTCTGAATGTCTTTATTCAATACTGCATTCCTTGTTATTTGGATGGTTCCAAAAATGGTTCTAAGAAGCAGACTTTCAGTTTGTGCCTTCTTTTCTCTTCAAGTAAGTAGTTATTTATTTTCTACTGACTTTAAACAAACATGTTTTCCTTGTCGGGCCTTATCTCTGTCTCTGCAGACATACTCTCTAAGTATTTTCTGTTCCCCTGTTAATATTCACATTAGTAGTTTGGAGAAACAGATATCTTCTAGTTTTATCAATGATAAAATTTTATTTTATTCCCATTATCTTTACTGTTTGGGGGGATGTTCACAATAAAGTGATTTTGATTTCCTGGGGTTTCTGCATGTGGTGTTCAGGCTCAGATTTATCCTAGGAGATTCCAAACCAAGAAATTTTTAAAAGTTAAAAGTTATCTTTGGTAGGAAACATCTCTGAGACATCTGGAAAGAAACAAAACTAGAACATTTAAGGAGAGACCTCCTACCCCAACTTAAGCCACATAGGATATCCACCAATGATGCCCACCCAATGTGAGTTAAACATAAACACTTAAAATTTATATCTTCAAATCATAAAACAAATGCTCAAATAAAACACTATACATCATAGGAGAATCAGCTGACAACAGATCTGGACTCTTAAGTACTTCATATACTAAAAGCATCAAATTCAGAATATAAATATGTTTAAAATAAAAATAAATATTTAAATAAGTAAATTATTTAGAGATGTCTTTCATCAGTTTTTTGTTCATTTTTAAAGTCTTTATTGAATTTGTTACAATATTGTTTCTGTTTTATGTTTTAATTTTTTGGCCACAAAATATGTGAGATCTTAGTTCCCTGACCAGGGGTAGAAGCTACACCCTCTGCATTAGAAGGCCTAGTCTTAACCACTGGACCACCAAAAAAAGTCCCTACTCCAGCATTTTAATTTTAGAATTCAAGTTTTTCTCTAAAATTATAGATGTTTAAAAACTTTGGTGCTAAACATCAAGAATAATTAACTGATCATAAGTCACTATGAAAATGAAGTGTAGGTAAAATGCATTATAAACACTTAGACGTCCTATTATATTACTATTGGTTACTGTTTGTTGATTATGATGACTGAATATATAATGATATATCTCCAGGTGAAAGAATTTATCTCTTGGTGGAAGTAAAAATCAAGATTGGAAGAAAATATCAGTCTAATACATTGATCAATGTTTAAATTTCCTCTATAACATCTTTGGACTTCCCTTGTGGCTCAGTTGATAAAGAATCTGTCTGCAATGCAGGAGATGCACATTCANGGTGAAAGAATTTATCTCTTGGTGGAAGTAAAAATCAAGATTGGAAGAAAATATCAGTCTAATACATTGATCAATGTTTAAATTTCCTCTATAACATCTTTGGACTTCCCTTGTGGCTCAGTTGATAAAGAATCTGTCTGCAATGCAGGAGATGCACATTCAATCCTTGGGTTAGGAAGAACCCTGGAGAAGGAAATGGCAACCCACTCCAATATTCTTGCCTGAAGAATCCCATGGATGGAGGAGTTTGGTGGGCTGCAGTACATGGGGTCACATGAGTCAGATACAACTTAACAAATTAACCACCACCACCATAACATAATCCTCAATTAATTATCCAGTTGACATCTAGTCAAGCCATCTCTCAGATCTGTAGAGCTGTCCATTCCATCTTTGGACAACTTTGGTATAATACTGGTATTAATCATATTTCTTTGATTTTAAGCATCTCAACTTTTCTCTAAACTGCATTTTCAAATTTAAAATCTTTAGCCTACTTCTCAAGGTCACTACTCTCAAAGTGGTACCCTTGGTTTTAATTGTTCCCTGATAGCATTTTGACTAGAAGATATTTCCATTTCTTTGCATACAGCTCAGCAAAGAGATCAGATCAGATCAGTCGCTCAGTCGTGTCCGACTCTTTGTGACCCCATGAATCGCAGCATGCCAGGCCTCCCTGTCCATCACCATCTCCCGAAGTTCACTCAAACTCACATCCATCGAGTTAGTGACACCATCCAGCCATCTCATCATCTGTTGGCCCTTTCTCTTCCTGCCCCCAATCCCTCCCAGCATCAGAGTCTTTTCCAATGAGTCAGCTCATCACATAAGGTGGCCAAAATACTGGAGTTTCAGCTTTAGCATCAATCCTTCCAAAGAACACCCAGGACTGATCTCCTTCAGAATGGACTAACTGGTTGGATCTCCTTGCAGTCCAAGGGACTCTCAAGAGTCTTCTCCAACACCACAGTTCAAAAGCATCAATAGAGGTGCATTAAGGGGTCTAGATAAGCAACTCAGTATTGTATTTGTATTTGTAATAAAAGCTTTATATACCTAAGCCCACTTATTTAGACATTAATGCTATTGATTATGTTTCATTCCTTCTATAGAGTATGACACTAGAAAATAAACATTTGTGTGTTGACACTGGCTTTTTTTGTCCCTTTGACAATATATATTATCTAAGTAAAACTGAAAAATTTGGATTACAAGACTGCTGATTATACACACATATTTCAAAAAAGATCTTGAAAAACTCAGACATTACACAAAATTGTGCATATAAATGTTCTTTGGTTCAATAAATATGAATAAATAAGACTTTGGTGCTTATTTTTTCCCCTCAACATTTTCAGATTAGTAGAAAAGAAGTAGCAGAGCATTCAACATTTTCAAAAGCAATCTTTCATAAAGATGAGTTAAATTCTATATACATATAGTTACCCGAACAAGTATTGAAAAATTTGCTTTGGATATGAAATAACTGATTTATTTGAATCAAGATCTGGGTCTCATCTCAATGCACAAAATCTAAACATATAATGATCATGTTGCTAGATGATGGTGGATTGGCTTTCTGATAATTCTGTAGAGAATAGCAAAGTTATACTATCCAAACTATTTATGTGTCTCAAGAGTTCTCCAAGTTCATGCTCTAGTGAAATTAGTTTTTCCTACTGGAACAAGAAATAAAGCTCTCATTTGCCAGAAACTAAACTCTCTGTCTTTGGGTAAATAATGTAGTTTCTCTGTGTCTTGGTTTGTAAAACAAGGTGTTAAATTTTTAACACACTGTTGAGTTCCAAATTTTGACCATGTGATACTTATGCTAAGTTAAGTAAACAGAGCATTCAATATCTCAAAAATGTTTTGTTTTTTCATTAAGGAGGTGCAACCCCAAGGAATAGAGGGAGGAAAATAAGAAATGGGGCTTGAAAGGATTAGAAGCAACACAACGTGATGTCATGCTCCTACTCGAGTTCCTACTTCACAATAAGCATAAAGACACAGCCAGTCAACCATCAGAGGCATCTGCTCTTAACTCTCAGCTAAGAGCTCAATTTCGGCCTCGCACGTAGCTCAGTGGTAGAGAATCTGCCTGCCAATGCAGGAGACACAGGTTCAATCCCTGGATCAGGAAGATCACCTGGGGAAAGAAATGACAACTCACTCCAGTATTGTTGCCTAGAAAATCCCACGGACAGAGAAGCCTGGGGGGCTACAGTCCATGGGGTTGCAGAGTCAGACATGACTAAGTGACTGAGCAGGTAGGCAGACAAGAGATCAGTTACATGGGGCATCTCCATAAGGACTGCTTGGAAACAAACCATTATAAGGAGGAAGGATAAGGAATTTATCTACTTAGTCCCCTTTGAACTCCTCTCTGCCATTTATCAAAGTTGGCCCCAAAGGAAGATAATTACTCTGTACTTCTGAGTTTGTATTGTCCAGGCCTTCACAATCTGCTCAGGAAGCTGGACCCTGTAACGTGTCATTACATCCAAGTTAGAATAAATGTGAGTGGCCAAGGGCTCTGAGAGTAGCAGCATCTCATAGCCCACAGATAGTGAATCTCCCATGGCAATGGCTGGAGTAGGTATGAATCTGAGTTTCTTGCAAATATACAAAGTCAAGAGACTCTGAGAAGACTTATGTGATGTACCAACACCAAAGGTTTCAATTCACACGTGTTTGTTGATTTTTTTTTTTTTTTTTGGCTGTGCTGTGTGACATGTGGGACCTTAGTTCCTCAACCAGGAATTGAACCTGTCCCCTGTGTATTGAAAGCACAGAGTCTTAACCATTGCACCACCAGGGAAGTCTTGTCACATTCGTTTTTCCTAAATATATGCAGTTATACTATATTCTGATTGTGCTATGAGCATCTTATTAGCAAAAAATCTGTTTTGAAGAAGTTTATTTTAAGACATGCTTTGGATATCAAAGCAGTAATGTTGGGGATGATATTATATATATATATATATGTGTGTGTGTGTATATATACATATGTATATGAATTTGGAGCTTAAGGGAGAAATTTGAATTGCAGATATAAATTTAGGTGCCATTAGTTACTACTTAAAACCATGAGACTAGATAAATATATTATATTCTTGGGTTCAAGGGAGGCCACCCCAAAATATGCTCCAATGTCATATTCATTATTTTGAGCTAAAGTTACTTAAGGAATGGCCAATGAAGAGGGATGCTCTGAGCCTTCTCTCTGTCTCCCTAAAAGCAGAAACTAATCTCTCATTCTTCTCTGAATCTGGAGAAAGAAGAGCATTTTTATCTCCAGAGATAGAGAATTTGGCTAGGAAGTCTATATAAATAAGTCTATGATGCTTAATTAACTTACGAACCCAAGCTCAAACTCTGGTTAGATTCTTCACTAATTGAGCACTCAAAACCCGAGTTTTTTTTTTTTTTCTTTTTGTCCCATCAATTCCTCATAAATGTATTGCTTCTTTGCCTTAAAAATATAAAAGCTGCCTTCTTCAACCACTTCTTAAGTCTTATTTCTAAGAGACTTCCATGTGAATGAATTAAAATTTTTCTCCTATTAATCTGTTCTATTAATTTATGTTAGTCCTATTTTGTCCTAATTTGTCCTATTAATCTGTGTTAGTTTTGTTATTAGTCCCGCCACAAGAACTCAAGAAGGACAGAAGGGGAAATGTTCCCCTCCCTGACAATACTTTTAAGTCGCTGTATAACTTATCATGTCTATTATTCATTTTCTTTCTTAGATACAAGATCTACAAAGAAGGAATATGACTGTTCTGTTTACCTATGTGTTCTGGAAGTTTGGAAGAATGCCTAGCATCAGAAAAATATTTGGAATTTTGTTGATCGGGAAAAGGTTATAACTTGAGAGTAGAAAATGGAGAAAGGAATGTTGAAGATTCAAGGAGAGAGAACTTACAATGTTCTAAGTTGGAGCATACATTAGGGAAGTTTCAAGTTGCTGCAGAAGGCTAAGATTTAAGACTTGTGATCATAATTTAATGCAAGTCCATTCATTGTGGCTATCTTCTCCAACTACATTGGGATGTAGAATTAGAGGAGCAGACTTACAAAGAGCTCTGTTCAACTAAAGTAAGAGCGTCAAAGTGATTCAAACAGGCTGGAGAGATGGAAATGAGATAATTTCAGTGATGGTTCATGAAGTCTGAACTGCCTAGACAGCAAAGAAACCCTCTGTCTGAAGGGATGAAAGACAATGAAAAGACATGGGATAGATCCAAGATTCTGACTGATGATAAATTGTTCAAATGTGGGGTTAAGGGGACTCAGTCCATGAATTAGGAAGCCAAAGATTAGTCATCTGAGAGTGGGATGGCTGAAACTATAGCTCTGGGTGTAATGTGATTATTGAGGTGTTGAGATGACCTTCAGGAAGAAATGCTTAGACACAAGGTCAACGAGCAGGAATGGTTACCTAGAGCTCAGATCCCAGATAACAGGTAATTGCTGCTAATAAGAAGGCCCTGGTGCCTCATGATGTTCAACAAAATGGTATAAATCTTATTCAGACAGCTGATCAGACTTGCACTTTCACATATAGGCCAGCTTGTCCCCAAAGTACACAGTAATTACAAAGCAGAATACAAGTGAGTTCTCCGTTTGCAGAGTCCCAAGACAAGATTCTCTTTTAGATGCCAGAAGGGAGAAAATTAAACTCATCCTTCTATTGTAGTTAGAATTTCATCTAATTAAATTAAAGAACAGATTGAATAGTTTAACATATTTCAACGTTCATATGGCATTGAAAATCCTGGGTTGGCAGCTGTGTAAATCAGCAGGAAACCAGAGGAAGGCAGGAATGAAATGAATATTTAGAAGTGGAAATAACAAGCAGTGCTATTTCTAAAACATCCTTTGCTGCTTACATGGCAGCACCAGCAATTAAGATGTTAATTTAATGTTATTAATATACTATCAAGACATAATAGTAATTAAAACATCATAAGTTTTAATATATACCTATTTAATTTTACTTATAATCTCAGGAGCTGAACACATAAAAGAGANAGAAGTGGAAATAACAAGCAGTGCTATTTCTAAAACATCCTTTGCTGCTTACATGGCAGCACCAGCAATTAAGATGTTAATTTAATGTTATTAATATACTATCAAGACATAATAGTAATTAAAACATCATAAGTTTTAATATATACCTATTTAATTTTACTTATAATCTCAGGAGCTGAGCACATAAAAGAGAAGCATATATCTTGAGCTCTTCATTTGTCTCCTTTATCCATTAACTTCCAGAAATATAAACAACCACTGTTATGATTATCATACCCAGACAACATCCAAATGTGCTTTGAGATGTGTAGCATAAAAATGCTTTGACATTCAGCATCATCACTTATACCCAGATGCATAGTTACATAATTCCTGGGTCCTTAAAGTGAGCTAAAGCCTCCACATTTTACTATTTACCATTTTGCTTGTGTTAAAATTCTCTTAAGTGCTGAGAAGCAGAAAGAATTGTATGATGAATCCCTCTACACTCATAATGCTAATTTGATAACTACCAAGATTTTACCACAATTTTATTTTCTGCATTTTTTAATTGAAAGTTTTGAAGAAGAATGTCAAGTATCATTTCATTTCTACACATTTCAGAATTTTATAGCTTGGCATTCTAGTGTTATGGGGCTTCTCTGGTGAGTCAGTGGTAAAGAATCTGCCTGTAAAGCAGGAGACTGGAGTTCAATCCCTGGGTTGGGAAGATCCCCTGGAGAAGGTAATAGCAACTCATTCCAGTATTCTTGCCTCAGAAATCCCTCAGACAGAGGAGTCTGGTGGGTTACACTCCATGGAATTGCAAAGAGTCGGACACAACTTAGCAACTAAACAACAACAAATAGAACTCCATGTTGTGAAAGTACCACAGCTTGTTATTGTACGGTTATTCACACAAAAGGGCACATGGGGCTTTTATAGCTATGCTTTTGGAATCGAGCCAAAGAACCCTTTGGCTAGATCTAAGATTTATGTTGAATCAGATATCCTTGCCTTGCTCCCAGTATTTAGGGGGAAAGCATTCAATCTTCTTGTAGGCATTCTTTGTAGGTGTTCTTTATCAAGTTGAGCTTAACTGGTGGCTTAGATGGTAAAGCGTCTGCCTACAATGCGGAAGATCCGGGTTCAATCCCTGGGTCGGGAAGATCCCCTGGAGAAGGAAATAGTAACCCACTCCAGTATTCTTGCCTGGAAAATCCCATGGACAGAGGAGCCTGGTAGGCTACAGTCCATGGGGTCGCAAAGAGTAGGACACGACTGAGCGACTTTCTTTCTTTCTTTCTTTATCAAGTTAAGGAAGTTCTCTGCTATTCCTACTCTTCTGAAAATTTTTTGCATGAAAATGTGTTGAATTTTGTCAGATGCTTTTTCTTTATTGATTGATAGGATTATATGACTTTTATTATTTAGCCTGTTAATATGGTGAATTACATTGATTGATTTTCTAATATTGAGCCAACCTAGCATCCCTGGAATAGACTCCACTTGATCTTGATGTATATAATTCCTTTTATACTTTACTTAAGTCTGTTTGTTAATATTTTCCTGAGAAATTTTGTGCCCATATTCATGATCTGTAGATTTTTTTTTTTTTTCCAGTACTGGTTTTCTTATCAGAGAAATACTAGCTTCATAAAGCAAATTAGAAAGTATTCCTTCCTCTCCTACTTTCTGAGATTGTATAAATTGGTGTCCATTCTTCTGCAAATATTTTATAAAAGTTTCTAGTGAAAGCATCTCTGCCTGGAGGTTTCTTTTTTGCAAATTTTAAAATTATGAATTCACTTGCCTTCACAGCTATAGTTACATTAGGTGAGCTACTACGACACTTTGTGCTTTTCAAGGAAGTGATCCATTTCCTGGAAGTTATCCAATTCATATGTGTAGAGTTGTTTATAGGATTCCTTTATCATTCTTGGGCTTCCCTGGTGACTCAGACGGTAAACAATCTGCCTGCAATGCAGGAGACCTGAGTTCAACCCCTGGGTCAGGAAGATCTCCTGGAGAAAGGAATGGCTACACACCCTAAGATTGTTGCCTGGAGAATTCCATGGACTGAGGAGATTTCCAGGCTATAGTCCATGGAGTTGCAAAGAGTTGGACACAACTGAGTGACTAAGACTTTCACACATTATCATTCTTAGATGTATGCAAGGTTTGCAGTTACATGTCATGTTTTATTCCTGACATTGGTGTCTTCTCTCTGTTTTTGTCAGTCTTTATAAATGCTTGTCAATTGTATTGACTGCTGGGGTCCAGCCCCGGTGGATCCAGGGAATTCAAAGCGGGGATGGAGTCAGCGAGGAGAGACTTATTTATTTAGAAATATAAAGAGAGATTAGGAAAGAATAGTGTACTAGGAAAATTAATGGAGAAAAGAGGCTGAATAACTTGGTTTACGCGGAGAATCAATAAAACTCCATGACAAGGCGTTTGCACCGTCCACGTAGGCCACTGGTGCCCGCTTGAATAGCGGAGGGTGCCCTGCCTTGGGCTCCGTCTCACGTGGGGTCTTAGAAGCCAGGGCAAATAAGTAGACACAGTGAGCCTCCACGCTGCAGATGGGAATTCAGCCAGAAAACGGAGAAAAGAACGACATGGGGGAGCCAAGCATCGGTGCCAGACCCACAACTTTATTTTCAAAAGCAGCTTATATACCCCAAGTTGTATATAAAGAAATAATGGAATATGCAGAGTTATGCAGGGGCAGCAGTCCTGACCTTTATTGAGACCAGGCTTTCTTTTTGCATATCTTCCTGNAGTCTTTCCCAGCATCAGGGTCTTTTTCAATGAGTCAGTTCTTCGCATCAGGTGGCCAAAGTATTGGAGTATCAATCCTTCCAATGAATACTCAGGACTGATTTCCTTTAGGATGGACTGGTTTGATCTCCTTGCAGCCCACTGGAGCTGTTTTATAGCTACTGAAACCCATCCTCACAACAGCCTCCAGGTCTGGACACACAGTACTGGGGGCATGATTCCTGCTGCTCCCCTTTGCCTGACAACACAATAAAGCTATTCTTTACTACTTCCCTCAAAACTGTCTCTGAGGTTTAAGTTAGACGATATCCGATGGATTTTTTGAGGAGAATTTCACCTTAGTGAATTACAGAACTGAATTACTAAAGAGAAATATTGGAAAAGGAAATGGAAACCCATTCCAGTAGTCTTGCCTGGAAGATTCCACAGACAGAGAAGCCTGGCAGGCTTCAGTCCATGGGGTTACAGAGTCTGACTCGACTGAGCAACTAAACACCTGTGCAAAGGGAAATATTTCTAATTTCATACCCAAAGTTTGGCTGCCTTAGTCATTCCAACACAAACACAAAAGAGAATCATTCTAGTATCGATTATTTCTCAGTGAATTTTTAACTCCTTACATTTCTAACCCGATTTGGGTGGGATCCTGTATGTAATTCATTAAGAGGCCAGTTTATTCCCACTTTATCCAAGGTGGATCTACATTTGACCCTTCAGCTCCTGACATTTTAGTGCATGCTGACTCTGAAATCAGTAAATATTAGCAGTACTTTGCTTCAAACCAGGTGTTAAGGCTTACGGTGAGAGAGGAATTCCTGAACTCTGATTTTCTTTAGTCTACTATTCCCAAGTCAAAGAAAGAAGCAAAGAAAATCTTTTGAAGTGGGATTCTCCAGGTTAAAGCAATTGATGTGGCTGATGAACTCTCACTTTGGACTTGGCTGACCCTGCACACTTAGGAACAGCAGCAGTGCCACCACTGCTTAGCTCCCACTCTGCAGGCACGTGGTCTGCACGAAGTTGATGCTCCTGTTTATTTTCTCACCTAGCTCATTCTTCCCACCACCAATTACATCCACATGGATGAATCACAAGCTTATAATTTTCTTTTGCTTGGTCCTTAAAGGCACCTTAGGAATTCTTCCTCTCCACACCTGTACTTTTCAAAGAATATAAATGGACTTGAGAATCTATAAATAACCCAATCAACACTAAACACTGCCTTCAGTTGCTGACAAGCTGCTGTTCACTAGGTTCTCATACTGAGCCTTCATGCTGTTTGCATCAGCAAATCTTTTTTTCTTCTTTTAAGTTACTCATGATATATATTCTTTGTGCTATTTATTTTGAAGTTTGAAAAAAGAAAAATAAGAGTCTACCCACTAATCCTTTCAAGCAGCACTAGCTAGCGACAGTTTACCTGGTTAATAGAATTGTTAGGAGAAGCACACTGATTGAAACCACCCACCCTGGCCAGGCACCATAGTAACCATTTGCATGAGTTGTTTTATGACAGGAGATCCTGATAAGGAATACAGAACTAATAAGCCACCACCAACCGGAAGAGTTTGGGAAAGGTCTAAAGGAGACACCGCGTGTCCGTCCACTTCCCAGAATCCCTCTTGCTAGCATCCATCTTGGCTGAGCGATGCGTGCGCCACCAGGAAAGATTCTGAATTAGAATGATTGGCCAAAGACCACCCGGAAACTAATCCCATCACCATTAAACCCAACATTGGGAGCCAGTTTTTCTGGGTTCCCTTACCCTACTGCTCTCAACCTGGATGCCCTTTCTCAATAAAATCTATTGCTTAGTCATCACGTGTCTCCTCAGACAATTCTTTTCTGAGTATTAGACAAGAGCCCACTCTTGGGGCTCTGTAGGGCCCCCCCCTTCCTACAACAGAATGGAGACAGCTATGTCGTGGTAATGGGGATATTATTTTTAGTCATAGTTATTTGTGTAAGAACATTGATTTTATATGCTCTGTGTATGCTTTTTAATGTTTTTTTGACCCATAACAATTTTTACTATTATTGTATGAAACATTGAAAGTCTGTTTAATTTAGCTTAACGAAAAATCACAAACGTGAGGTTGTTTAACAAACAACATTACTGAGTGTCAAATGCCTCTTTCATTTTAAACTCCTTGATGAGGAGTTCATAAACATTTCTAGTTGAGAGACTTTTAATTCTTAGCAGGGATAAATCAAAATTTCTAGAGAAAAAAACAAAATGAAATAATATGCATTATTCACAAAACCTGGAAAAGTTTCAACAAATATTTGGTAGATGTTTTACAAGTGAAACAAAATTGAAGGAAATTGTCAGTGATTAATTTATGTGCTTAGTCACTCAGTCATGTCGGACTCTTTGAACCCCATGGACTGTAGCCCACCAGGCTTCTCTGTCTATGGGATTCTCCAGGCAAGAATACTGGGGTGGGTTGCCATGCCCTCCTCCAGGGGATCTTCCCAACTCGGATTGAACCCAGATCTCCCACACTGCAGACAGGTTCTTTATCATCTGAGCCACCAGGGAAGCCCTGGGTTAATTTATAATCCCCTTTCAGAAAAAAAGCAGTGTGATGTTGGTGTCAAAGCTCAACTGTGACTTCTAATTTGAAGAGGGGGCAAAAGTGAGGGTAGATTTTGTGAGAGACACAAAACATTACTCTGGAGTAGCAGAAATATGTTTCCTGAATATGTCAGCAAAAACCATGAAATGAATGAATGTTAAAAATTTGAGATTAAGATTTGCATAGTTAGTTAATTACCAATCGAGACGATCATCTCAGGAATATTTGAGTTACCTAAAATTTGCATTGATATAAAGGAGAATTTGGGAAAACTGCAAAAGAATAGGTAAGAATTTTGACGTTTTCTTTTAATTTGTATTTTGTTTCTTTTCTAACTGAGGCACTGATTTTTATTTAATAATCTAATTTGCCTTGTAAGAATGTAAACAACTAAAACTAAATTTTGAATTGTATATAAGTGGTAAAAAATTTTCAGTTTCAATTTGAACATAATTCCTTTTTAGTCACACATAATATTTACTAAAGTGAAAATAACATAATTAATGAATAAAGTTTTCATAAGGGAGGGAGTGAATAAATGAATGTTGTATGCAAATGCCAGCAAAGGGAAGATAATTTGTATCTGGAAAAATAAAGGTACAGTCAAATATTTTCTAAGAATCATAAACAGTTTATCATTCCTTTGTATCACCTATTGAAACCTATTACCTATGAAATTACTTTTCCTAACTTCTATATTTAAAGGACCTAAATATATATATATATATTCCCTTCCTTCTTCTTAACATTAACTTCATCCTGAAATTTATTTGCATAGAAACTAATTTTTTAAAAAAAGTTTGTGTATGTTATTCCACTATAGCATTAAAGTATTTATAGTATACTAAAATACTGAAATTAAAAGCAAGTAACTTACTATACCTTTTTATTTAAACTTAAGAGATTACATGATTTCTGTCTTTGACTTGCTATTTAAGAGGTTAAATACTATAAGTGTATTTAATTTACATGCATATAAATATATGTCACTTATGGAAAGGTGTTTATCCAACTGGTATAATTTTTTAAAGTAACAATTCATTTTATTCCATACTTAAAAATCTGTTCTCTTCTAAAACATTGGAAATGGGTGTTTAGTATTTTTTTCTAAAATTCTGTCATAATTTCCCAAGGCAATAGGCAAGATTTTTTCTATTGCTCAGGAAGGAAGAACTTGGTATAATTTGTTTGCTCAGAGGAAATGTTTCTATATGAGAAAACACAATGTTTCCATGGTGATACATTAAAAAAAAATTAATAAATGCAGGATGACATAAAACCTATTCTGATTTTTAAAATAGTTCAGATTTTTAAAATATATGAAGTATATGCAAGAATTTTATTTTTGAAAAATCTTTATAAGGAAACAGTTTAATAAATAATAATCAGTGTTAGATTTTATTTTATTTCATAAAAAGAAAGCTCATTAGATTTCAAGTCAGTCTCTTTATTTCCTTTTACTACATTTTTTAACATAGGAAAAAGATCCAGTATTTTGTGGGTAGTGGGAAGGGATTGCATTTTATGGGTCTGTGGAGAAAAGGCAGAGACTGTATAAGTACACTCTAGAATCCATTTAATCCAGACATTGGCGGATTCTTTTTCAGTGTTTTATCTAAAAATGAGCATTAGTTTGTTGACTACATTATTTTTCTAAGCCCTTAGCTAGTGGAGCACCCACTCCAGTGTTCTNCTTTGGGATTGGAATGAAAACTGACATTTTCCAGTCCTGTGGCCACTGCTGAGTTTTCCAAATTGGCTGACATATTGAGTGCAGCACTTTCACAGAAACTGAGGTAATTGAAGACACAGAAGAAAAGCAGTAAAAATTAGGATATTAAAAAGTTCATTTCTTTCCTTCTCACTGAATAGTCAATGTACATTAGTATTCCTTTTGCTTTATGCTCAACCAAGAAAAAGGGAAGAGTGGCAATTGGATGCAAGATTCAACTGCATTTAATTGCCCTCTTTAACTCAATCTGGCTTGTGTCTGAAAGCAATGGATTATACCAGAGAAAAATAGCTCCTTTCACCTGTAAGAGAACCTGTGAGACAGAAAAAAGTTCTGGCTTCAAATCTCAGTCTCTGGAGCACCACTAAAGTAAAAGGGTTTATCAGAACAGCCATAACCATGGGTCTCCATGCTCCAGCCCAGAACAGTATTTCAGAATCTCTATTGTGTTCGTAAATAAGAAATCACAAGAAGCAAGCCAGCTCTCTCCCTAAAGGATGGCTTGCTTAAATTTAATGAGCCTGTGGCAGTAAGAGCTTTTATCCCCTGAGCATACAGGTTCTTAGAAGACACTTTCATATTATGAATACAATATAAAGAGGATGGCTTATCTGTATCCTTTTAGAAACAAAAATAATTGTAATTTTTAAGATCAGAATTATTTTGAAGATTATAAAAATAGTTTCTCTTACTGGCTTTTCAGGAAAGACATCCTGATGTTCAGTAATCATTTGTGAGAAGGAGAAGCATTCAGTCACCTTCCTTTTCTTCTCTGTAAGTGAGCCTCTGCTTCAAGGCAGCCCTGTTTTCTGTCCTCTCTCCCATGGTATAGATTTTCTCTCCACCAACCCCTGTGTCTTTCCCCAGCTACAGAATTTTCTATCTATTTTCTTGTCGCTTTGATTCTGTTAACTATACTTAGTTTGTCTGTATGCTTGGTTAGTTGGTCATTTTCCCCCCCTTAAGTGAAATAGAAAGACTGAAAATTGGGGGAGATTCCTTTTTCTTAACTGGTATAAAGATTCAGAACTGTGCCCTGGCCAAGTCCTTTCTCCAGAGTATGAGCCGTTTTTATGGAGAAGCCTCTGAGAGTGTTTCCCAATACTCTTCCTACCAGAGACATGTGAGTATCTTTCTGAGCACTTCACCATGAGAACCTGGTAGGATTAATAAAGAGAAAGTTCATGAAAGTGTGGAGGGCTTTCACTAAAACTGAGTTCCAGAGGGGGGGAGGGAAGGTTCACTTTCATGCCAGCCCACACCCCATCTCCAGTAAGTCATGGAAATTACCACTGAAGTATTTCTACCATTCTTTTGTTGGATGAAGTTTTTGGGAATGAGGAGGAAAGATGAAAAAAAGAAAATGTGTTTATTACTTGATATTCACCAACCTCAGAACTCCTTGGTATGTCTAACTAAGTGAAAGTGTTAGTTGCTCAGTCATGTCCAACTCCTTGAGACCCCATGGCCTGTAGCCTTCCAGGCTCCTCTGTCCATGGGATTCTCCAGACAATAATACTGGAGTGGGTTGCCATTCCCTTCTCCAGAAGATTGTCCCAACCCAGAGATTGAACCTGGGTCTCTGCATTGCAGGCAGATTCTTTATTGTCTGAGCCACCCAGGAATCCCTATGTCTAACTAAATATTTAGGCTCTCTTTCTTCCCTCTTCTCCTGAAACCACAGGATCAGCTCAGACTACTGATAACAGGATGTCTAGTTGCCTTGAAGATACAGCAGAAACAAAACTGCAAGTCTTGTAACCAGGGCATGTACCGAGGAGGAAGTAAGTAAGTAAGTGAAGTTGCTCAGTCGTGTCCGACTCTTTGAGACCCCATGGACTGTAGCCTACCAGGCTTCTCCATCCATGGGATTCTCCAGACAAGAATACTGGAGTGGGTTACCCTTCTCAACGGGATCTTCCCAACTCAGGGATCGAACCTGGGTCTCCTGCATTGGAGGCAGACGCTTTAACCTCTGAGCCACCAGGGAAGATAGTCCTTCCTCAAATAATATTTGGAACCTGTGTTTCCTTTCCAGAGCCAAGAAAGCTAGAACATTACCAGAACCTGANGGGGATTCATTAAACATATTTTTTTTCTTAAAACAATAGACATGTATTCTTTAGTAGTTCTGGAGTCCAGAAGTCTAAAATCAGTATCACTGGGCCCAAAGTGAGGTGTCAGAAGAACCAGCCCCTGCTGGAGGCTCCAGGGGAGAATCTGTGCCTTGCCTCTTTCCAGCTTCTGGAGCCGGCCGGCGTCCCTTGGCTGCAGGTGCCTCCCTCCAGTCTGTGCCTCTGTAGTCACAGGACCTCCTCCTCTTCTGCATGTAGAATCTCTCTCTGCCTGTGCCTCCTTCTTTTAAAAAAAAAACCCTTTTACTTTGCATTGGGGTATATTCTGTCTCTTATACACATCTCCCTGACAGCAAATTCTGCATACCAGGCTGTCCTTCCTAACTCATAAAAGTTTGACACAAGCCCCAGATCCAGGAGACGGATTTGAGATCTGCCTCCTGTCTCCTTTGCCAAAGGACTTCTCAATAGAACTCTTTCTTTTTTCAAAAGCTGGTGCCACAGTATTGGCTTCTAGGTGCATTGGGCAGCAAACCTTTGCTTGACCAGACTCCCTTCCAAACCCCTTGAGCACTGGTCTCAGGGTACTTATGCTCAGGAGGCTGAATGGGGGAACACAGTTGTGGAGATGTTCAACTCAATCACAGCAGAGCTCCCTACCCGTGTGCGTGTGTGTGGGACAGTGGCCACCGTCTTTGAATCCCCCTAGCTACTTGCCTCTAAAAATAGCCTCTTATCTAGACTTCAGGGTATTCTACAAATATTACCATTTTCCTCCTGTGCCATGATATGAAAAAGGTTAGAAAGGACTGCTTTGACAACATTGAATTTGAAAAAATTCCAGAAGGATGCCTGTTTTCTTCCAGGGCATGGCTGTTTTCCTAGGAGTTTAATGTAATGGGAAATAGTGACATTTTCTCATTTCTTCCACTGACTCAGTGTAACTTTGAGTAAAGGACTTCAACACTGTGAAATGAGAGGTGAAAAATAGATGATCTCTAAGAGTTTAATGTTCTTTGTGTTTGTGGACATTTTACAATAAATGCAAGAATAGACATAAATTTGAGGCATGAACTAAATACCCATAGACCTACCTAGGTCTTTGACGTGTTTTGTACAAAGTGGCTTCCTTTGATTTATGAATCTCACCCAAATAATGCTTTTTTTTTTTATAGCTTTTAGCATTTACTTGTATATTTAAAGCAAATGTCAAGAAACTGATTTCAGACCACATCTCATCATACAATGTCTTCATCAGTAGCAAAATCTCTCTGAAGGTCAATCTGAAAGAGAAGACAAATTGGTTATTTTAAATAAGAGTTGCTAAAGTAGATACGAGTAATTACAGACAATGTAAGAATGAGTTACACAGATTTATTTTTTTAATGCAAGTTGAAATAGTCTGCTAATGTTTTTAATCAATATTTTTTATTGAATGGATATATCCATTTGATAGAAAAGAGAAGAGAACGTTTCATCTTAGGTAGCTGATTAAGATATTCTGTTAGTAGTCCTTAGATTGTAGCCAGTTCAATCATCTGTAGACAAGAACTCAACCCAAAAATTCTTGAGAAGATGTTCATCATTTATCCTACGTGTCATAAGTTCTATGAGAAAATGGGCAAAGTTATAGCAAAAAGGGCTAAGGGAGATTCATAATACTTCTCTTGCATTAGTCTCATCAGGTGTTTCTAAATGTTTAAACTGCATCTCTATCTTTAGAAATAATTGCATTCAATGGGGTAAATCCTGACATTGGAGAATATTCCTGTGACTAAGTGAGTGAGTTACAGGGAGGCATTAAATATTTGACCAAAATGATGTTAATTCCAAATAGAGCTTCTCACTGCAGTGCTTTTTGAATATGCGATGCCCATCATTAACTATGAGATGATTTTAGGTGGTTCACAGAGAGCACTGAGTAGCCCTGACTCACACGGTGAGAAAGTTACTAAGTGTTCAGTTCTTTTTCATTCCTTACTCATTAGTTCAATAGATAGTCTTAGTTTGATGCTAATTTCTTTCTCTTATTTTTAACTTTCTGTAATAATGAATATGCCATATTTATATACTGTTCATAAATCAAAACTTCAATAAAAAGTGCTAATCTAAACTGTCCATTTTCCCTCATTGGAGATCAATATTATTACTAACTTTATTTATAATTTTTCCATTATGCATTACTCAAATATATATTAGTATTATTTTCCTTATCTAAATATTGTTATATCATATGTAATTCTATGCCGTATTTTTAGAATTATTTTGGGGTTTAAACACTTACTAATGTCCCTTTTAGACAGAAAGATCTGTGTTTCATCAATTAATCAATTAGTAGAGTCCAGTTAAAATTTTATAACAACTTTAATTATATTAGTTTTAAGGTCACTATCTATGGCAAGAAAGAGTAATATCATATAAAGCTTTCTTTATAAATACATTTAAGTAAAATTCTTAAAACTTGAATCAATGTAAAGGAAAAAACAAGCCTGAATGGAAGTTCAAATCAATATGGCCCCTACCATCACTGAAAAATTTTTAAAGAATATACTCATAATTTATTAAGGAAAAAGGAAAATGAACTGGGTAGAAGACAGGGATTATAATAAACAAATATGTAAGATATATCTAAGTCTATTGAACTATGGACTATAGATATTACTACTAATAATTTTTTTTTCATAAAACTTGGGATAAAATTTCCACACTAGGGGATAGTAAGAACAAAGCTGCTTCTTATAAATGAACATCCTTATACATTATTCTTGGGGCAAATATCCACAGACTAATACATAGGATTGGATTGCGTCATTTCAATTTGCCAAAAGTAGTTATGGCAATTTATACTCCAAAAATAACACTTGGAAATTTTTGTTTCTCCTCAAACATTGGTATTACCAGATTTTAAGTGTTCTCAACTTAGCTGGGTGTCATTGTAATGTCAATTTGCATTTCCTGACTATTAATAAGGTTGGCTGAACAACTGTCATACCTGAATGGTCTAGTGGTTTTCCCTACATTCTTCAATTTAAGTCTGAATTTGGCAATAAGGAGTTCATGATCTGTGCCACAGTCAGCTCCCAGTCTTGTTTTTGCTGACTTGTATAAAACTTCTCCATCTTTGGCTGCAGAGAATATAATCAATCCAATTTCGGTATTGACCATCTGGTGATGTCCATGTGTAGAGCCTTCTCTTGTGTTTTTGGGANTCTGTGCCACAGTCAGCTCCCAGTCTTGTTTTTGCTGACTTGTATAAAACTTCTCCATCTTTGGCTGCAGAGAATATAATCAATCCAATTTCGGTATTGACCGTCTGGTGATGTCCATGTGTAGAGCCTTCTCTTGTGTTTTTGGGAGAGGGTGTTTGCTACAACCAGTGCATTCTCTTGGCAAAACACTATTAGCCTTTGCCCTGCTTCGTTCTGTACCCCAAGGCGAAATTTGCCTGTTACTCCAGGTATTTCTTGACTCCCTACTTTTTTATTCCAGTCCCCTATAATGAAAAGGACATCTTTTTTGGGTGTTAGTTCTAGAAGGTCTTGTAGGTCTTCATAGAACCATTCAACTTCAGCTTCTTCAGCATTACTGGTTGGGGCATAGATTTTGATTACTGTGATATTGAATGGTTTGCCTTGGAAATGTACAGAGATCATTCTGTCATTTTTGAGATTGCACCCAAGTACTGCATTTTGGACCCTTTTGTCGACCATGATGGCTACTCCATTTCTTGTAAAGGATTCTTGCCCACAGTAGTAGATATAATGGCCATCTGAGTTAAATTCCATCCATTCCAGTCCATTTTAGTTTGTTGATTCCTAAAGTGTTGATGTTCACTCTTGCCATCTCCTGTTTTACCACCTCCAATTTGCCTTTATTCAAGAACCTAACATTCAGAGTTCCTATGCAATATTGCTCTTTACAGCATCAGACTTTACTTCTATCACCAGTCACATCCAATGGTGTGCTGTTTTTGCTTTGGATCTGTCTCTTCATTCTTTCTGGAGTTATTTCTCCACTGATCTCCAGTAGCATATTGGGCACCTACTGACCTGGGGAGTTCATCTTTCAGTGTCCTATCTTTTTGCCTTTCCATACTATTCATGGAACTCTAAAGGCAAGAATACTAAAGTGGTTTGCCATTCCCTTCTCCAATGGACCATGTTTTGTCAGAACTCTCCACCATGACTCATTCATCTTAGGTGGCCCTACATGGCAAGGCTCATAGTTTCATAGAATTAGACAAGACTGTGTTCCATGTGATCAGATTGGTTACTTTCCTGTGATTCTGGTTTTCAGTCTGTCTGCCCTCTGATGCAGAAGGGTAAGAGGCTCGTGGAAGCTTCCTGATTGGAAAGACTGACTGAGGGAGAAATTGGGTCTTGTTCTGATGAGCAGGGCCATGTTCAGTAAATCTTTAATCCAATTTCTTGTCGATGGTTTGGGCTCCAAATTGCAGATAGTGACTGAAGCCATGAAATTAAAAGATGCTTGCTCCTTGGAAGAAAAGTTATGATCAACCTAGACAGCATATTAAAAAGCAGAGACATTACTTTACCAACAAAGGTCTGTCTAGTCAAAGCTATGGTTTTTCCAGTAGTCATGTATGGATATGAGAGTTGGACTATAAAGAAAGCTGAGCACTGAAGAA
>SJYA01002027.1:2514931-2605387 GCA_006410615.1 Neotragus moschatus
TGATGCTTTTGAACTGTGGTGTTGGAGAAGACTCTTGAGAGTCCTTTGGACTGCAAGAAGATCTAACTAATCAGTCATAAAGGAAAATCAGTCCTGAATATTCACTGGAAGGACTGATGCTGAAGCTGAAACTCCAATGCTTTGGCCACTTGATGTGAAGAACTGACTCATTGGAAAAGACCTTGATGCTGGGAAAGATTACAGGCAGGAGGAGAAGGGGACAACAGAGGATGAGATGGTTGGATGGCATCACTGACTCAATGGACATGAGTTTGAGTAAACTCCAGGGGTTGGCCCAGCATGCTGCAATCCATGGAGTTGCAAAGAGTTGGACATGACTGAGCAACTGAACTGAACTGAACAATTGTCTGTATGTGTAATGGCTATTTGGGTCTTCTCTTTTGTAAGGTATATACTCTTGTACTACATTGTCTTTCCATATTAATTTTGAAGTGACATTTCATATATTTTCTGAATATAGATTGTCATCAGTTATGTATGTTTCAAATATCTTCATTCACTATTTGGCTTTTTATTTCACTGTCTTCATTTGTGGCTTTTGAAGACAAGAAATTCTTCATTCTAGTATAGTAAAAACCATCTTTTCCTTTGGTCCATTTTCAGAGGTAAATATTACCATGCTTTAAAGGAGCAAAAATTTTCTGCTCTTTAGAAATTGCTTTCAAGTATTAGAAAATATAAAAAAATCAAGCTAACTCATGATGCATGAAGTATGAATGCTTATTTTATGGAGTATTATGAAATTAACTTGACATGAAAACTGAATAAGGAAAATACAAGAAAATTATATAATCAAATCTAATTTATATAAATACGAATATATTAATAAAATTCTAGAAAGAAAGCAACCATGTATTAAAAATATGCATCATAACCAGGTAATTTATTCTAGGACTATAAGGATGGTTTATTATCAGAAAAAGAAATTGATATAATTCACTATAAAAGAAAATTAAGAGCGTACTGTGGACTGAATATTTACATTCTGCTAAAGAAGCTTCCCAGGTGGAAGTAGTGGTAAAAATCTTGCCTGCCATTAAAGGAGACCTAAGAGAAGTGGGTTTGATCCCTGGGTCGAAAAGATCCCCTGGAGAAAGGCCTGGCAACCCCCTCTGGTATTCTTGCCTAGAGAATCTCATGGACAAGAGAAGCCTGGCGGGCTACAGTCCATGGGGTCACAAAGAGTCAGATATGACTGAAGTGACTTAGCACATAACATGCTCATGATGGTCCACCTGAAAAAACCAAGAAAAATTCTGTAAAGTAATAGAACCAATAAAAGAGTTAGGTGACAAGGTTCACATTTATAAGATTTAATGGGCATTTCCACATAACAGCAGTAATGAAATAGAAAATGTATAGTAAATGAATATCTCCTCAATATAAGCATAATATCTAACACAGGTAATGGAAGAATACTTTGGAAATTTCAAAAAAAAAATCATTCCTGAAAGACATAAAATGAGGCCATCTTTTTTATCTGGATGGTTGCACTAGTTTCACAGCTGATTTCTTTCCTTCTGCAATATTCTTATCTCCTGCAGCCAGAGAGACCCATTTACAATGTGAGCTAGATTCGTCCAAAGCTTGCCAATGTCTTCCTTTTCCTTTAGAACAAAGCAGAGGTCGCAACAGATTTCTACAAGCCTCAGATCTGGTCAACAGTCCCCTTTGAACCTCATCACCTGTGCTACCCTCACTCACTTTGCCCCAGTCTTTTTTCTCACTCTTGAGCTCACCACTCAAATTTATATGGTTCCCTCTCTTCGAAATCTCCTTCCTTCAAACACTCCTGACTCAAATGTTCCATTTTTATTACTCTCCTACAGAGCAGGTTGTTCTCTTTTGCCCTCTGTCCTCTTTATTCTGTTTTCTGTTTCTCCAAGGCATGATTTGCCGTCTGATGCGCTTATACGTTTACTTGTCTGTTTCTCTGCTAATGGTCTCTTCCCTTCTCCCTCCCAAATTTCATCAGGACAGTAACTGTCTTTCTTCTTCACTACTCTGTTTCATTCCCAGTACCTAGATGAACTTATGGATGGGAAGTGCGGTGATATTTCCAAAATATCACCAAAATAATGTTACTTCTCACCAAAATAATCCATTTCACTTAACAAAACTCTCAAATCAACATTGATATAAGGTTTCATTTGATATAGGATTTCCATGTTGGAGAAACTAATTCTTAAAGAATAACAAAGACTAAAGGCATAAAGGTCTATTTGAAGAAAAAGTAAAGCATAGAGACTCACCCCACCAGTGCATTAGTATGCTAAGTCATTTCAGTCATGTCTGACTCTTTGTGACCCCATGGACTGTAGCCCTCCAGGTTCCTCCAGGTAAGATTCCTGGAGTGGGTTGCCATGCCCTCCTCCAGGTGACCTTCCTGATCTAGGGATTGAAACTGTGTCTCTTGTTTCCTGCACTGGCAGGTGGATTCTTTACCATTAACACCATCTGGGCAGCCTAGGACATTAGCATACAGCTATAATAATTAATACTGTATTTTATCAATGAAGTTTCAATTAAAAAATGGATAAGATTAGAGATCATAGAGACAGCAAGCAATATGTGAGGGCCTTGAGGAATGAGAGACAGAACATTTTAATCTTTAAAGGGAAAGAAACATCCATATTGTTAAGATGATTCATTTTTCTTTAAAAATATAAATAGAACTTTATTTCACATGAAACAACAATCATACTGAATCAAAGATCTAAATGTGAAAATAAATACTAAACTGTTGGAATAAAATAAGGATGCATTTACAATATTGGAATAAGTAGAGAAAGAATCCTTAGAGAAGAACTCACAAATATAAGTCACAGAGGAAAAACAAGTAATTTCCACTAAATCAAAATATACACTTCTTTTGCCAAAAATGAACTAACATAACAAAAAGGCAAGTTATATTCTGGGATAAGATATCTATAACACGTAGTATAGACAGGCATTGATTAAACCCAAGGGGGAAAAAGAGGTAATGCAAAAGCAATCTAAGAATTTGAAAAGGTAATTCCAAAAGAAAAAAGACAAGGAAACCCAATGGCCAATTGTATATGAACAGGTGTTTATATCACTCGTAATTAAAGGAAAAAATCTAATAGTGAAATACCATTGCATAATAATTAGATTTGCATGCAAAAAAATCACACAGCTATTTTTAAAACTTTGGCAACTCAACGTTTTTGTGAAGTATTTTTTTGAGAATAAGAATATCTAGTACATTGCAATTGGGAGGTAATCAGGTATAGTCACTTTGGAACAACTTGTCAATGGTTAATATATTTGAGAATAGCTGCCCATGCATAACAGAAGACATTTATGGAGCTATTCATGGTGACAATTCTTGAAATAAAAAAGTGAGAACAAGCCATGTCTACACACAAGAGAATGGATAAAATGAATACCATGTCTGTGTGTATCAATTTGAATAGGTTAAAGGGTCTTACATTTGTGATATGGGGTTTTCAAATCCTAAAAGATGATGCTGATAAAGTGCTGCACTCAATATGGCAGCAAATTTGGAAAACTCAGCAGTGGCCACAGGACTGGAAAAGATCAGTTTTCATTCCAATCCCAAAGAAGGGCAATACCAAAGAATGTTCAAACTACCACACAATTGTACTCATCTCACGTGCTAGTAAAGTAATGCTCAAAATTCTCCAAGATGGGCTTTAACAGTACGTGAACCATGAATTTCCAGATGTTCAAGCTGGATTTAGAAAAGACAGAGGAACCAAAGATCAAATTGCCAACATCTGTTGCATCATCAAAAAAACGAGAGTTCCAGAAAAACATTTATTGTTGCTTTATTGATTATGCCGAAGCCTTTGACTGTGTGGATCACAACAAACTGTGGAAAGTTCTTCAAGAGATGAGACCACTAGACCACCTTACCTGCCTCCTGAGAAATCTATATGCAGATCAATAAGCAACAGTTAGAACTAGACACGGAATAACACACTGGTTCCAAGCCAGGAAAGGAGTATGTCAAGGCTGTATATTGTCATCCTGCTTATTGAACTTAAATGCAGAGTACATCATGCAAATTGCCAGGCTGGATGAAGCACAAGCTGAAATCAAGATTGCCAGGAGAAATATCGATAACCTCAGATATGCAGTTTACACCACCCTTATGGCAGAACGTGAAGAGGAACTAAAGAGCCTCTTCATGAAGGTGAAAGAGGAGTGTGAAAAATCTGGCTTAAAACTCAACAGTCAAAAAACTAAAATCAAGACATCAGTTCCCATCACTGCATGGCAAATAGATGGAGAAACAATGGAAACAGTGACAGACTTTATTTTCTTGGACTCCAAAATCACTACAGATGGTGACTGCAGCCATGAAATTAAAAGACACTTGGCTCCTTGAAAGCAAAGTTATGATCAACCTAGGCAGCATATTAAAAAGTAGAGACATTACTTTGCCAACAAATGTCCATCTAGTCAAAGCTATGGTATTTCCAGTAGTCATGTATGGATGAAAGAGTTGGACTGTAGAGAAAGCTGAGAACTGAAGAACTGATGCTTTTGAACTGTGTTGGAGAAGACTCTTGAGAGTCCCTTGGACTGCAAGGAGATCCAACCAGTCCATCTTAAAGGAAATCAGTCCTGAATATTCATTGGAAGCACTGATGCTGAAGCTGAAACTCCAATACTTTGGCCACTTGATGCGAAGAGCTGACTCACTGGAAAAGACCCTGATCCTGGGAAAGATTGAGGGCAGGAGAGAAGGGGAACACAGAAAATGAAATGGTTTGATAGCATCACTGACTCCATGGACATGAGTTTGCACAGACTTGGGGAGTTGGTGTTGAACAGAGAAGCCTGGAGTGGTACAGTCCATGGGGTTGTGAGAGTCAAACACAACTGAGTGACTGAACTGAACTGAGCACCAAAGAATTGATGCTTTTGAACTGTATTGTTGGAGAAGACCCTTGAGAGTCCCTTGGACTGCAAGGAGATCAAACCAGTCAGTCCTAAAGAAAATCAGTCCTGAATATTCACTGGAAGTACTGATGCTGAAACTGAAACTCCAATACTTTGGCCACCTGATGTGAAGAACTGACTCACTGGGAAAGCCCCNCAAAGAAGGATGGGAAAGCAAGCCTCTGGCATTTTAAGTTCCCATAATATAAGGCTGATTCTTCTTCCCTCTAGACTTACAAGATCTCAGAATATTACTCCAATTCAGATGCTGGACAGCTGAACAGAATGACAAATGTCTATTTCAACATCCGAATTGGAAATTGTCCTCATATTGATCAGAATCGTATATGCTGAGAAGCTGACAGGCTACTAAGGCTCTAAGCAGGTATTCTTATTTATCAGAGTTTATGGTCAGTTTCCCACAGGACACACATTATGGGAAGCGTACCTGCACACACAGACACACACACACACAGAAAATAAAATCACAAGCATACTTATTCCTGAAATACAGCTAACAGTTAGTTTTTCTAAATGCTGGGCAAGTCTATGAAAAATAGGTGAATAGAAATTAACCATTTGGGATTTTGTTTATTTGCCTCTTTGCTTGCTAATGGCATTTAAANCAAAGAAGGATGGGAAAGCAAGCCTCTGGCATTTTAAGTTCCCATAATATAAGGCTGATTCTTCTTCCCCCTAGACTTACAAAATCTCAGAATATTACTCCAATTCAGATGCTGGACAGCTGAACAGAATGACAAATGTCTACTTCAACATCTGAATTGGAAATTGTCCTCATATTGATCAGAATCGTATATGCTGAGAAGCTGACAGGCTACTAAGGCCCTAAGCAGGTATTCTTATTTATCAGAGTTTATAGTCAGTTTCCCACAGGACACACATGGGAAGCGCATATGCACACACAGACACACACACACGGAAAATAAAATCACAAGCATACTTATTCCTGAAATACAGCTAAACAGTTTTTCTAAATGCTGGGCAAGTCTATGAAAAATAGAAGGTGAATAGAAATTAACCATTTGGGATTTTGTTTATTTGCCTCTTTGCTTGCTAATGGCATTTAAAAATATTTTCCATGCTAATTTTGGTAAATGAATGCTGGATTGAATGCATTGAATATATTCTTCAATCANCCACAGGACACACATTATGGGAAGCGTACCTGCACACACAGACACACACACACACAGAAAATAAAATCACAAGCATACTTATTCCTGAAATACAGCTAACAGTTAGTTTTTCTAAATGCTGGGCAAGTCTATGAAAAATAGGTGAATAGAAATTAACCATTTGGGATTTTGTTTATTTGCCTCTTTGCTTGCTAATGGCATTTAAAAAAATATTTTCCATGCTAATTTTGGTAAATGAATGCTGGATTGAATGCATTGAATATATTCTTCAATCATATTCTTGAGAAAGTTTTTGTTGTTAAAACAAAATCAAAAAAATCATAATAAGTGTATGAAATTCTAGCCTATGAAATGTATAAGGGCATGTACTTATTCTTAATATGGGAGCCTAAAATGTTAGATGTAATTGAGCAAAAGTACAGAATTTTAGTATATATAGTTAGTAAGAGCTTAAATTTATATTCATAGAGTAGGATGCTGTATAGTAAACCCATATAAAGAGGAAAACTCACAGTTTCCATTTTTCTCTTATTTTACATTCATGTTGAACATGCCCATACATTATATAACACTAAAGTTGCTGAACTTTTGTTTTCTTTAGTGGGAAACTGCTTTATAGCTCAGGGAACTCAGCTCAGTGCTCTGTGATGACCAAGAGGAGTGGGATGAGGGGAGCGGGAGGGAGGCCCAAGAGAGAAGAGAATATGTATACACATACCTGATTCACTTTGTTGTACAGCAGAATCTAACACAACACTGTAAAGCAATTATACTCCAGTAAAAAGAGATGGCCTTCCCTACTGGCTCAGACAGTAAAAACTCTGCCTGCCATGCAGGAGACCGGGGTTTGATCCCTGAATCAGGAAGATCCCCTGGAGAAGGAAATGGCTACCCACTCCAGAATATAGTCTCATTCTTTACTTCAGTTGTTTCACACACACCAGATAGTTGAAATAAATCTGATACTACTGCTGTTCTTAATTGTATTCTTGTATACAGAGCACCAGCACACTCTGTTGGCCACTTAGAATAATGAATGTGGTCTCCAAATCAGCACTCTGATGTCATTAAGTTCTGCTAAAATGATACAATTTTCATGGAGAAATCTAGGGAGGGATTGGGGGCAGGAAAAGAAGGGGACGATGGAGGATGAGATGGCTGGATGGCATCACTGACTTGATGGATGCGAATCTGAGTGAACTCTGGGAGTTGGTGATGGACAGGGAGGCCTGGCATGCTGCGATTCATGGGGTCGCAAAGAGTCAGACACGACTGAGCAACTGAACTGAACTGAACTGAATGTAAAATGCTACATTTTACATGTAAGATGTAAATTTTTATAATAATGTAAAAATTAAAGCTGGCAATGCATTTATACTGGCAGACCTAATCATCTGAAGGGCAATGGGATGAGGAAATGAGAAATACTTTAAGGTCATCACGCATCATGTAAGCAGACAGACCACAAGTAAGAAATTACAACCATCCCCTGGTATCCACAGTGCACTGATTCCAGGATCCCTGGTGATACCAAAATATGTAGATGCTGAAGTCCCTTATACAAATGGCGTAGTTTTTGCATATCACCTATGTATATCTGGGTCTTCCCTGGTGGCTCAGATGGTAAAGAATCTGCCTGCAATGCAGGAGACCCAGGTTCCACCCTTGGGTAGCGAAGATTCCCTGGAAAGGGAAGTGGGCTGCCCACTCCAGTATTCTTGCCTGCAGAATCCCCATGGACAGAGGAGCCTGGTGGGCTACAGTCCATGGGGTCGCAAAGAGTCAGACATGACTAAGTGACTAACACTTTCACTTTATATACATCTGGCATACTTTAAATATCTAATACAATGTAAGTGCTATATAAATAGTTGTAAATGTAATGGAAATGCTATGTATAATACATAGTTGCCAGCAGTCAGCAAATTCAGCTTTTGCTTCTTGGAACTTTCTAAAAAACTTTTTAAAGATATTTTTGATCCAAGGTTGGTTGAATTCCAGGATGCGGAACCCTAGGATGAAGAACCCTAGGATGTAGAGTCTTGACTGCACTCATTCAACTCAGCACTTTCTGAATACCTGCTGTCTGTAAGAGAGGCTAACCATGTGGAAACAAAGATGGCTAAGATGGTCCTTCCTTGTCACTCTGGAAAAATGGCAGAGTTGAAATGTTTATGAAATACTTTCAGTAATAAGTAAGCAAAACCTAGATAAAGTTTAACTTTTAAATGTCCAGTACCATAATTGGTAGCATTGTGAGGAATTTAATTCTCAGAAATAAGACAGAGGTGAGCATGTTACTGAGCTTCCCTGGTGGCTCAGCAGTAAAGAACCTACCTGCCAGTGCAGAAGACAAAAGGGATGCAGGTTCAATCCCTGGGTCAGGAAGATTCTCTCGGGAAGGGCATGGCAACCCACTCCAGTATTCTTGCCTGGAGAATCCCATGGACAGAGGAGCCTCACGTGCTACAGTCCATGGGGTTTCAAAGAGTTTGAAGCGACTTAGCACACATGTATGAACATGTTATTAAGACCACAGACTCTGGGAACTTACTATATCTACTCATATCTGCCCATGATTTATTTTGATATCTCAAGAAAAAGGTTTCTAGACTCATATAAATGATAAGCACATCTTGGGATGAAAATAATGCTGGGATTTTTAGTGCTTGTTATGTGCCAGGTTCTTCTCTAAGGGTTCAGCCTATGTGATCTCACTTCATTCTCACAGCCATCATATGAGACGTGACTCTTTCCCCACCTTGAAGAGATGCAGAGACCAAAAGCACAAAGGGCTTAACAATTACCAGCAGATCACACAGCTTGTTACACTTGGCAGAGTCAGGGTTCAAACCCAAGCACAGGATATAAGAGCTCTCAGTTTTATCCTGCATCACCAGTATTTCTGTGTTTAACCTATTATATAAGAATGTGGGGAAGATAAAGAATGCTTAGCAATGACTTTTGGATCTTTAGAAAATCACAGATCTAGACAGCAATGGGGCATCTTGTTGCCTATGGCTGAGGACTAGTCATGATAACACAAACTAATAGGTGTGTAGCTTGTAGCTATTCAAATGATTCCCTAAGAATATGTCAGGTCAACATTGCTATGATGAACAATGGATATGCATAGTCTATGATAATCACAATGTGTTTTCCTTCAAACTTGACTAAATACATTTTATATGTGTTTTATTTTTGCACCTGAAGCATTTGTGATATATGTGTGTGTATGTTTATATACATATGTACATATATGTTTATATACATATGTACAGAGAGTTGGACTGTGAAGAAGTCTGAGCGCCGAAGAATTGATGCTTTTGAACTGTGGCGTTGGAGAAGACTTGAGAGTCCCTTGGACTGCAAGGAGATCCAACCAGTCCATTCTGAAGATCAGCCCTGGGATTTCTTTGGAAGGAATGATGCTGAAGCTGAAACTCCAGTACTTTGGCCCCCTCATGCGAAGAGTTGACTCATTGGAAAAGACTCTGATGCTGGGAGGGATTGGGGGCAGGAGGAGAAGGGGACGACGGAGGATGAGATGGCTGGATGGCATCCCTGACTCGATGGGCATGAGTCTGAGTGAACTCCGGGAGTTGGTGATGGACAGGGAGGCCTGGCGTGCTGCGATTCATGGGGTCACAGAGTCGGACATGACTAGGCGAGTGAACTGAACTGAACTGATACATGTAAACAAAGCAGCTTACATGTACATATATATATATCCTGTTTCATAAAAGAAGAAAGGTATTTTATTAATTACCATAAGTCAGACAAACTCAAATTCATCATCAGTATAGACTGAGATGCTCTGATTCATTAATATTCTTGTTAATAAACATTCATTTATCATTGATTCACATGCCTATTTGCTTAGGTCTCATAGTCATTTAATTTGTTTACTTCTCTTGTCTTCCATGAGGTCGCAAGCACATTGAGTATTCAGATTAAATCCATGAGTCAGTTGCTTATATAACAGTTCCAAATGTTAAATATGGAAAATAAATATCCCATCATCAAAATAATGAAATTATTAATGTTATAAAATAAGCTCCAAAATAAGTACTTAATTTAATGACAAATATGCCAATTTTAATAAAAGCAAGTTGTTTCTTAAGCAGTAGTCACTTTTTTTAATTGGAACCAAAATGATTATGACAATATAAATAGAAGATTCATACAAATGCATATTTATAGTATTGTGCCCATAAGGAATCTCAGTAATAATCTGATTTGTAAAATCAAATTTGTTATGCTCCTTTCATTAGGAACAAATGGGAAGGTACAAATAGGGGCAAATATCAGAAAAAAGACAAGCTCTATCTTACTTCAGTGATTCAGACAAAATCAAATAGCAGAAATTGCATTTTGTAACATCTTTTGTCTCCTAAAACCATTAATAAATATATGAAATCACTATTTTCATAATGATGGAGAAAGCAGTATTTATGAATTTCAATATAAATGTAATTATGTAATCTTGCCCCAAAAAAGGGAAAAAATGACAATAAGCTGTGGCAAAGAAACATCTTTAAGGCACTCTCTCATGTATTACATTGTTTCTATATGTGAAATCTAAATGGTTAAAATCAAAATCACTTATTGTACATCGGGAGTTGTTCAGACTAATCAATGACTACTATTTGGAGAACTTTGAAAGTGGAAGTCTTAAGACCCATCCAATACTGGGGCAAACTCTCGGTGACTCCATGATGCCAAAACATGGAGTGGAAATGTCTAACCTAAATCAGTCAGTTTTATCTTTTCTTTTCTTTCAGTATTAACAACAAAGAACCGGTTTGATTTTATTTGTATCAGGCTAAAAACAAACTTAAACAATCTTTTCCAACATTATTTGAGTGGAATAATACATCGCAAGAGATGAAATTTAGTGATTACCATAAAGTCAGGGAAGAAATTACCCCTGGGTATGGAGAAAGGGAGCATGATGTATTAGGGAGACGCACACACAAAGTTTCAAAGATACAGGCAGTGCTTACTTTCCTGACTTGTTTTAGTAATGCATCCCTAGGTGCTCAGTTTAATTCTTTAAATTGTGCATATGTGCTGTGTGTCCTTTATTCGAAGTAAGACAAAGTTCACAAGAAAAAAAATTAAAGGTTAAAATTATTTTAAAACCACTGAATAAACACATTTGAACTTCCTATATATCTGTTAGCTTATCTATTTGTTTGAGAGTTACTGTGTTAGATTATTTTATATTTCTCTGGGTACCATAAAATTCTTCGTTTCTGGATGTAAGTCCTTAATACATTTTAATTAGGATTAAGTTCTACTTCAAGTTAAAAAAAATAATAACAGTGGTCCAAAAATACAGACGTTTGTTTTTTCTCACATTAAAAAAAAGAAGTCACAGGCACTGGCAATCCAAGAATGATGTGATAGTATTGCTCAAAAGGTTCTCAGGGACCCAGGCTTCTTCCAGTTTTCTGAACCATGAACCTTAGGCTATGACCTTGCTATTCATAATATGAAAGAGAATGTCAGCCTCCCATTCCAGTTCTAAGCAGCTGTATAAAGTGACTGGGATAAGATGGAAGGAAAAGCGGCAATATATTCCTATTAAAACCTCACTGACCAGATATTGATCACATGGTCATAACTTCTTACAAGAGAGACTGGGAAATGTAGTCTTAATTCTGATAGCTTTGTTGCCCTGCTAAGCATCTTTTCTGTATGAAAGAAGAGAAAAAATACTAATAAATCCTAAGTGACCTGAGAATAATGTGGCAATGTTAACCATAAGAAATAATATCTTTCTGATTATTATGTTTACATATTTAAAAAAATCTTTCTCTCCTTTAATTTAGAGTTTATCAGATTAGAAACTCCCTCTACTGATCTGTATCTTCTATCTTCTAAATATTCAGATTCATAGACTATGTTTTTTAGAGGCCATTCAGTATACTCTATTCTTTCCAGCAACACTTGATTGTATTTTAATATAAGAAACTAAAAGGGAAATATAAATATAAAGTCAGTATGTTGTCAGTTTTATTAAATTATTATGAAAATTAAAGTGTAATACCTGTAAGAATAACATTACCACTTTTTTACCATTCATTTGTTACCTATATTGAGCATTTTAGGTAAATTTTATTGTAAAATATTAAATGTAAGCTAGGAGTGAAATTTTCCTTTCTCCTATTCACAATCTGACCTTACTAATAAGTGAAAACATTAGTATAGTTTTGGTTTCTCTCAGTCATTTATCAAAAAAAAAAATATATATATATATATATATATTAAGTTCAGACTACTACAAAGAAAAATTATTTTTCCTCATCCTATTTACATAGCTGAGCCAGAGTTTAAAGATATTTTTTAAATATTTATTTAATAAAGTCTGCTTTTTTCTCAGCTTTTTAATAACCACTTAATACATCATCTTTAAGTGAATAACCAAAGAAAAATATTGACTCAACCTTCATTCTGAATTTCAAATAATTGTGATAAATCAAATTTCCTGTCTCATAAGTAATAAGCTTTGCCTTTTTTCACCAACATTAACAAATCAAAGTACTATTACAGTATAATATTTGATAGTCAAAACAGACAAAAGAATGGAACAAAGAGAAACTCTAAGAAACAAAAATGTAATCTGTACATACTTAAGTGAAAGTGTTAGTCACTCAGGCATATCCAACTCTTTGTGACTCCATGGACTGTAGCCTGCCAGACTCTTTTGCCCATGGCATTCTCCATGCAAGACCACTAGCATGGTTAGCCATTTCCTTCTCCGGGGGGGTCTTCCCAATCCAATGATCAAACCTGGGTTTCCTCATTGCAGGCTGATTCTTTTCCATCTGAGCCATCACTGCTCACTTATGTACATACTAAGCTTTCTAGAAATGTAGTAACTGGCTGTTGCGTAAACTGACAGTCCTCTGATTTACACAGAGAAAAATTAGGTATAAGTAGAAAATGCAGTGATGTCATAAAGTACTCACATACAAGTTGAATTCATAAACATTTTAATGGCAAACCTTCAGTTAAAAATTGCTCAGAAAGTCATGAAGCCAAATTTTGCAGTCAACTACTAATACCCGACTTGGAGATTCAATCTGATGTTAGAGTCTTGGCTTCCCTTGTCGCTCAGTTGGTAAAGAATCTGCCTGCAGTTCAGGAGACCTGGGTTCGATTCCTGGGTTGGGAAGAGCCCCTGGAGAGGGAAATGGCAACACACTCCAGCATCCTTGCCTGGAAAATCTCATAGACAGAGGGCAACACACTCCAGCATCCTTGCCTGGAAAATCTCATGAACAGAGGGCTGCAGTCCATGGGGTCGCAAAGAGTCAGGCACGACTGAGTGACTAACATGACTCTGGAAGAAGAGTTTCTAAATTTACTTTCAGCTTCAAGTCAGCTTGTCATTTAGCACAAAGATAATGTCAGGGGCTGCTTTCCTGAGTGTAAAGGTAGTTAGAGGAACAAGCAACTTTTTTTGTTTGTATTTGCTCTCTGTCTTTCCTCCCACTGTGTTAATTCAAGTCACCTCCCAGGCTTAAGTGAGTCTCTAATGAAGACTGTACTTGGTGGTTGCAACCTGGAAAGTTTAACCACAACCTGATACGGTGACAAAGTTCGCTCTGTTCTTCTCAGGGTGGCTGAATGTAACAATTCAGAGAAAGACCTCTGGAAGTCCAGGTGACTGTCAGTCCTAGCTCTACTGTCCGGTAGCTGGACAGCTGCTAACTGTCTAGTAGCTGTGTGAACTGTAGCAGGTTAATTAACCTCTGAGTGCTTTGTAGATGATTTGTATGGTGGGTGTGATTATAAGAGAGATACATGAAAAAAGATAATATAAGTAGATGCCTTGCATCTATTAAGTACTCAAAAAATATGTATCATCATCATATATTCTATATCAGTATGCTGCTAAGTCACTTCAGTCGTGTCCCACCCTGTGCGACCCCATAGACAGCAGCCCACCAGGCTCCACCGTCCCTGGGATTCTCCAGGCAAGAACACTGGAGTGGGTTGCCATTTCCTTCCCCAATGCATGAAAGCGAAAAGTCAAAGTGAAGTCACTCAGTCGTGTTCGACTCTTAGTGACCCCATAGACAGCAGCCTACCAGGCTCCTCCACCGATGGGATTTTCTAGGCAAGAGTACTGGAGTGGGGTGCCATTGCCTTCTCCACTGTATCAGTATAGATATATGTATAAGTGTATGTGTAAACATGACGTTTAAAAAGAAATTATTGAAGAAGTGTTGAAAATATTGAAAAAAAAGTTTTGAAAGAAAGTTGAAGAAGAAAGTTGGGTAAGAGCATTGGAAATTAGAGTTGTTCAAGACCAAAACACTGAGAAGGAGAAAGAGAGTGATTGAAATCCCAATTAATCTCTTAAAAACCGTTATGATGTTGCTGTGCAGAGTACTTTTCACTCCACCTTGAATGATTCTGTTTGCCAGATCTGAACTGTTACCCTAGATTTATATGTGATTTTTAATTTCTTGGGTAGTAATAGATACCCAATCCCCCAAGGACCAAACAAGCCTTGATCAGTGGACAAGATGCTGATTTCAATCCACCATTTCAAGCATCTCTTTCGCCAGTACCCTCCCCTCTCATCCATCTGCTTGCTGTTCACTGTTTAGGGAATGTAATTCCTACCTCTGGGAGTTTGCATGAGTTATTGTTCTTACTTAAATAGCCCTTCCCTAACTATCTCTTCCGCTGGTGAAGTCTTGCTCCTGTTTTAATACCCAGCTTAATCATTTTGTCCTTCCCATACTCAACAAGGTCAGTGGCTGTCTTCTCTGAGGTCCCCAAACTCTTTCCACAAGCTTACTTCACCTCCATTCTGCCTCACTTGGTTGTCTTTCAGCCAAGATCACTAGACTATCAGCTCTTTGATAGCAGGTGTTTGCTTACTTTGTTTTCTTCAGTATCTAGCACACAGCCTGGAGTACAGAGTAAGTACTCAAAGAACTATTGTCATGATTGAATAAATGTAAGCTCCTTATGAAAAGCTGAGACATAATAATAATAATGCTAAATTCATATGAAGTATTACAGGAACTCAGAAGAAAGAGAAAGGAATGTCATATTAACACAGAATGATTTTCCAAGATATATATTTCTTGTATAGAGACACTTGCATAGACTCATGTATTTCCTAGGAGCTAGAAAAAGATGAGATGATTCCTGCTTTTCTAAATTTACAGTCAAGTTAGGGAGACAAGATCAGTAAGCACTGTTCGAGATAAAATTCAGAGGTTTACAGAAGTCTAGAGATGGGGAAATCATATAGAGCTAAATTAGCATAAGCAAAGATAACTTTCTTGAGGAGGTGAGACTAGCGTTTGATGTCAAAAAAGACAGTGTTTGTACAGCGTAGGGGAAAAACAGATGGTTTCTGAGATGTGCGAAGCAAGGAAAAGCAAAGGGAGCCTGGTGTGTATGGGAACTGCTGAAACAGAGCCCAGATTGCACGATAGGAAGCCGTGGGAAATCATGGGAGACCAGTAGGTCGGGCCAGATTCTGATGAGGCTTTTAAAGTTACTGTTCACTAAAGTTTGAGATTTTTCTGGTAGCTGAAGCAAATGATTGATTGATGAAGCAGGGGGTGGGGAAACATTGCACTGACTGAATGTTGACCATTATAATTTTCAGCGCAACAGCTGCTACTGAAATTGCAGTCATTCANATTCTGATGAGGCTTTTAAAGTTACTGTTCACTAAAGTTTGAGATTTTTCTGGTAGCTGAAGCAAATGATTGATTGATGAAGCAGGGGGTGGGGAAACATTGCACTGACTGAATGTTGACCATTATAATTTTCAGCGCAACAGCTGCTACTGAAATTGCAGCCATTCAAAAGGAAAAATAGACACTGTTGTTCTGAAATAGCTTGGACTATTTGGAACCCTGGAGCCTGAGTGCATACGATGTGGTTTCACTAAGAACATGATGGAGTGCGGGTTCCTGTTTTTCTTTTTTTCATAATGATTTGTTCTATGGATTGAGAATTCAAACTGAGCAACCATTTCACAGTCGGAGTTGGAGTGTGGGTTGTATAAAGTCGCAGAAGCACTTTTCCAAAGACTTGAAAACTCCTCCCTACTGCCTAACTACACTCTCTAACTAGAATGATGTTTGAAAAACATCAATTGCTTACTTTCCTGACTCCTGCAAGTCTATTTATTATCAACTCATTATTTACATTGTATTACTTGCTGATAGCTATTTTACCAAAGAATTTAGCCATGAAGTTAGACAGTCTATTTTTACTTTAAGATAAATATTTACAAAACTACCCATGTCATGTAAACATTTGAGATAGGAATAATCCATAAATATTCTTTATAGTTAAACTCATGATTACTTATTGTTTTCTACAGCAGATAAACAATTTTTTTGAGGGTCATCATTTTAGCTTCTTAGGGATTAGCAATCTCTGTACTGTTGAATAAATTATGTTACAGTTCAACAGTAATATGCTATGCATCTTTGTTTATTTACTGGTCCACCATCTCTGTACCTCTAATTTATTATAGGTGACTGCCGTATCAAGAGATTTGGACATCATCTCATAGTAGATATTTGAAAACAGAGAGAAGCTAAAAAAAAAAATCACTATCTATGTTTTGAATATATAATATTGGCAGCAATAAAAAGATGACTTAGAGGGCAAAGGACAAGATTTAAAGGCAGAGGGACTACTTACAAAATACATGGTTAGGGCATGAACAGATTGTGCAAAAAAAAAAAAAAAGAGAGAGAGAGAGAGAGAGAACCAGATTGGAGAGCATTTTAGCGGTTGAGTGGGACTTGTTTTTAGGGTACATATAAAACTACCTACCAGTGGTGGAGCCCCAGACATGCTTGCTAAGGGTAAAAATGGAGCTCTCTTGGTTACTGTAAGGAGAGAATGGCAGAGGCTTCTCTGGGTAGCAGGTTGCTATAGCAACAGTATCCTGTCAAGCACAGAGTCCCGTTGTCTCTCCTGGTGACCCGTANAAAACTACCTACCAGTGGTGGAGCCCCAGACATGCTTGCTAAGGGTAAAAATGGAGCTCTCTTGGTTACTGTAAGGAGAGAATGGCAGAGGCTTCTCTGGGTAGCAGGTTGCTATAGCAACAGTATCCTGTCAAGCACAGAGTCCTGTTGTCTCTCCTGGTGACCCGTAGAGGTTTCCAGAAGGCTGAAAATGTATTAGCATCCTGGACCAATTGCCTTTTTTTTTTTTTAACAAAAAAGCAATCATCAGGTGGCTATCATAAACATGGTTAAGATTTGAACAGAAGCCATATCTCATCAAATGTTTATGAGACTAAAATAAGTTTTATGTAAAAATAGACTCCTAAAAACTTCGACCCTAGGAAAGTTGATTAACATCTGTGTTTTCATATTTCTTCACCTGTCAGGATAATAATAATGCCTATCTCATAAGCTTGTGATATGGTGCTTAGAAAGTTCAAGTTACGTAAAAGGTGAACATTAGCCATTATTGCTATTATTATTATCATCATCTTCCTCAGGTGAGTAGGTAGCGTAGTGTAGTAACTAAAAGCATGAGCTCTAGGAAGAAAGCACCTTGGTTATTTATTTCCATATGGCACTTTTTAGCTGTGTAAACTTGGCAAGTTGTTTAACCTCTCTGTGCTTCTGTTTCATTTTATTTTTCATTAATTTTTATTGGAGTACAGTGGATTTACAAGGTTGTGTTAGTTTCAGGTGTACAGAAAAGTGAGTCAGTTATACATTTACATATATCCACTTTTTGTTTTAGATTCTTTCCCCATAGAGACCATTTCAGGATGTTGAGTAGTTTTCTGTGCTATACAGCGGGTTCTTATTAGTTATCTATTGAACATACAGTAGTGTGTCTGTTTCCTCATTTTAAAAATGGGAAATAATTGTATCTACCTCACAGAGATGTTATATCAGTTAATTGAACTAATATTTATAAAGTACCTAAATTGATGCCTTGCAATATAGTAAATATTTAACAGGTATTTATTAAATACACAAGCAAACATAGACTATTCTTATCAGACTCCTCTTATCAGTCTAATATTCTCGTTTCATTTTATAATAGTCATTTTTTCATTTAATTTGCTCTTATATTTTCTGTGGCTTCTGAATTTAAAGAAAGCAAAAAGACGGGCAGGAAAGGCAACTGAAATGTATTGCACCTCTACTCTGTTCTGGGCACTCTTGGAGGTACTGTATCGTTTAATCCTCACAAAACCTCATGAGTCATTTCATTTACAGCATGCTACGGATAAGAAAACAGACCCAGAGGCCTGGAATGATTCAGTGCCTCACAGTGACAAATGTTTAAGCCTGAATTGAAATCCACATTCTCTTGATTCTGACACTAATATTCTTTCAATTATAAACAGAATTTCTTAAATAAGTTTATAGTAAATAATTACTAACAAATAATCATGATCCTCACTGATGATAATTATGTTCTCTTTTATTTCATTTTATGCCCATCGAACCTTACATTTCTAGTAGTTAACAATTTTTTCTGTATATTGTACAATACATCAAATTATCAACCTGTTATATTATTCCTGGATGAGGAAAGTATAACATTCTAACAAGGGAGATATTGAATGATTAATTTATGATTATTCGATTAGTGGTGGATTCAGTGGAAAACAGACCCTACAACATGACTTTAAAAGCCCATTAAAATATATAAATGAATGCAGTTTTTTTATCATAACCAAATCATTTGCTTTTTTCAAACTACCTTACACTAATTTTTTATCTTATAAAAATTATGTGTATCACTTTACATCTAACAGTTTTATTATGTTTTAAGATGATAATGAGATTGCTTATGTCCTTTAAGACAAAGGAAACAGCCATTAAAATTATTTTTAAGGAATTGATAATGACTCAAACTTAAGAGTTCACTCCTTTTAAAGCAGAAAAGTAGATTCCCTCTTGGATTTAAGATGAATGAAGTATTTGAGATACACAAAATCCATCATTGCATTTTTCATCCTCACCAAACTTAGACTTAATAAAAATGACTTCATCTGCTATTTTCAGGTTAATTTTCAGTTCAGCATTTTGTCAAATGATATTTCTAGCTAGAGTCCCCAGTTGCACAGAAGCAGCGATTTCCACATCAAAGTTTCAAGGAAAATAGAAACACATTTTCAGATGGCAAGAAAAGAAAATAATTACTGCTGTTAGTCACTCCTCAAGGGCCGAGGAGAAAATGGAAATGAGTTTAGATGTGGATGAAAAGGTGAAATGTGGTTCTTCTTTGTCACTGCTCTGCATTCATTACAAAGCAATCTAATAAGCTACTGCATCAGAGGGAAGAAATAAGGATGCCATAAGTATATTTTCTCTTTTCAAGTTCAAATAATCCACAATTTCTATTGCCTATCTTTTAGAAATTCCAATGAAGATATTTTCCACCTGCAAATTTGTTAGTGGCTATGCTTTCTATTCATATTATTTTAACATACCCTTAAAATGGAAGCATTGTATCCAAGGATTTGTTTTCAACAATGTAGTTCAACAATGACAATGACAGCCCCTCAGAGGTAATCTATCCAACTCTTCTAAACAAATGCATTATTCTGTGTACATATGTTTACATTTCTACCTATCATTCTGAGAAAACAAAGCACCTCCATTAATATAACCCATACCTTAACTTAAAACCTATACAAGCTAGTGAATAAAACCTTTGGGAAAAAAAAAATACAAAACTCATCCTAAGCAAATTAATGGTTAACCAGCATTCAGTCAGTTAGGTTCAGTCACTCAGTTGTGTCTGACTCTTTGCGACTCCATAGACTGCAGCACGCCAGGCCTGCCTGTCCATCAGCAATTCCAGAGCTTGCTCAAACTTATGTCCATCGAGTCGGTGATACCATCCAACCATCCCATCTTCTGTCGTCCCTGTCTCCTCCCACCTTCAATCTTTCCCAGCACCAGGGGCTTTTCCAGTGAGTCAGTTCTTTGCATCAGGTGGCCAAAGTGTTGGAGCTTCAGCTACAGCATCAGTCCTTCCAATGAATATTCAGCACTGATTTCCTTTAGGATGGACTGGTTTGATATCCCTGCAGTATATACCATGAAATACCAAAGTTTACAACACTGAAAACTTTCTTAAGAATTGCTGTTTCAAGAAGTGAGAACTTCTTTTAGGAAAAATTGGAGCAAATCCAGTAGTATCTATGCCTTACATAGGAAAAGATTAAAATATTTGTAAACAGAGGGAAGGCAGGCTGAAATATAGTTGAAAAATTCACCATGGGAAACAGAAGTTACATGCCTTCAACCATTGCTAAGTATGTTATTCTTAGAGATGAACAAAGGGAAATAGGCATCAGGGAGAGCTGAAATTTGTCTTAAGAAGAAGTATTTTTAACAGAGTGAATGTTGGATATGTAAGAGATGTTCTATTTCCCTTCGTTTCCACGCTCTATTTTTAACCATTTGTGTCCTGGGAGGCTGAACTCCGTCAGTTGCACAGGCTCTTCTGACTTCCAGCTGGATTTGGTCCATAGAAAGTATTAGCACGTGAAGGAGAGTGAGATCCTAGCATTTATCACCCTGCTAACCCTTGCCAGCTTGCAGGTTGGCAGGGGTTGTATCACACCACCAAAGGCCAGAGCACCTGTTTGGCATCCCTCTCCTGTAACAGCCACAGTGAAAGCAACAGTGACAGTTTCTCATCAACTCCAATACCCATTGCCCTTTAGGTCAAGGATGCTAAGAATCTCCTGCTTTTGCCAGTCCTGAGGTATGTCATCCCTTGCTGGTTTTGCTGGGGTTTTATGTTTTGTTTTGTTTGGAGTTTCTTTGTTTGATTTTGTTTTTTAGTCTAGCCCACAATTTCACAAATAGTTCCTTTATTAAACCACACTTAACTACCCCCATCTGAGGGTGCCATCTTTTCTGCAAATACAGGCATTCTCAGCATTAAATNGTATGTCATCCCTTGCTGGTTTTGCTGGGGTTTTATGTTTTGTTTTGTTTGGAGTTTCTTTGTTTGATTTTGTTTTTTAGTCTAGCCCACAATTTCACAAATAGTTCCTTTATTAAACCACACTTAACTACCCCCATCTGAGGGTGCCATCTTTTCTGCAAATACAGGCATTCTCAGTATTAAATTTTCAATCTATTCTTTTAGCTACTAAAGAAATTAAAATGTCTTTAAAGCTATTTAAATGATTTGGGGGTTTATAAATAACAGACCACTTCCCTGAATTAGGTAAGCCTTGAAATTAGTAATAATTTAATGCTGAATTTAAAGTTTACCTTTTTTTTATTAGAACAGAAAAGTGTTTCACAACTTGGTTAATTATTGTATCAAGAGAAACAAACTTAGGTGATTTTAACAGACCCTCAATTGGAAAATTATGAAATTTTCTGATCTGTTTTTGATTGCTATGTCCTAATTATAAATATATCAAATAATCAAGTCTCTCATTTTTTTCAAAGTCTTAAACATATTATTTACTTGTCACAACATCTTTTAAACAATTACAAAATTATATATGGATACTACTGTATTTAGGTCTTTATCAATATGTTAATATTCACATGGGTATCAAAGAATGAATTTTTATTTTTAAGACCTGCAAGAGCAAAGCTCCAAATATAATCAGTATAGACAAGCTCTAGGGATGACAGGAATGGTCACCTTCATTGTGACCATTTGTGACATTCCCACTAATGTCATTCATTCCTGCCCCAGTTTCTCAGTATTCTTTTTCCCTCACCTGAAAATAAATGCTAAATCAACCAAGTTCAAAATAGAAATGAAAATAGTAGGCTGACACACAAGTTTTTCAATGTTCCCTTTTATCCAATATGTATAACCACATCAATAAACTTTACTTGCTGAACTCCACTATGACATTTTTATTTATTTGGCCAAAAGGCAAAGATAATGCTTCTCTATTAAATTTAATATGAACATGGAAAAGCTAACCTATCACTGATATTTGAACAGATCATAAACTGCATTAAAATGGTATCAATATAGCAATTTTCCAAATGATGACATGGAGACTCAGAGAGAGTGTGTGATTTTCTCAAGGTTACATAACTAGTGAGCTATAGAACTTGATCTTGAACTCGGGTCTCTTAACTCTACTTAACTGCTTTGTTCATCACATCTTGTGAACATTCTTTGATCGAGCAGAGGAGAAAAGCATTAAAACACTAAACACCCAGGTCAGGATAAAGAGAGGAAGGGGAGACTGAGATCACTGATAGAAAACATCACCAAGTTTAGAATTTTAACAAGGACCAGCTTTACCTGAGGGGAAAAGACTTGAGACGTACAGTGTTTGTCATTGGCCATTAATCTCAAAAGTAGAGGCCCAGTGTGTGCAAAGGAAAAGGAGGGAATGCGGATTTCGTCTCCCAACTTTCTGTCTCAACGTCTTTATCTTGATCTCTCCCAAGAGGAACAGTTAAGAAATAGGTTAAAAATAAGTAATTACTTCAATAATTTTTTGACCAAGTTGCCCAGAAAGACTTAGAGCACTAGATAAATTAATGCCAACCATTTACTTGATGTGATACTAAGTAGCTGTTGGATTTGATGCCTAATTATTTCATTTGTGTAGAACTCATATCAAAGGAACAGGTATGCAGACTCCAAACCACAGGGGAGGTTTCAAAATTTGACTTGCACATTGTTTGTTTGCTTCTCAGAAGAAATTACTCCCTTTCTGAGACTCATAATTAAAAAGCAAGGGAAAAAAAGGAAATTCAATATTTTCATTGTACTAGAAATTCAACCATGTAGAATATTATCTGATGGAATTACCTTGAATGTGATGTTTGAACATGTGTGGGTGCTTATTTCCATTCTTCAGTCATTGATTCATTCAGCTGAGATCCACTGAGCACCTTCTAGGTGACAAGCACATACCAAGGATTTTAGAAACAAAGGAGAACTCTTGATGGTTTCAGTGGCTGAAGAGCCAGAACACTGGTGGGAAAGACTGAGGTGCAAATGCACCAGAGTTCCAGCTTGAGCATCCTTGGAATACAATTCAGTCACATTTGCACAAATAATAAAAATGGTGCATGGAATCCCACTGTGTGCCTACAGGACCCCAGATCCTCTCTCAAGGAGTCTTAGGGTGGACTATCTCCTGTCCATCCATCTCGCTGCCTGGGCCTTCACACCCCAATCTGGCTCCACACCTTATGACTCCACCTTCTACTCTTTCCACTAAGATCCTCTTAAAGTTCCCATGGACCACGTTCCCACTGCTATTCTGTCTTGAGCAGCCAGGGCAAAGATGCATCGTCATCCCTCACTCTGTGATGGGTACAATGCCAGCTTCACTTATGCATGGCCAGTACAAGCACACAAGACTCTTCTTCCCAGAGAGCCAGCACTTGGAGTTTTGTGCTGTGTTTACCACCTTGAAATTCTTACTAAGTTTTTCTTTCACTGTGTGTTTTTGAGTTAAAGCTCAGGGGGACAACACATAATACACCAGAACTTGCAGCCTAAATCCACACACACCTCCCCCTCCTAACTCCCACCACCTCTTGACCTCCATGGTTCAGTTCAGTTCAGTTCAGTTCAGTCGCTCAGTCATGTCCGACTCTGTGACCCCATGAATCGCAGCACACCAGGCCTCCTTGTCCATCACCAACTCCCAGAGTTCACCCAGACTCACGTCCATCGAGTCTGACTCCGTGGTAGAAGTCTTAAACAGCCACTTCCCACCCTCTGATGCCCTGGGTCCTGTCCTTGCTTGCCCTGTACATCTTGACCTCTGTCACTTTCCACCCAGGCTAGCAACAGGTCCATACTGGTGGGGAGAGGTCTACATCCCTCTGTTGTGCTTCACTCCCACAGGAGCCTGGGCACTGATCATGGGGCAGGTCTGTGTCACTTGCACGTGCCCTGTGATGTCTAGAGTGGCTGCATGGTGATGGTCATCCCATACCTGGGCAGGCAGGATCATAGCATTTGTGATGAAGGTAAGCCTCTGTTACACACTTGCTCCAACTCCACGTGTTCCAACTTGGAGCAGACAGTCTCTTGGGGCTGAGGGTTACCCAGACAGTCATGCTTGTGATGGTTACCAACAGGAAATGAAGATTTACTTCCCTGCCCCTTCTGGGGCTTTATCTTCCACTGGGGCTGCAGATTACGTAGCTCTCCCTGAATAGGTACATTATACCTCCTGGATATTATACTGAATAGAATAACTTATCCCACTGTTCCCTTTAATATGATAAAGTATGATGGAAAACTTTCACCGTGTTAGAATTATGTATAGTCAGAGAAACTGATGCCTGGGATACGGCCTTGACTGGCCTGAAGAAACCTCCATGCATAGAGGTGTTGAGGCAAAGGAGATGACTCATATGGTTAAAAAAACTACTTATATACAGACATTTAAAAACTAAGTGAATATATTGAGAATTATGGAAGCCAGATTTCTCACTGCTTGAGAAAATACAAATATAGAAATAAGGAAGGTGAGAATAAATCTTGAAGTGTTGGGTTGGAATTGTGAACTCATGGTTTTTAATATATAAATAGATGGATGAGTATAAAAAGAGATCGAGATCTAAGTGAGCATATACATACGTGTATGTGTACATATATAGTTTTGCTGCTGAGTTCTGCAAGCCCAAGGTGGTGATGGCGGTTTAGTCTCTCAGTCATTTCCGACTCTTTGTGACCCCATGGGGCTGGCACACCAGGCTCCTCTGTCCATGGGATTTCCCAGGCAAGAACACTGGAGTGGGTTGCCTTCTCCAGGGCATCTTCCCGACCCAGGGATTGGACCCAGGTCTCTTGCAATGCAGGTGAATTCTTTACCAACTGAGCCACCAGGGAAGCCCCGTACCTAGGATCCTGATCTTGGTTTCTAAATGCTGTGCTCCACTAAACAAAACCAGGACTCTTTGGAAAAAATGGATGATTCCAGAGCAAGAAATGTATACTATGGAGCTGGAATTCTGTGTGGTTCCAGAAAGAAAGAAAGGGATTGCAGAATATTTGGGAACAAAGAAAACACCTTTAAAGGACAATCTGAGCAGCAAAATAAACAATAACAGTTAGTTATAACTCAAGTAATAAGATGGGAATCCATGAGTCCATGCTGATATAACGTAAATGAAGGAGTGAATAGCTGGTGGAAGAAAGGATTGCTTTATATAACAGTAAAACATCAACCATTTACCTGGAAATAAGGATGAACTGAGAATATCCCCTTCTGGCAGTCACCTCAGTAAAAATTGATTCGAGAAACAATAATCAATGGGTGATTATAAAAAGAGTGAGGGGTTTCCCTGGTGGCTCAGGAGTATATAATCTGTCTCCCCATATAGGAGACGTGGGTTCGATCCCTGGCCTGAGAAGATCCCACATGCCACAGAGCAACTAGGCCTGTGGACCACCACTATTAAGCCTGTGCTCTAGAGCCCGAGCTCTGCAGCAAGAGAAGCCACCGCAACAAGAAGCCCATGACCACAGCTAGAGAGTAGCCTCTGCTTGCTGCAACCAGAGGAAAGCCCACACAAACAAAAATAAATAAATAAATTTTTAAAAAGCGAAAATTTGGAAGAAATGAAATTATCTACTTAGTCCCAAAGTTGTTCCCCAATTACTTTTTATCAAAAAATGGGTATTGAACTTTGTTGACAGCTTTTTCAGCATCTATCAAGATTATCATATAACTTTCATCTTTCAATTTGCTGATATGTGTATCACAACCCACTTACTTTAAAGTACTTATAATTTATTTAAAAATTAAAATAATAAGTGCATGCTGCTGCTGCAGCTGCTAAGTCGCTTCAGTCGTGTCCGACTCTGTGCGACCCCATAAACGGCAGCCCATCGAGTTCCTCTGTCCCCGGGATTCTCCAGGCAAGAACACTGGAGTGGGTTGCCATTTCCTTCTCCAGTGCATAAAAGTGAAAAGTGAGAGTGAAGTCGCTCAGTCGTGTCCGACTCTTAGCGACCCCATGGACTGCAGCCCATCAGGCTACGCCATCCATGGGATTTTCCAGGCAAGAGTACTGGAGTGGAGTGCCATTGCCTTCTCCAATAAGTGCATACTGACATAAATAACAATTTTTATTAAAATATTTTTAAAAATCAGTAATAAAACAAGCATTCCTTAATTTTTCGTAATTATTAATTACAAAATAATTACAAAATTTTTAATATTGTGATTACTAGAAGATAGCCAATTTTCATATCTGCTTTTACTTTACTCCGATGTGACATGTTATTTTGGTTGAAGTAGGTAAAAGATATGTAGTCTCACACAGATACAAAGTTAAAAATGAAAGAGTAATTTAGCAGTCTTTTAAGATAAAGTTTAATCTTCTTTGGTACTATAGAAAAATTTAACATTAGTTTCTTAAGATATAGCTTGAAAACTTTTTTATGAAATAAAAATCGATCAATGAAATCGTCATATTTTTTAAATTCTATGTATCTTTTTTAGATTAATAGACTTTACTGTTAATGGCTTTATATTTATTTTTAAAAGTGTACAGATAATGCTGAATTCTCATATACATCCCTACCCTACACACAGTTTTCCTTAGGATTAAGATCTTACATAATTGTAGCACATTTGTTAAAATTAATAAGTCACATTTGAGACATTGCTATTCACTGAAGTCCACTGTTGTTCAGTCGCTCAGTTGTGTCCGGCTCTTTGCAACCCCATAAATTGCAGCACACCAGGCTTCTCTGTCCTGCACTGTCTCCCAGAGTTTCTCAAACTCATGTCCATTGAGTCTATGAAGCCATCCAACCATCTCATCCTCTGTCATCCCATTCTCCTCTTAAAAGTCCATACTGCTGCTGCTGCTGCTGCTGCTAAGTTGCTTCAGTCGTGTCTGACTCTGTGTGACCCCAGGGACGGCAGCCCACCAGGCTCCCACGTCCCTGGGATTCTCCAGGCAAGAACATTGGAGTGGGTTGCGATTTCCTTAAAGTCCATCAGTTCAGTTCAGTTGCTCACTCATGTCCAACTCTTTGCGACCCCATGAATCGCAGCACGCCAGGCCTCCTTGTCCATCACCAGCTCTCNTCATCTGCATATCTGAGGTTATTGATATTTCTCCCAGCAATCTTGATTCCAGATTGTGTTTCTTTCAGTCCAGCATTTCTCATGATGTACTCTGCATGTAAGTTAAATAAGCAGAGTGACAATCAAGCAGGAGCCTTGATGTACTCCTTTTCCTATTTGGAACCAGTCTATTGTTCCATGTCCAGTCCATAGTTCACATTAGAAGTTGCTCTTTGTGAGGTACAGTTCTCTGGGTTTTGACAAATATATAATGTCATATATCCACCCTTACAGAGTCATATGAAATAATTTCACTGCCCTAAAAATCCCCTGCACTTCATGTATTCATCTTTCCCACCACCACTTCTCCCCAGATGGCTGTCAACAATCAAGTTGCATACTGTCTCTGTAGCTTTCTCTTGTCTAGAATATCATAGTTGCAATCACATAATTAGACTTTTCATATTGCTACCTTTTGCTTACTGATATGCTTTTAAGATTCCTCCATTTCCTCCATGACTTGATAGCTCATTTCTTTTTATTACTGAATAATACTCCATACTGCTACAATTTATTTATGCATTCACCTATTGAGGACATCTTAGTGGCTGCCAATTTTTTGGCAATTAGGAATAAAGCTGCTATAAGCAAATGCATGCAGGTATTAGTGTGAACATCAGTGATCAACTCAATTGGGAAAATAGCTAGAAATGTGATTTCTGGATAGTACAGTAAGACCGTAGTTTTGTAAGGAACTGCCAAACTGTCTTTGAAAGTACCATCTTTCATTCCTAGCAGTAACAAATAAGAATTATTGTTGCTCCACAGTCTCTATAGCATTTGGTATTGGCAGGGTTTTATTTTTAATTTTAGCCAGTTGAATAGGTGTTTGATGTTACCTCATTGTTTTAGTCTTCCTAAGAGAGTAAGAATATTTAATAGGAAAATATTAAGCATATTTAATATTCTCATGGACCAACCATGCATGGAGAAAAGTGGACAGAGGGTTTTCTGCAAGGAACTAGAGGCTTTCCTTCTACAATTTTTAAATCTGAGAGCACCAGCAAGATGAAACATAATTTAAAGATTTCGAGAAGCATTGGTTTTACACCATAATGAGATGATTCTACATCAGACATTTTCAAATTCTCTCAGAGATTTTTTAAATTGCTATCTGTGGAATACATTATTTTAGTAAAACCTGGAAACTATTGCCATTACTTTGAAAACATTTTTGAAAGTCAATCAAAGATTTGGAAAGCATGTTAGCCCTACTGCTTACAATTCCATTTAAATTAGGGGACAATCATGTGAATTTCTATGTTTATTCTTTATGTCTGTATAAACTGGAACTGAAGAGCAGAAGCCCGTACCTGATGCACCACTCTATATAAGAGAAATAATGACAAAGTTCTCTTCATTGAGTGTAGAATTTCTATGAAATGTTCCAACATTTGGGCTGCCCCACAGTATTACTTGGGTTTCCCTGGTGGCTCAGACAGTAAAGAATCCACCTACAATGCGGGAGACCTGGACTTGATCCTTGGGTTGAGAAGATCCTCTGGAGAAGGGAACAGCTACCCACTCCAATATTCTGGCCTGGAGAATCCATGAACAGAGGAGCCTGGCAGGCTCGGACAAGACTGAGCGACTTCCACTTTCACAGTATTACTTACAGGCGTTATTTTTATCAAACCTAACTTTATAAGCTCTGTGGCAAATTTAGTTGGTATATTTTACCATGTAAACCACACTCTCTCTGTGTGTATACCCATATATTCCATTTATTTATTTATTATGTCCATATCGCTCTAGTTCTACAGTATATGGATGTGATAACACTTTACACTTTAGTTTTCAGATAAATCAAGTTTCTTTGGTGTTGTATGAACCAATATACTTACTGCCTTTGTGTCTGGCGGTTAGAAATAGTTCATAAGATACAGTGTGCTCATCGTGTCTGACTCTTTGCACCCCTGTAGCCTGTATAGCCTGCCAGGCTCCTCGGTCCTTGGGGGATTTTTCAGGCAAGAACACAGGAGTGAGTTGCCATTTCCTACTCCAGGAGATCTTCCTGGCCCAGGGATCGAACCTACGTCTCTTATATCTCCTACATTGACAGGCGGATTCTTTACTGCTGAGCCACCTGGGAAGCCATAAGATATAGCATTGAGATATAATACAGCTCAGCTACTCTTTCATTTTAGAGGAACAGTATTTAAGGCTGTTAGTTCAGCACATGCCATTAACATTTGTGGATCTGGGAACTCGGGACTCATTTGTTAAATATGAAGATTCGCATAGTATAGAGAAGGACAAAGAAAAATAACCTACACGCACCTAGAGCTTTCAGTATTGAAGACATAGTGCCATCTGGTGGGAGGAAAAAAAGGTAGAGGAGAGATACAAAGCACAGGGTCCCCACTGACGGCAGAAAGATGCTGGAAACAGACACAGGCAGGTAAGGGAACCGGAGAGAGAGGGTCATTTCTGAACCCTCAGTGGTCAGTTTGTTGTTGCAAACCGTGCTGTCATGAGGGTATCTCAAATGGGAGAAATTTTCTAACCATAATCTTCAAACCTTTCGTTCATCCTTTCACCCATTTTCTTAACAGTGAGGCACTGTCCTAAGCCAGGCATCATAGAATTTGCACCTGGTGGAAGGACATGGACTATAGATAGATCTTTTTAAAGATGTATTTAATGCTTCAGAGAAAGAATTAAATGGAGCAGGACTCCAGGAGTGCTGGATGGAGGAAGGGTAGGGAGGTGGTGCTTCTGGCTTCTACTCTGGCACTTTGGGCAATAGCTGGATGGAACTTAAGAGCAACCTGTGGGGACACCTAGGGGAAGAGGATCACAGACAGGAGAAAGGGCAAGGGCCAAAGTTCTGAGAAAGGTCTGAGAAAGGGACTTGGCTTATCTGAGAAACAGGTGCGTATCCAGAGTCCTGTGAGCGCTGGGAAGACATGGATGGGATGAGGTCCAGGAGCAGGGACGGAACAGATGATTCACCAGTGTTTGCACGTTGCCAGCCGAGGGGCAGTTTCTCAAGGAAATTGAGAGAAGCTAGTGTTCATTACTTTCGACTGAATGAGGGCAAGGGAGATTCACCGTATGTCTACATTAAATGAATATTTTATGAGTGCCTGGTATTTGCTATACCTCGTGAAAAATACTGAAAACACATAGATAAATATGATGCTTTCAGTGATGCCAGTCTAATGGGGAAAGTACGTTAACATGATTATAATAAATAGTCCTATCAGATAATAGTAAGTCTTGAATGAGATACTACATATAAAACCGTTAGCAATTTTTGGGTAGGCTGTAAATAACAAATAAAGGTTAATCCCTTTATTTATTTATTTATTTATTAGTTTACTTTGCAGTTGAACGGGATAAGAAGACATGTTACAGCCACCCGTAAATAACAGAATGAAGCTAATGTAGCATTGATATGACTGTAAAACTACACCAGCAATATCGCAAAAATATCCATGTGTATCCTCTATATTCTCTAAGCATCAAGATAAAGAGTATATATCTAAGGAGAGGTTCTTACCTAGAAAATGTGTTAATTCATTACTGAAACACAAAAATGAAAGCACAAAAGTGTTCATAAGGATTTTAAGTACAGCAGCCTCTGTGTCAATGTCTCCTAGAATCAAAGGAGAGGCTGCCCTTGTATATGTGGTAAAAAGAACAGACATTTGCCTTAAGAGGTACCCCCTGGATATGTCTACCTGCAGAGAAGCCCTTCTGCTGGTCACCATAAATGACCAGTCATTTAAGATTGAAGGACTTAGAAAATTATGTTAACCTCACCTTCAGATTCACACTTACCTTCTATTTCTCAGTCACAATGAACTTTTGTGATAGCCTTTTTAAGCAACTTGATAGTCTCAAAACCACACGCACTCTGGGTTTTTTTTTTCCTCTCTACCCAGAATGGTGCCCTCTCTTCACTGCTCACCACCACATCCGACTCATAACCTCATGTATCCTTCCTTTAAATGTCACCTCCTCCAGGATGACTTCCCTGGTTCCTTCAGGTGAAATTCAGAATTTTCTCTTATGCTTCTCTGTAATGCTATGTATGTGCTGAGGCATGTCTGACTCTTTACAGCTCTACAGACTGTAGCCCACCTGGCTCTTCTGTCCATGGAATTTTTCAGGCAAGAATATTGGAGTGAGCTGCCAATTCCTCCTCCAGGGATCTTCCCGACCCAGGAATCAAACTTACATCTCTTGTGTTTCCTGCATTGGCAGGTGAATTCTTTACCATTGCAATACTTGGGAATCCATAACAAATCTATTTCTTCTTGAATTTTAACTTGTTCCTGCATGTATTTATTTCTCCATCAGAATATAACCTTGAGACTAAGAGATTATCATCTGTTCATTTTTGTGTTTTATATACTTATGACAGTGTTTGTAACATGGTAGCACTTAAGTTTTTTCAAACTATAAGTCAAAATGAAGAGAAAATTCTAAGATGTGAGCTAGGAAGTGTCTTTTCCAGTTTCTGACATGAAAATATTTCCTGTAAACAAGTGGTCTTAAATTCACCACAAGTTACTGAGTCCTTTTTATATATTTTTTTTTATTTTGAAGCAAGTTATTTACTTATCAACATGATTAAAGTTGAATGTTCCTGGATATGGATTCCAATAGTTTAAAAAGTCTAAATAGAGAAATACAAGTGATATCAAATACCTAGTTATTTTTCCTCTCTATGAGGTTTCAAAGAAACACACGTTCATTGTTTTCCTCCATATAAAATAAATATGACAAAGCACAAAAGTAGAAGTGATTCAGGGACATATTAAGAAATGGAAGCTGAGTTAGGGTTTTCCTGGAACCCCCATGTGCAGAGGCTTGCTATCAAAGACAAGCACTTATGCCAACTTCAGAGTAAACCCTCTTCCCCCACTGTTGGAAGGCAGAGTGTATAGCAACCTCACACTTTCCAGCCACTATTTGTCATCTTCAAACATGGTCATCCTAAGCTAGTCCAACACAGAGGCTGTGCTCTTCAAAGGATCCAGAAGCACAACAAGGCTTAAAATATCACTCAACAGGAAGATAAGGGTGCTCTGGCAAGGCTGTGTCATTTGATCGTTCGTTCTTTCATAAGTGCCACTAAGTACCTCTCTGGCCAGGCGTCAGGTTTAGCTAACAATGTGTAATTCAAATCTCCAGCGAGATTGGGCAGGAATGTGCACCGACTGATCAAGGTAATGGCGGGATGAGAAAGCAGAGCCCTCTGGGTCAGGGTTGGGCTCCACCGCTTTATCAGTTCAGGAGCCCTCCTGCGGCTGACGGGGGCCACTGCTGCTGTCTATCTGAAAATAGAAAGCACCGGGTTACTATACCTGATGCCATAATCATCAGTGGTCTTTCCTAATAGGAAATCGAGCAAGTTGAACAAAAATCAGAACCTGGTTTAAAAATGTAGCAGCTTCCTAGCTGCCAGTGAAAAGTTAGCAGTCTTTCAATGAACTTAAAACATTCCTAGAGTCGTGTCTATATGTCAATCCCAGTCTCCCGATTTATCCCCACCACCTCCTTACCCCCAGTAACCATAAGTTTGTTTTCTACATCTGTGACTCTATTTTTGTTTTGTAGATGAGTTCATTTGTACCCTTTTTTTAGGTTCCATAGCTAAGCAATCTCATGGGATATGTGTCTTTCTCTGTCTGACTTATTTCACAAGTATAGCATGTTTCATAAGTATAACAAGCTCTATCCATGCTGCTGCAAACTGACATACACACACCACTATACATAAAACAGATAACTAATAAGAACCTACTGCAAAGAGCAAGGAACTCTACTCAATGATCTGTAATGACCTATATGGGGAAAGAATCTAAAAAAGAGTATGTATACATATATACATACATAAATATTGTATATATAACTGATTTACTTTGCTGCACACCTGAAACTAACACAACATTGTAAATCAACCATACTTCAATTTAAAAAATTAAAATTAAAAAAAAACATTCCTAGAGGGGAGAAAACCTCCCCTCTGACAGATTGAGCACTGCCAATCTGTCAGGCTCTGTAGTGGGCCCTTTACCTAAAGGCCCTTTCTTGCTTTTACCTTCACCATCAGCCTATTCATTTCATGTTATTATGCCCACTTCACAGACTGAGGAAACTGAGAATCAGAGAAAAGGTATAAAATTGTTTCAAGTTCTCACGGGTAAGAAGTATCACAGCTAAGACTGTAACTAAGATTTTTCCTTCCCACTACAGCTAACTTCTCTAGTTTATTCCTGGTCTCAAGCTTTCTAGGTCTTATAAGTCCCCTTTTCCTTACTCTAACCAGTCTTTCTCTATTCTTCTTTTCATCTGCTTCTCCCTTACGCTTTCTAAAGCTTTCAGAAAATGAACCAATTTCATAGCGTGCCTCTCGAGGTTTGTTTCTAACCTTCAAAAATGCCAACCAAGTATAAGTGAATTTTGGACTCATTGTTTGCAAATTGCACACTTTCTTGTGCTAGGAAACATTTCCAAACATAAGGAACTCAATCATGATTCACAGTAGATTCAGAAACAGGTCGAAAAGAAAGCACTGGGCTTACTGAACACTTGTTTCCTTGGCGAGAAGTTCTCACCAGCAGCAATGGGTGCAAGTGTATCCTCAATATTCTTAGTCATTTCTGACTCTTTGAAATCCCATGGACTGCAGCATGCCAGCTTTCCCTGTCCTTCACTATCTCCTGGAGTTGGCTCAAACTCATGTCCATCAAGTCAGTGATGCCATCCAACCATCTCACCCTCTGTTGCCTTCTTCTCCTTCTGCCCTCAATCTTTTCCAGCATCAGGGTCTTTTTCATTATACTTCTCCCCTATACGTGTGGAGAAGGCCATGGCAACCCACTCCAGTACTTCTGNCTCAAACTCATGTCCATCAAGTCAGTGATGCCATCCAACCATCTCACCCTCTGTTGCCTTCTTCTCCTTCTGCCCTCAATCTTTTCCAGCATCAGGGTCTTTTTCATTATACTTCTCCCCTATACGTGTGGAGAAGGCCATGGCAACCCACTCCAGTACTTCTGCCTGGAAAATCCCATGGATGGAGGAGCCTGGTAGGCTGCAGTGCATGGGGTCGCTAAGAGTCAGACACAACTGAGTGACTTCACTTTCACTTTTCACTTTTATGCACTGGAGAAGGAAATGGCAACCCTCTCCAGCGTTCTTGCCTGGAGAATCCCAGGGATGGTGGAGCCTGGTGGGCTGCCGTCTACGGGGTCCCACAGAGTTGGACACGACTGAAGTGACTTAGCAGCAGCAGCAGCAGCAGCATATATGTGTATAATGTCCTAAAACTTCACCTCATCTCCAAATAAAGCTATTTCACCCTGGCTTATTGCAGAAAACAAATATTTCACTAGACTTTCACTGATTGTTTTTTCTTAATTCTAATTTTTCAGATCAATGAGCAATACCAACTAGAGAACAAATTTGCGTAAAGGACTTAGATTTCTGGAAATGTTTGCTAGCTGTATGCCAGGTATATGTGAGTATTTATTTTCTGATCTGTACCAAGATTTGAATTTTTAGACTTTTGGATTATAAAGATAAACTTCAAATGTTCATAATTTGCTGGCGATTTCCATCACCCCATCAGTCTCCTCACTGCCATCTCACACTCTCCATACACTGCCCTTCATCAAAAACTACAGTACCTGCTGCTGGATTGGCTATCTTTCCACCCGTGTTCTGTCATCATCCTGGCCAATAACATCATCACTGACAACACATACGATCTCCCAGAAAACCAGCTCCTTGAACTCCAAAGATATTCACTTCCATTCAACTTCAAATACCCTCAGACCATCGTTCCAAACTAGTTAGTGTTATCGCCCAGAATGGTTGATGCTTGTGAAACCTGAATCCCAAGGCTGCTGGGAACAACTGAGAAACAATCACACAAACTTCTCTCAAAAGAGTTTGTCTGCTGACTCACGGGGAACCTGTCAACTGAGCCTTCAGTTACCATCCGCTCCTACCCTAAGAAATTCCCCTTTACTCCAGAGCGTTTCTTCCACAATCTTCTGTAACTTTGCTAAAATTTCCTACCCAAACATCTTTCCCATATTTATTTTTCATTTACTTATTTCTTCACTATAAAATATTTATTGAACTCCTATAATTGGCCAGATTCTAAACTCAGCGTCTCAACTTCCACTTTGCAAAGAAAATGGGGTCCATTAGAGAATAAGTCTTCAGCTTCTTGTCATGTCATCTACAAAGTACATGGTACCCCTACCTCTGTTTTCTGACTTCTCTGTATCAGACGGGGTGCCCACACTGCTGAAAATGCTTCCATCTTTCTATCTATACTTGGTTTCTTCATTCCTTCCAGGCTGTTCTTCTTTACCATAGCCTTTTCCTTGCTATTGGCTACATGTAAGCTGCACAAAAACATCTCAAATATTTCTAAGTTAAAAACAAACCGACCAAAGAAATAACAAAAACCCACCTGATTGCACCTTCCTTTTAGCTATTGCTTTCTTTTTTTCATCTACTTCTTCATCTCCCATTCACTCCTGAACTTTTTGTTTGTTTGTTTGTTTTTTGGCCATGAACATATGGGATCTTAGTTCCCTGACCAGGGATCAAACCCTCATTCCCTTCATTGGAAGCACAGAGTCTTAACTACTGGATCACCAGGGAAGTCCCAACACTCCTCCACTTCTTGCAAACTAGCTTGCCTTCGCATCACTCTGTACAGCATTGCTCATCAAGGTTATCAGCAATCTCTCTGTTACTATATGCAGTCGACACTTGATCGTCTTTGTCTTACTTCACCTTTCGCAAATGTTTCGCACTCTTGGCCACACTCTGTTTCTTGACTTCAGAGACACCTTGTGCCACTCGTTTTATTATCTGCTCAGATTCTTGGTGGGTTTGTCATCCTCTCTGCCGTTTGCCTTCAGGTTAAAGTCCAAAGTTACTAACATGGCAAGCCTTTGTCTTCTTCCCAGAGACTCCTGCCCCTTCTCCATTGTAACACTCAGCTTCACTTTTCTTTCTCTCCAACACCTTCCCTTTTCACTTTTCTCTGACGATGCCCACCCATGGAGAGGTATACCACCTTCTCTAAAGCTCTTTCTCAGCCTGCCACAGAGCTAATCACACGGCACTGAAACTGCCTCTGGTGGCTCACATGATAAAGAATCTGCCTGCAAGGCAAGAGACTCGGGTTCAGCCCCTGGATTGGGAAGATCCCCTGGAGAAGGGAATGGCAACTCACTCCAATATTCTTGCCTGGAGAATTCCATGGACAGAGGGGTGAGGTGGATTATAGTCCATGGGGTTGTAAAGAGTTGGACACGAGTGAACAACTAACACTTTCACTTTCTTTCCTCACTGCACTGCCAACTTCTTCTTTTTTTTTTTTTTAATTTTGTTTTGTAGTATAGCGGATTAATGGGCTTCCTTGGTAACTCAGTTGGTAAAGAATCCACCTGCAATGCAGGAGACCCTGGTTTAATTCCTGGGTCGGGAAGACCCCCTGGAGAAAGGATAGGCTACCCACTCCAGTATTCTTGGGTTTCCCTGGTGGTTCTGGCAGTATAGAATCCCCTGCAATGTGGGAGTCTTGGGTTCGATCCCTGTGTTGGGAAGATCTCCTGGAAGAGGGCATGGCAACCCACTGCAGTATTCTTGCCTGGAGAATCCCCATGGACAGAGGAGCCTGGCAGGGTACAGTCCATGGGTTGCAAAGAGTCAGACACAGCTGAGCAACTAAGCAGAGCACAGCACAGCACGTAGCTGATTAACAGCATCGTGACAGCTTCAGGTGGACAGCAAAGGCACTCAGCCATTGGCAGAAGCCAAGATTACCCTAAAATATTTCACATCATCGCGTGTCCCATCAACATGTTGCTGTGTTTTCGCTGTGCTGATATAATTGATGTCTACTAATTTATAGACGATTCCAGCAATCTGAACTGTGAAGGTTGCTAATTTAAAATTATTTGAGAAATCTAAATTGTAACCCAGAAATAAAGCTTGACTGATTTTAAACTGACATCATATATATTCTTCGCAAAAAATAGTAAATTTAACCTCTAATTGAATAAGTCTCTTTGTTTTCAGAATCTGAGGACCGTCGTCACCAGTATGGATTTTTCACTAGTGTCAAAATGCCTGTTGGATTTACAAGCAAGGCTTTTTGTCATCATATTTCTAGGTGATTTCTTTCCTCAGGCTGATTTTTTAGGGATTGGAGGGAGGCATGGCCTTTATCAAAGTTACCTTGTTTTACAGAATCCAGCTCTACCAGCTTCTCTGAAGGTGTCAGGAGGAGGTCAGCTCCATAGATAATACTGTAACATGGAATTCAAATGCAATTCACTTAATTTTGTACTGATATCCTTTCTGAAGTCTCCTAAATTATAGCAGACTTTTAAAGGAGACCTGCTTTTGAAAACATAAGAAACTTCCCAAACGACCTTAGATATTTTAGGAGGGCACATTGGGCATTAATTTCTATTATGAACTAACCATATTTAGCAGACTGTCTTTTTGTATACCTACTTCACTCCACTTTAACAAAAAAGTACAGGACTGCTTGCTAAATGGGGGAGGTCACTGTGAACCACTCCAGCTAAATCATCAACTATTATTAAAGCACTGTCAGGTTTAAGGAACATATGGTGAAATCAAAGACATGATGTCTCTCTCTAAGCTTCAGACTCTACCTTTCAAGTATTTTTTAGTCCTATATTTATGAAGCATGATAGTGTGCATAGCTGTTAAGTGAGATATGGACTCTGACTCCAAGTATTTATAGTCTTGTAAAAAGAACTTTGGCCTGCTTATAAATAACTATAAAGCTGAGATAGCTAGGATAAATGCTTGAGGAAGATATTAAAATATATATCATGGGAGTATGAGGAAGTTAAGAGCAGAGATGTTTTCACATGGATGAAAGCTCCAACTCATCACGTTCCAAACTGTACACCTAAATTCTCCTTGTCTCATGCACTTACTCATTGCTTTCTTCAAGTGAAATATCAAAGTATTGAATATATGCCAGGTATTGGGCTATGTTGATGACAGAACAATGCATAAAATCCAGTGCCTGCACTCAAGGGAATGTCCATCCACTTCCTCAAATCTCTCATTCTATCTCATTAATGGCACCATCACGCTCCTCTTCCATCAAGCCAAGAACTTCAAAATCTTTCATTCTTTCTCTTTTATATTCATTAGGACCAGAAACCCAGTCAGTTCTTTCTCTTTTCTTTCTGCTCACATTGTCTCCTTCTGAGTTTAGCTATTGTTAATAGCTTATTATAGCAAATTGCTGGCTCCCCATATGGGGCTTCTCCAATGTCCTAGGCAACACCTTGTTGTTGTCACTGTTGTTCAGTTGCTGTCATGGCCGACTCTTTGCGACCCCCATGGACTGCAGAATGCCAGTCTCCTCTGTCTACGGGATTCTCCAGGCAAGAGTACTGGAGTGGGTTGCCATTTCCTTCTCCAGGGGATCTTCCCGACCCAGGGATTAAACCTGCGTCTTCTGCATTGGCAGGTGGATTCTTTACCACTGAGCCTGGGAAGCCCTGAATAATTACATGTTACTAATACATCCCCATGGAAANCTCCGGGAGTTGGTGATGGACAGGGAGGCCTGGTGTGCTTCAATTCATGGGGTTGCAAAGAGTCGGACACGACTGAGCGACTGAACTGAACTGAACTGAACTGAATATTTACATGTTACTAAATAGTTACATATTACTGAATATTTGCATATTAGTAAAAAGTGGAAGGAAAGACAAACATCCATATTCCAAGTTGGACATGAAATAGTAAAGACACTGAAGCTTATGGTAATAAATTTTAGGTGTGTGTGCATGCTCAGTCATGTCCAACTCTGTGACCCCAAGGATGATAGCCCACAAGCTCCTCTGTCCATGGACTTTTCCAGGCAAGAATACTGGAACGGGTTGCCCTTTCCTCCTCCAGGGAATCTTCCCAATCCACAGCTTGAACCAGCGTCTCTTGCATCTCCTGCGTCACAGGCAGATTCTTTACCAGTGTGCCACCTGGGAAGACATATCTCTAGTTCATAAGGACTTTGGCCCAATTATTACAAGTGCTTTTTTACTGTCTTCACATTGAAAGTAGTGATAACTCAAGATGGATAAGAGAAAGGCATTAACACTAGAAGTCTCACCTTCATTATCAGAACTAGTCCTCCTCTCCACGTCTGCTATATGTTGCTAAAGGTTCAGCTCTGGGGTATGAATTCTCACACTCCCACATCACTCCTTCCGGTGAAGTTATAGAAATGACAAGCAGCCCATCAAAACATTTGGCAGCTTAATATCTGTGCCTCCTGCTTCAGTGTCTCCTTTGATGTTGTAAGAAAAGCTGGTGGTTTAACATAAGAGAGCAAGATTGGGAGGTATGTGTTTCGACTTTAACTATATCTCAACGTGATCATGTTACATGAATTTTTGGTTCTTTCTAAACTAGAAAGACTCCACTGTCACAAAGTCAAGTCTGAAATAAATGATTAAAGGAGGTACCCATATTGTGTAGGTAGCAAATTTAATCTGAATCTTAAATCTCTACTATAAAATTATCCTGTAATGAATTAAGTTTGAGGTAAAACATATAAAAGAAATTTTTGCTCTACCTGAAAGCATTTAGAATTTATCAGAACTATTATCTTCAGTTCCAAGCATTGTAGTTTAAGGAGAAAATGGTTCAGTGGAAATACAGCTCAGAGAAAATCACCAGGTTGATGAACAACATGAGACCACAGGCTATCAAGAACTGTTGAAGTAATTGGGGTGTTTATCTTAGTAAAATTGAATATTCAGGAGGGAGTTGATGATTATATTCAAGTATCACTTGAAAAGAAGGGTTGTATTTGCCTAATAAGACACTAAGATTTAAAATAAACCCAATGGGTAAAAGTTCCAGGTAGGGAGAGAAAAAAAACAAGAAGTAATTTTTTTGATACCTCAGGAAAAGAAAGGGCTTCCTTGGAAGGTTGTGCAGGAATATATTCCCTATCAGTAGAGAAGATTAAAGAGCCACAGTGACCTAGTGGCTGATTCTGTAAAATGGATTCTGCTCCTAAATGAGTTGGTCAGATGACCATTGGGATCACTTGCAACTAAAGATTCTGTGATTCGCTTATTGTATGAAAACAGAGTTCTCATGAAAGTGATAAAGAGCTTCTGAATAACAGGTTCCAAGCATAAAAACTGGAACAAGTTATTACTTAAACATAAAATATTCCTTTTTACACTCTGAAAAAGATAATTCCAGCAGATTTTTCACTCATCTTCAAGGATCCTAGGAACATTTCTAACAAATTGTTAGAAATAAAATATTTTTCCCAGTTTTGTCAATTCTTTTTTTTTTTAATTAATTTAAACATTTTATCTTCCATTAGGGTATAGCTGATTAATATTGTGATAGTTTCAGGTGAACAGCAAAGGGACTCAGCCATAAATATACACACATCCATTCTCCCCCAGACTCCTCTGCCATCTTGCCAATTCTTTATGAAACAACTAAAAGAGTCCTTGGAGATGAAGGCTTCATCCCATGAGATTTTATAGCGCAAACGAAAAAGCAAGCAGCAGTGTGAATAGTATTTAATTAAGGAAAAAAACTGGGAAACAGAGTATTTGGTTGTACAATATTGTAAATGGAATTAATACCATTGACTTGTACACCTAATAATGGCCCTGATGGCAGATTTTATGCTGTGTATAAGTTACCACAATAAAAATAAAGGCAGTGATTATACTGAAGGTAAAGAAAGAAAAAAGAGTAGAGAGGAAGGAGGAGGAAGGAGGAGAGAGAGGGAGAAAAGAAAGAAAGCAAAGAAAGGGGGAGTGAGGAAGGAAAGAAAAAACAAAGGAGAAAAAATTTGAATATGCACTAAACAACTAAGTAACGGATTGTTATTAGGAAAAAAAATTTAACTTTTTGCTCTTCCATAATACTTGAAAATTTTTGAATAATTCTATATTATGTTTTAAAGTTTATTTAAAATGATTGTTAAAAAATAAAAATTAAAAAAATTAAATAAAATGATTGTTAAACTAAAGCTGACAGAGAACCAACCTCTCTTTCGTACTCAATAAACATGAATTGACTCATCAGAAAAGAACCTGATGCTGGGAAAGACTGAAGGCCAAAGGAGAAGAGGGCATCAGGGGATGAGACAGCTAGATAGCATCACAGACTCAATGGACATGAACTTGAGCAAATTCCAGGAGACAGTGGAGGACAGGGAAGCCTGATATGCTGCAGTCCACGGGGTGGCAAAGAGTTGGGCACAACTTAGCGACTGAACAACAACAACAAATATGAATGACTTTCATTATAGAAGTTTTCAAAATAATTTCTGCCTTAAATACAATTTATTTTGGATGCTACTCTGCATTAAATGTCTATTATATTTAAATACAAGCCAACATAAATTAAAAAGTTAAATATAAAACAAACGAATAAAAAGTGAGGAAAGGAAAGCACTATTCCTTTCTTCATGAAGATCATGATCAAAGAGAAAGGATAAGAAATGCATACACAAAATAACTAAGGGGCATATTTACCAAGCAACATATTCACAGAGCAGGCTCCATTAGAGAATATTTTAAAAAAAAAAAAAGCTATGTACATAAATGATAAAGAATCTTAAATAAAGCCAGGGTTAAAATTAGGTGAAGTTGCACAGAAATATTTTATAGATGAAGTAGGGATGTTGTTAGTGCAGGTTTCAAAGAAGGAAGAAGGTGAGGGGAAAAAAGTTAGATTAATTGTAACTGTATGACTCCTCCTCTCTCAGTTCAGTTCAGTTCAGTTCAGTCGCTCAGTCATGTCTGACTCTTTGCGACCCCATGAATCGCGGCGCGCCAGGCCTCCCTGTCCATCACCAACTCCCAGAGTTCACTCAGACTCATGCCCATCGAGTCAGTGATGCCATCCAGCCATCTCATCCTCTGTCTTCCCCTTCTCCTGCCCCCAATCCCTCCCAGCATCAGAGTCTTTTCCAATGAGTCAACTCTTCACATGAGGTGGCCAAAGTACTGGAGCTTCAGCTTTAGCATCATTCCTTCCAAAGAAATCCCAGGGTTGATCTCCTTCAGAATGGACTGGTTGTATCTCCTTGCAGTCCAAGGGACTCTCAAGAGTCTTCTGCAACACCACAGTTCAGAAGCAGCAATTCTTTGGCACTCAGCCTTCTTCACAGTCCAACTCTCACATTCATACATGACCACAGGAAAAACTATAGCCTTGACGAGACGGATTTTAGTCGGCAAAGGAATGTCTTTGCTTTTGAATATGCTATCTAGGTTGGTCATAACTTTTCTTCCAAGGAGTAAGTGTCTTTTAATTTCATGGCTGCAGTCACCATCTGCAGTGATTTTGGAGCCCCAAAAGATAAAGTCTGAAACTATTTCCCCATCTATTTCCCATCTTAATTATTATACACTTTCATGGATTGTTAAAAAGAAAAGCCTACTCTCTGCACCTCTGTTTCCAAGGACATCCAGCTTATGTTTGCTAATTACCATCGTAGTTTAGTTTGGAGGAGAGTCTTATTCAGGCTTAGGGACCCAGGTGACAAATTTGTGGTTCTTCTTGGGTACACCATGTTTCAGACATACTGTCAGAAAAGCTTTGCTCCAACTTGTATTTGAAACAATAAGAGAAGTCACAAAAGGTAACTTAGGTAACTTTTCCTCCACTTAGTCTCACAGCCATGTGATGGCTCACTCCAGCTCTCTCATCTGTTAGGTGGAGACTGTTGTTGATGACCTGATGGGTAACTGCATGCATTAATAAGGGCTCTTGAACTTTTATTACACTTCTTTTGGCTTGTATGGTTTTTTAGTGAAGAGTATGGGTTTTTTGTGAAAACACTTTAATTTTCTTACAGAAAACCATATCAAGGCTGAATTGCCCATTTGTATGATGTCTAAGACCTAAGCATTCTCTAAATTATGGGCTCTGTAGATTTCATGATCACTTTCATCAGAGACAGAGGGAAAAGGAAAGGGGTAGATTAAATGTACATTTCCTTGGTGGTTCAGACAGTAAAGAATCCAGGAGACCCGGGTTTGGTCCCTGGGTCAGGAAGATCCACTGGAGAAGGGAATGGCTACCCACTCCAGTATTCTCGCCTAGAGAATTCCATGGACAGAGGAGCCTTGGCAAGCTACGTCTGTAGGGTAGCAGAGAGTTGGACACAACTGAGTGACTAACACTTTCACTTTAGCGTCTTTAGCATCTGTGGTAAAGAATGGACTAGATGACCAATTTGTTTAAGTGTTTTAAATCATTATTTGCCTTTCTTTGCAGAGGTGTGGTTGAAGCAACCCCGGATTCTAGACTTGACTCTTTAAGGAGCTTTGGGGAGTTATGATGTGTCTCACACATTTTTAGACACTCACTCACACTCACACACACACATGCATGCACACACACACACACACACACCTTATTTTTAATCCTCCAAACCACCTTGTAAGAAGATATTTTAGGCTCACTTCTTAAAACTAAGAGATGTTCATAGAACTTAAACAATCAACTCATCATCAGACAGAAATTCATAGCATAACCAGATTTTGAATAGATTTCTTTTAACTCCCTGAACTTGCACCTCTGAGGTCTGGCATCCCTGTGGGTCTTGTGAGCACTGGGCTGGGATCTCACACTCATGAGCATGGAGCCTGCCATTCCCTTCATGATGGGGTCCCCTTCCCAGCGGTCTCTTCCAATATACTGATGTTGAATGCTTCTCCATTTTGCATTCAAATCCTCCACTCAGGAAAGCAGCTATTCAGCTGCTCTCCCCTCCACCCCCATGGAGCATGTAGTGCCTGGCGGGCTGGCCCCAGGCTCACCAACATGGACATGGACACCCTGTCTCCTACCTGTGCCTCAGTGCCAGTGGTGTGCTTGCTCAGTGTTCCAGGGGATATCATGTAATTGGAAGGTTTGCACACTTCCTTGGTAGCATTCATGAAAGAGTAGCATTGAATTTGATGTTCTTAACTCATTTGACCCTGTCTCAGTGTGTTTATTATTCAATTCAAAGTGTAGATAAGGTGACTTACTTGATGAACAACTCAGTCCTACTTCCTGGGCTTTCAAATCTAAGACAAAAGATTCAAATTCTCAGCTCTACTTCCTCTCTCAAGTCACTTAGTCCTACAGGCTCTCATCTGCCTTTTTAGAAAGCCACTAGGCATCCCTGGTAGCTCAGTGGTAAAGAATCCACCTGCCAATGCAGGAAACGCAAGACATGGGTTTGATCCCTGGTCAGGAAGATCCCCTGGAGAAAGAAATGGCAACCCACTCTAGTATTTTTGCCTGAGAAACCCCATGGACAGAGGAATCTGACAGGCTACTGTCCATGGGGTCACAAGAGTCGGATACAACTGAGCGACTAAACCACCACCACCATCCTTTATCCCTTGTAATTCTTTGTGAAAATGTGCTTCAGATTTCCAGGCGTGGCTTTCAGGATTTAAAGGGAAAACTGTCCTTCCTTCAACTAAGTCTGATTTTTACAACTCAAAAGTACTTACTTTTAGGCTATGATTTTCCTAAGAACTCAACAAGCTATACTTATTTTAAACCTCAAAGCAATTTCTTTGTGTTAGGGACTTTTTGAAAGAATGAATGCCTCCCTTTCAATGGGGGAGGGTCTTGAGATAATTAAGGAATGTGAAAGCAGTTTCAGAAAATGAAGATGTTGGTTGAACATTATAAAAAGTTTTAGCCTCAATAGTCTACATTTCCCATTTTCATTTTTAAAAGTCCACTGAATTTGTTAAAGATACTTTTAATTTTTTGTTTGGTTTGGTTTAAAGAGTCACAAAATTTTTAAGATTATTTAAAGTAATAGCTCTTGACATCGTCCTTAGCCCTTGAAACAGCATCTGAAGTAGACAAATAGGAATTTTTGGCTTAAAAACTGTGAAGACACAATGGACTATAGAATACCTCAAATTAGATCCTTTGAAGCTTTGAATTTTTTCATGCAATTTTCATTGTTCAGAAACTATGAAAAATGTAAGCTTCAAACTTTAATCCTTTAGATACAATTATACGGTCACACAAAATTTATTCTAAAAATGGCACTTATTTTATCCATATATTCAGAGGTATAACTATTGCAAGCCCATATTTCAGTTTTTTAAAATCTGTTAAAGTTTTTATGTTGCTCTAAAATTGATTGTAATGATGGTTGCACATACTGTGATTTATCTAAAAGCAATTACACTTTATACTTTACATGAGCAAGCTGTACAGTATATATGAACTATGTACCAATAAGCTGTTTTAAAATCCATAATGTACCATTTTATTACATATTAAGTTATAAAATTAATTTTTTTTAATGTTTGCACTTCAGAAATTAATTTTTTATTCTACTGTTCAAACCGTCATTCTTTCCTGAAATATATATTTATGAATATATCTCACAAAACAAGCACTGTGTTGAGGATAAGAATTCAATCAACCATATTTATTAACACACTGCTATATTTAAAGTGGATAACCAGCAAGGGCTTACTGTATAGCATGGGGAACCCTGCTCAATGTCATGTGGCAAGCCTGGATGGAAGGGAGTTAGGGGAAGAATGGATACATGTATATGTATGGCTGAGTCCCTTAGCTGTTCACCTAAAACTATCACAGCGTTATTAATCAGCTAGACCTCGATACAAAATACAAAGCTTTTTTTAAAAATTGCTGTCAAACATCTTTCCAGGAGCTAAAATTATAGTTGTGAATAAAACAGATAAAAATTCTTAACCACATGGAACTTGCAAAGTAGTGAAGGATAACAGTGAGCAAGTATTAGTAAATAAGCAAGTTTCATGGCAGAAAACATCTGCAGCCATTAGACATGAGCAACTAGGTTCCTGCTCTGGGCTTCAAAGTTTAGAAGCACCTATTCTGATCCTTCACCAGCCATGCACCTCCTGTCTGGACAAGCCATCCACAGGGTCAAGGGTATGTGTTCATCCAGCCCTCAGAGCTGGGGTGTCCACAGGCCTGTAGCTTTATATTACTGCACAAGGAAGCTGAAGGTAGGAAGAGAGATAGGGAAGACTGAGGTTTCCCTTTGCTCTCTAGCCCTAAGTCCTAAACACATAAGAATATACACTTTGGGGCTTCCCTGGTGGCTCAGGAGTGAAGAATCCACCTGTCAATGCAGGAAACACAGGTTTAACCTAAGAAGATTCCACATGCCACCAAGAAACTACGCCCATGTGCCACAACTACTGAGTCTGTGCGCTAGAGCCCAGGAGCTGAAACTATTGAACCCACAGAGCTGCAACTACTGAAGCCCACGCGCCCTGGAGCCTGTGCTCCGCAACAAGTGAAGCCACCGCAATGAGAAGCCAGTACACCGTGACCAAGAGTAGTCCCTGCTCACCGCAACCAGATAAAAGCCTGTGCAGCAATAAAGACCCAGCACAACCGAAATTAAATAAATTTAAATTTATAAAATTTTTAAAATAAAGAATGTATACCTTTGATTGATTGTCACATGCTGGACTACTTCACGTCTCTGTAGGGGTATAAAGTAACTTGTAGAAAAATGATATTAATGAGTATAACTACCATTCATCATGATGTAAATAAATTTTGTCTGGTAGTTTCAATCGATTTCTACTCTGTAAAAAAAAAATTAAAAGACAACCTCAAACATTTTTCTGCTTTATAGAATACTTACCAGCTTTGCATCTATTAGCAACTTCATTTCAGCACTCCTGACTGTGCACATATGTGTATGTATTTGTATGGGTGTGTTAAATTATGTCCAACTCTGCGAACCCCTGGACCGTAGACCACCAGGCTCCTCTGTCCATGGGGTTTTCTAGGCAAGAATACCTGAGTGGGTTGCCATTTCCTTCTCCAGGGGATCTTCCCCACCCAGGAATTGAACCCACATCTCCTGTATTGGCAGGCAGATTCTTTACCACTGAGCCACCAGGGAAGCACTGCGATATATATGTATACATACACATTTATACATATGTCAAGAGTCTCCTTTGAACTTGTGCAAACATCTTATAGGTTCTTTCCTTATTAATGCATTAATGAGTTAAATGACATTTTTATACATATTCATTATTCCTTACAGGATTTTACCTTGTGAAAATTACACTTCAGAAAGAGTTTAAAGTTTATTTTTTTAATATAAATTTTTTTTAATTGGAGGCTAATTACTTTACAATATTGTATTGGTTTTGCCATGCATTGACATGAATCCGCCACGAGTGTACACGTGTTCACCATTCTGAACCCCCTCCCTCCTCCCTCCCCATCCCAACCCTCTGGGTCATCCCAGTGCACCAGCCCCAAGCACACTGTATCCTGCATCGAACCTGGACTGGCAATTTGCTTCATATATGATAATATACATATTTCAATGCCGTTCTCCCAAATCATCCCACCCTCGCCCTCTCCCACAGAGTCCAAAAGACTGTTCTATACATCTGTGTCTCTTTTGCTGTCTCACATACAGGGCTATTGTTACCATCTTTCTAAATTCCATATATATGTGTTAGTATACTGTATTGGTGTTTTTCTTTCTGGCTTACTTCACTCTGTATAATCGGCTCCAGTTTCATCCACCTCGTTAGAACCGATTCAAATATATTCTTTTCAATGGCTGAGTAATATTCCACTGTGTATATGTACCATGGCTTTCTTAAAAATATGGAATGCTTCACGAATTTGTGTGTCATCCTTGCTCAGGGGCCATGCTAACCTTCTCTGTATCGTTCCAATTTTAGTATATGTGCTGCCAAAACGAGCACGGAGTTTAAAGTTTAAAATAGGATCATCAGAGAAGGTCTCACTGGTAAAGTAATATTTGGGCAAAGGCTGAAGGATATTAGAGAGCAGCAATTTGGTTCTCCGAGGTAAGAATGTTTCAAGCAGAGAGAAAAACAGATTCAAAGGTCTAAGAGAGAAGACATAAATAAAGAGAAAAAGAAATTGATTCACTTCCATCTTTTACAACCTACGTACAACTGGGGTTTTTGAGAACAGACACAAAACAACAAACAAACATTGTATGGATATGGGTGACAGACATTTGGAGTCTACGTAATCCAAAACACACATTTCCGAGGGGACATAGCAAAGGAAATAATTGATCCTGCTTGGATGAAGAGACAGAAGGCTTCCCTATTGAGATAACAATGAACATTTGGTAAAATTGGCAGACAACCAGCAATTTAATCATGCTGCTATGTGTCTGTCATTTTGAATTGACTTTGTCTAGTCATTCTGAATTAAAGTGACATTCAGAATAAATTTATTTTATAAACAGTTTTACTAGATCATGAAGATATGAAATTTAAGAAATTAGTCTGAACACAGATCACCTGTTTGAATAACACTGTCTACTAGCAAGCAGAAATTCTGTAGTTATATTTCTAATAGAGTTTTGTCCTTAATTTCATACTAAAATAATCTTGAAATATGGTTGTTGAGAATATTCAGAATTAAGATGCATTAACTGGTCCCAAAATCATTGAGATCTGAGTGGTCAGTTAAGTCATTTCACTGTATTGCATTTTAGAATGAATAGAGAGATTTTTATATATTGTATATATATATACAATATATATAAATCATATAACTGTAAGAAATTAGAAAAGAAGTCATATTCTACTAACCAAAACTTAAAATCTATAATAGTTGAGAGATTAGTGTCTCACTTTACATTTTGCCCCAGAAATGAATAAGGCTCAGAGATAATAAACTTGATTTATGGATACAAAACAGGTAATTTGTATTTCCTATTATTAACAAAATATTCTCTGAGTCTCTTTCAGAATGTCAAAACACACATGAAAAAAAAATAAGCTTCATCAGCAAATAAGTCACACATATTTTTAAAAGCTGGCAGAAGAAATAGGTTGTCTGACCAGTTTTTATTCTATTCATGCTCTTTTATGTGAGAGATACCATTCTGAAATTTTAAAACATTAGGCCAAAGGATGAAGGTACATAGTGTTTTGAAATATTTGTCTGCATTCCCCAGACTTTCCTCAAAATGAGTAATCATTTCGGGCGGTATAAATAAATGAATAGTTCTATGGAGATGCATTTATGTCCGTGGTCACAAGCAGAGTCAGAGAGTCCCTGCCTTCACTTTCCTACTCAGCTCTTCTTGTCAGCCTACAACAGAAACAGACCCTTGCCCTCCTTCCAAGAAACAGCACAGCAAAGCATGCACAAGACAGCAAGGTGTACAAAGAATACTCGGAAATAGTGCTTAAAAACTATGATCACAAATACAATGAGAATCTACATCCTGACCCCACCTTAGCTATTCGGACATAAGTTCTGGTCTCCAGGAAATGTCAGGATCTAGTAAGCAAGGATGTTGAAGCAAATGGTCAGAACATGATTGATTTCACTCATGACTACCTCTGCTGGCCATGGGCACGAGTGCAGAGCAGCTTTAATGCCGCTTAGCACGAGAGGCACTAGACGAGCGCCTGCAGGAAGAGATTGCCAAAGGCTGCTCTCAAGAATAAGAGGAATAGCAGAGAAGAAAAGGGGGAGAGGAGCTTAGCAGCAGGAAAAGGAAGCTCTCATTTCTTTAGATCTCTCAAAACCCGGGCAGAAGCTACACAAAATTTGGAACTTTGGGAGGTAGATAAGAAATCTACAAGCAAATGTGGTATTAACATGGTTTTTAGATATCTGGCTGGTGAATTGAAGTTGATTTCAGGAAATCTCAGCAGTTTTAAGACAGCTGGAATGCAAGAAACTCCTTCACCTAAAGGGATCCACAAAAATATGTATCTTGGGGCAAAAGGTCAAAAATGAGGAGAAACGCTACTGAATTAACACTGTTTCCTGATTTATGATGATTAAACTTGCTGGCTAGTTCTATTAAAGTCCAATTTGGAGGGCAAACCACTGTCCGTGTCAATGTCACAGATATTCTACATAAAGCAGTAGATCCATACCATTCTCGATCTAAGTCACCTGAGGCATCAGAAGAAAAAGGCTCTCTGTGGGTTTTTTTTTGTGTGTGTGTAGTTGGATTATACATAGGCATTAATAGAAAATTATTTTCATTAGTGTTGTATTTTTGAACATTATCATATTCGAACTAAAGACTTTCTTGCTGCCATCTCCAGAAGGTGCTGTAAAGATTAAGAATTAAGCAATTTGTGGTTATGCTGGCTCTAATGATAAATTCATTTTATAGATCCTCAAAGGTTACTAAATTAAGGTACAAAGCTTGAAACTTTCAAAATTATGTGCTGCTGTTTTTTAAAATTTTTTATTGGAGTATAGTTGCTTTACAGTTTTGTAAAGTGAGTCAGCTATACAGCAAAGTGAACCAGCTATACGTGTAGATACACTCCATCTCTTTTGGATTTCCGAAGAGAACTGAGTAGAGTTCCCTGTGTTACACAGTAGGTTCTCATCTTGTCTATTTTATACAAAGCGTCAATAGTGTATATCTGTCAATCCCAATCTCCCAATTCATCCATCCTCCCTTGCCCCCTTGATATCCACACATTTGTTCTCTATATCTGTGTCTCTATTTCTGCTTTGTAAATAAGATATCTGTATCAACTGTTTCAGATCCCGCATACAATATTTGTTCTTCTCTTTCTGACTTACTTCTGTATGACAGTCTTTAGGTCCATCCTCATCTCCACAAATGACCCAATTTCATTCCTTTCTATGGCTGAGTAATATTCCATGGTATATGTGTGCCTCTGTGCCGCTATCTTATTTGAACCATTTTGTAGTAGCAACCCAATTTCCAGTGGCTAGTACAAACCACCCCAGCCAATCAAGCAATCTAGTTTGTCAAATCCTTGATTCATATTATGAAAAACAAAAAGTAGACATGTGGAAATCTCAGCCTTTAGTTTTATGAAACCATTTCTGTATCTTCCGGTGGAAACACTCCTTCTTGGAAACTTAGAAGACTTAAATCACAAAAGTCCAAAGTCACAATGAATCAAACATTTGCTAATAGACCACAAGAAGGAACTATGAGAGGAGCCATAGAGACAGTCATTCTGATGTTAAACATTTATAGTGATTAATGTTTTATTGACATCATAAGATTATAACTGCTATGCTCTTATCAAACAAGTAATTATTTAATCAATAATTATTTTTTGGCAAAAAGCATTTCTCCCATATAAAAATTAAATATTAAAAGAGTATGTGATACAGTTAAAACTAAGGTAATCAATAAGCAACTTATTCAATGCCACAACCTCAAGTCCTTTCAGGAATGAAGCAAATGGGTAAAAAATTTCATAAAGCTAAACATTAGATAAATACATGATGCTATACATTTTACTGTAGGATTTGAGCCATAGGACAAGTATAAAACATGGATTATAAGCTTTCCATATAATAAAAAATTCACTTCATATACACAGATGCTCAGAAAATATAATTTAACTGGGAAATAGATGGAAAATAAAAATGCTTTTTGAGACTTCATAATTGTGTAAAAGTTTTTAATGCACTTTTATGGTTCGGAAAAATTGGGCTGGAAATGAAAACTAGCTAGCAACATGTGTAATTAACTCCTTTGTCAAAATGTTTTCAGGCAGCTAATTCTTCAGGAAATGTAGCATAGTCCACTGCCAGTTAGAATGAATTAATGCTTTATTTTCCCTAGGTAGTATCTCACACCTGTTTCTAATATTTGTTCCTTTGAAATAATTCCATGCACTTGGTTCACTGATTTCTCCCTTTCAAGTCTGCCTAGTCTAAAAGAGTTGAGCATAACAACTAAACCCAGGTGGTCTAGAAATCTTTCTCACTGCAAGAATTGCGGTTAACCCTACTGGGTGGCAGTGGATATGATGCTTAACAAAACACACCACTTTCTTTAAAGAAATCACATAGACCACACGGTCCTACTTCTCCATTGATGCAGTTGCCTAATGAGATGGGTTAATGGATTTGACTTCTTCAAATAAGTGATAAAGCAACTTCCAACATAAACAAGGATCGTTATGCTCCAAGGAAAGCAGTGGTGATAAATTTCTTTTTGCAGTTTTGAAATCCAGCTAAAGAGAACCTGAATAAAAGTCCTGGACATGCGACTCAGTTTATCCCTATAATGTGTTGGAGCTTTGTTTCCATTTGTATAGTGAACTATTGCCATTCAGTTGAAAGCCATGGATACACAAATATATGATCTTAGATTCACTGAGCATGTATGAAAAAAAAAATTATTCATTGTTTACTCTGAAAGAATTTCTGACCTTACAAAGGCCACAGTTTGGTGACAAAAGCAGCTAAAGCCACCAGAGAAATATAGTAAATGTCAGAGTTTACTACCAAAGTTCAAAGAAGGAAGACGTAAATCAGAACTTTAGGAGAAAAACCGCAAATCTGACATGATGTTCCAGGGGATTTAACCTAAGCTGGACCTTGGGGCCAGCAAGAACTAATCAAGAACAGAGTTGGAGAGAGTTTTCCCTCATGAAGTGACAGCTAGAAGGTCAAAAACAATCATCGTGCTCAGAGAATGTCAGGCAGTTTTATGGGACTGACACATGGACCGTTTGTGGAAGGTGACAGACAACATTAGGTGGCTAGGCAGGCATTTGATGATGAGGTCATGATGTCTGCACTTGCTTACTTGAGTTTTATCTAAAAGCCTGAGTAGCCAGTGGAGGAAATTAGGCTATAACGTGACACGATTACCTGCATGTTTAAAAGAATCTCTGGCAACCTGCTTTGATTGGCAGGAAATCAGGTTATATATAGGAGAGATATGGGGTAAGAACCATAAATACTGGTGATTACAAGATCCCTGGGTGGAGAAGATCCCCTGCAGGAGGGCACAGCAACCCATTCCAGAGTTCTTGCCTGGAAAATCCCATGGACAGAGGAGCCTGAAGGGCTACGGCCCATAAGGTCATAAAGAGTCAGACACAGCTGAAGTGATCTGGCACACAGAGAGATGGTAAGAAGGCCGTTGGTTTCCAGGGACTGCGGGAAGGGAGAGCTGAACAGGCAAAGTACAGAGGACTTTAAAGCAGTGAAATCACTCTATGAATCTGCAGGGGTGGATACATGTCATTATGCAAACATGCTTGGTCACTTTAGTCATGTCTGATTCTTTGTGACCCCATGAACTGTAGCCCACCAGGCTCCTCTGTCCATGGGATTCTCCAGAGAAGGATACTGGAGTGCGTTGCCATGCCCTCCTCCAAGGGATCTTCCCCACCCAGGGACTGAACCCGCGACTCCCATGTCTCAGGCATTGCAGGCAGATGCTTTACCCTCTGAGCCACCTGGGAAGTCCGCATGTCACTATGCATTTGCCCAAATCCATAGCATGTATACCATCAAGAGTGAGCCCTAATGTAAACTGTGGATTGGGTGATTAGGATGTATCCATGGAAGTTCATCAGTGGTGACAAACACAGCACTCTGGTGACCGTGTTGATATGGAGGAGGCTGTGCTTCTGTGGGAAATCTCTGTACCTTCTGTTCAATTTCTTGTGAGCCTAAAACTACTCTAAGAAATAAAATCTATTAATAAAAAGTAAAATGTTCCTGTTGTCTCTTTTTTTTTTCCTAAACAGTGAATTAGACTAGATGGTGGAGTGCTAAACAATCAACCACGTTCCTTCCTTAAAGAAGAGACACTGAGGAGGCCCGCTGCTCCAGGCACTGCTCACCTTCACAGTGTGGAGCAAGCTCTGATGGGATGTAAGGACTACTGTGCTCTGTGCCACAAAAACATTCGAAGCCCTTTCCAGATAATTCAGGAAAGTGGAGAGATGCTTGATGCCTTTCAAAAAAGTCCTGTATATTAACACATACGTGTGAGATCTAGAAAAATACTATAGTGAAAGTGGAAGTGAAGTCGCTCAGTGGTGTCCGACCCCCAGCGACCCCCTGGACTGCAGCCCACCAGGCTCTTCCGTCCATGGGATTTTCCAGGCAAGAGGACTGGAGTGGGATGCCATTTCAGAAAAATGCTATAGATGATCTTCTTTGCAAAGCAGAAATAGAGACACAGATGTAGAGAATAAATTTATGGATACCGAGGGGGAAGGGGGATGTGGGATGAACTGGGAGACTGGGATTAACATACATGCACTACTGATATTATGGATCAAATAGATAACTAANTCCGTCCATGGGATTTTCCAGGCAAGAGGACTGGAGTGGGATGCCATTTCAGAAAAATGCTACAGATGATCTTCTTCGCAAAGCAGAAATAGAGACACAGATGTAGAGAATAAACTTATGGATACCGAGGGGGAAGGGGGATGTGGGATGAACTGGGAGACTGGGATTAACATACATGCACTACTGATATTATGGATCAAATAGATAACTAATGTGAACCTACTGTATAGCACCAGAAACGCCACTTAGTGCTCTGTGGCAACCTAAACGGGAAGGAAATCTGAAAAGGAGGTATATATGTATATGTGTAGCTGATTCACTTTGCTGTATACCAGAAATTAACACAATATTGTAAAACAACTATACACTCATAAAAATTACTCTAAAAAAAAGATTCTAAGGCAACCTTGTGCTCTACAACCTTTAAAAAGCTAAAGTTCTTTTAAAAAATTATAAGTCACAAGAAAATCCTGAAATCAGTGAAATGCTATAATGTTGTACAGAGAAGTTCCCCCTCCTTTTCCCTCACACAGAGATAGCATCAGGTGGTTAAACATTCCAAAAATGTTCAAGTGCTTGAGGCTTTGGTCTCATAAAAGCCTAGTTAGTTATCCTTCCAAGTAAAACAGATTTCAAAGATCAACAATGTCCTCATTTCATCCCCTTTTTCCTCTTCATAGAAGAGGAAGCTGACCATAGTGTATTGCCTAAAACCACCTAAGATAATGGCAGAATTACAACTAGAAACCCCAACCATTTGCTCTTTCTGCCTATTTATGACTTCCTTTAGTAAATTATTTTTAAAACTTTTTTCTGCTTTATCGTTCCTCCAAGTCTCATCTCAAATATTTATCATATAAAGTGTTATCCAAAAGTGATCGTACTTTACAGAAGCATTATCCAAAATATCACTTACAAGGCTATAATATTATGTAACCTTTAACTTTAGAAGACTATCATTTCAACGTGTCAATGGGTTTCATACAAGTATTTCCATCAGACTGAGTGTGCCACAGGCATTCTATAGAAAAGAGGAAAAAAGTGAAAGTGAAGTTGTTCAGTCGTGTCCAACTCTTTGTGGCCCCATGGGCTGTGGCCTACCAGGCTTCTCAGTCCATAGGATTTTCCAGACAAGAGTACTGGAGTGGGTTGCCATTTCCTTCTCCAGGAGATCTTCCCGACCCTGGGATCAAACCCGGGTCTCCCACATTGTAGGCAGATGCTTTACCTTCTGAGCCACCAGGGAAGCCTAGAAAAGAGGAAATCATCGCCCAAAAATTATATCCAGAGAGTTCTCAGCAAAAATAGATTTGTAAGTTTTATTAAACACGATTTGGCTAGAAACCATATGATTATTTAGATAATAAAATAAGCATATGTTGTAGAAATACAGGTTAAGCTGCGATTTCAACAAGTCGGCCATTTCTAATTTGTGGGCTCTGATGTGAAATCCCAGTATTTTCAAAGGTGAAGTCCTGGTAACAACTGGGATTGGAGTATTTGGTGGATGGTAAGAAATTTAGGTGAAGCTTGAATTTAAATTCACTGTGTCTTTGGACAGACCATACTTGCAATTATTCATTGATGAGGAAGGAGCAAAGAAAGAACACTGGAGGACTTTTTTAAAGAGGTAACTGTGCTTGTGAATTTAGTTTGTGGGAACAGGGAGTGACAGAGAAAGCTCCATAGTACAGTAATTCCTCCCCGCTGAGAAGCGCTGCCCAGTGAATAATAGGTCTTGAATTAAATTGTCAATTCCTCTTGCTTTGGGAAAAAGAAAAAAAATAAAAAAGTGTGGAAAGAGATAGGAAAATCTTTCTCCCTCACAGGAGTCAAAGGGCTGCCATCTGAATGGTAAAGGAACTGACGTCTGAATCTTTCTCACATCTCCAATAAATTCCTTTTCATCTCTGACCAGAAAAAGAAAGAAATTGTTTTTTTGACCCTGTGTATTGGTTCTATATAAACATTCCAAATGAACAACTTCTTGGGATATTTATAAAGTACTCTCAAAACAGTTTGAAATCTTTTTCTGGTTTTCTTTTGTAACAGTTCTATAATGGAAACTCCTAATACTGACATTGTCAGAAGGTATTTACATAAATTAAGATTAGATAATTTTTCTTATTGGACTTGATGCTTTTGATTCTCATTCAACATGAATTGTGAAGATGCAAAGATAATATAACAACAAAATATTTCTAGAACCAAACTCTTGAAGTAACCTAGCCAATACAAATGAAATTGCTCATAATTCAATGTCAGCTCATGTAAAACAAATCATTCTTAATATCAATAATACTTCAATATCTTTAAACTTTATTCACCATTACATCAAGTTTTGCTTTATCAGCACTTATTTTTCACTTCTTTTTCAGTTTCTTTTTAAAAAAATAGTACAAGTTTTTATCAAGTTGAGAAAGTTCTCCGTTTATGGTTTGTTGAGAGTTTTTTCTTTCACCCATAAATAGCGGTTCGGTTCAGTTCATTTCAGTCGCTCAGTTGTGTCCAACTTTTTGTGACCCCATAGACTGCAGCACACCAGGCTTCCCTGTCACCAGGGAACCAACTCCTGGAGCTTGCTCAAACTCATGTCCATCGAGTCAGTGATGCCTCCAGCCATCTTATCCTCTGTCGTCCCCTTATCCTGCCTTCAATCTTACCCAGCATCAAGGTCTTTTCAAATGAGTCAGTTCTTCCCATCAGGTGGCCAAAGTATTGGAGCTTTAGCATCAGTCCTTCTAATGAACATTCAGGACTGATCTCCTTTAGGATGGACTGGTTGGATCTCCTTGCAGTCCAAGGGACTCTCAAGATTCTTCTCCAACACCATAGTTCAAAAGCATCAATTCTTCAGCGCTCAGCCTTCTTTGCAGTCCAACTCTCACATCCATACATGACTACTGGAAAAACCATAGCTTTGACTAGATGGACCTTTGTCAGCAAAGTAATGTCTCTGCTTTTTAATATGCTGTCTAGGATGGTCATAGCTTTTATTCCAAGGAGCAAGTAGCTTTTAATTTCATGGCTGCAGTCACCATCTGCAGTGATTCTGGAGCCCAAGAAAATTGTTTGTCACTTTCCATTATTTCCCCATCTATTTGCCATGAAGTGAATAGAGGTTGGATTTTGTGAAACACTTTTTCTGTATCTATTGATACTATTACATCGTTTTCCTTTTTTTTTAAGCTTTATTGAGGTAAAATTGATATACAAAGAATTGTACCCACATAATGTATACATCTTGATAAGTTTGGACATAAACATATACCTATGTTACCATCACACAACCAAAGTACTAAACATATTCATAAACCACATGGCTTTATTTACTCTATATAATTGATTAATCTAATATTTCATTCCTACAATGAATCCCACCTCCTTGTGGTGTATGATTCTTTTACACATTGTTGAATTTCATTTGTTAACATTTGTTGATGATTTTTGCAATTGTGTTCATTAAACATAATTGGTCTGTAGTGTTTTTTTCATGTAATGTCTTTATGTAATTTTAGAGTAATGTCAGTCTCATAGTAAGAGCTTCTATTTTCTGGAAGAGGTTATGGAGAATTGGTATAATTTCTTCCTTAAATGTTTGGTAGAATCTCATAGTGGTACGATCTGAACCTGGTGATTTCTTACTTGGAAGAATTTTACATACACTTTCTTTAATAGATCTGAATAGTCCTATTCAGATGATCTATTTCTCCTTCTGTGAAATTCGGTAGTTTATGTCATTCAAGGAATCAGTGAATTTCACATTTGTTGTCAAATTGATGGGACTTCCCAGGTGACGCTAATGGTAAAGAATCTGCCTGCCAGTGCAGGACATAAGAAATCTGGGTTTGATACCTGGTTGGGAAGATCCCCTGGAGAAGGGCATGGCAATCTACTCCAGTATTCTTGCCTGGAGAATCCAATGGACAGAGGAGTCAAATTGGTGGACATGGAGTTTTTCACTGGGGGACAGGGTCTGATCACTCCCTGGAGTGAGACTCTGATTCAGTCATTTGGGGTAGAATGCTTTGCTTTGCTTTTTTTGCTTCTTTAACCCACAAGTTGATTCTGATGGATTTCTAGGTTTAAGAACCACTAATGCACAAGAATGGTCAACAAGTTTAATTAATTGCCAGAGATGAATTATTTGACCATATATCTTCTCAGAAGGGTATACTCTGCTGAAGCAGATAATCTTCCTGGTCTGCAGGAGTGCGCAGTGCAGGCAAATAACTATATACAGCTATTTTCACCTGTAGAGTCTCCTTATAACCTCAAGGTCCCTTCCAAGGTGCTTGGAGTATTCTCAGTTAAAGCTTTGCATTCAAAAATGCATTATGTGTAGGGTATTTTATTACATGAAGGGAAAGGCTGGAATAATCCACAAGATAATGAATTCATTTTGGAGATATCAGTATGAACTCACAGTTTAGCTTAATATAAATAGATATGATTAAGTACAGAAATATTTATAGAAATAGAAAATTTCTAGAAAATTAAGGATTTGTTTTAAATTAATTTATGTAGATGTATATTTGATGTAGGGCTTCCTGGATGGTGCGAGTGGTAATGAAACTGCCTGCCAATACAGGAGAAAAAAAGAGATGCTGGTTTGATCCCCGGGTCAGGAAGATTCCCTGGAGGAAGGCATGGCAACCCACTCCAGTATTCTTGCCTGGAGAATCCCATGGACAGAGGAACCTGGCAGACTACAGGGTCACAAAAAGTCAGACATGACTGAAGCGACTTAGCACCCACACATATTTGATGTAGCCTCGAATCTGCAGGCTCTTTGTGATAAGCATTGGTGCTTGTAAGTGCGCTGGTTAATGTATATTATGAGACTCTTACTTAGGTGCCTGTTTGGGGATGTTGACTTTTAGTTTACAGCCAGAGGCATTCCTGACGGTCACAGAAAGGGCTGGACACAGGAAAGGCGGATGTAATCTTGTCTTGATCTGGACCAGGGGCACAGTGGTTCTGACTGAATGGATGCCTCAGCAGTTTAAAAACTCCTGTGGTGGTGGTGGTGGTGTTGTTTTAATTGCTAAATCGTGTCCAACTCTTGTGACCCCATGGACTGTAGCCCACCAGGCTCCTCTGTCCATGGGATTCCCCAGGCAAAAATACTGGAGTGGGACTGAATGCATGCCTCAGGCAGTTTGAAAACTCTTATCACACTTTATCTGGATTTCCTTACACTTTTACTAAGAGCATGCTTCTTAAGGGAAACTCTCTCTTGCTCACTGGCTTGCTCTCTCTCCTCTACTTCTTCCCCACCTCTTCCCATTTCCTATTTATATTTCAATGAATGACTAGGCTTCTCACACTGTGTTTGAATCTACAATCCTTATAGAGTGAAATTAACACATTTAGGGTGGTAATTGAGCTTTTTTTCAGTTGTTAACTCTCAACATATTTATTGTTTTATAAGATTCAGAAAAAAATAATCTTTTTCTGCATTCATGTGGTATTCACTCACTACCTCACTTGAAAGAAGGAGCTGCAATTCACTACTATCACCGTATACAGTCACAGCTTCAATTTCATGTAAATAACTTCATTGCTATTTATTTTCATGGTTTTCCATGTTGGATAGGACTGTGAGAAGAAACTGTTTTTTAAGCTGCTATAGACAGAATCTCTAATACATTCACACCCGATACATGATATAGGAAGCAGCCTGCTCCCAAACGCGCTCAACTATTTCATACTTAGACACGTCTTTCACAGCATCTGCTTTAGCTCTCCGACCAGCTTACACCCATTATCAAACAACAGAGAAAAAAATGTTTGCTGTGTCTTAGCATGCGCCTTTGGGGCACAACCAACTTAACATTCATTCATTTATTAATAAGTTCAATGGACATTCATCAGATATCTAATATATACAAGACACGATCATAAGTGCTACTGACGTAAATGCAGAAACGGCATTTTGATCTCCTCTATCCAAATATAGACAGTTCATTCTATGTTCATGTGTTAACTAAGTAACATGGAATCAGAACATCTTGTATACACATTATTCTAATAGATACCACTTGCTTTTGCTTTCTCTTTGAGCGTTCTCTTGGCTTCTGTGAATAATAGTTATCCTACATATTAGAAACAATGGGACTGGAATTTCCATCGCATTTGGGCATCCAGAAGTAGTTAGTTTCCTCCCTTTTATTTTTGGCTACATTTTGGCTTTTAGGATCTTACTTTCCCAACCAGGGTGGAACCACACCCCCTGCAGTGGAAGTGTGACATCCTAACCACTGACCACCAGGGAAGCCCCCAGAAATAAATATAAATAAATATGGCATGTTGTTGTCCACCAAATATCAGGCTGGCAGTAACAGGTAGAAGAGATGATAAGACTAACTTCTAAACCAAGCAACCACATGAGCGAGATGATTCCCCAAGTTGATTCCAGGTCTAAATCAATATGCAAGCTAGAGAAATATGCAATCTAGACTGCAGCTTGAAGGGTGAGAAGTGAATTCGCTGGTTATATCAAAAGAGGGTTGTATTGTAGATGGGGAACACTAAGGAACGGAGGTAAAAATTGATTCCCGATCTTGGGGCAGGAGGCTGGCAAAACCAGACAAGAGATGCAGGTCTAGCCTTGTCTGTGGAGAATCAGATGATCCCCTTGTGGGCCGTCAGAGATGTCACGAAGGGCTGATGAGTGCGTCTACCTCCCCATAAACCCCATCACAATATTCTCTATCATTTCAAATAAAGGCTTTGATATTAAATTACAGTAAAAATAACTGACTTGAGACAAATAAAAAAATAAAAATAAAATAAACATACTCACTAAACACACAAATGTTGGCAGCAGTTCTTTTCCATAATGTCTAAAAAATAGAAAGCCCTGGTATCCATTAGTAGGACAATGAATAAACGACTGTGGCAAGTCTGCACAACCAAATAAAAGTCAGTGATCAAAAGCCATGAACTACTGATATGAACAAATTTGCTTCCCAGTTGGCTCAATGGTAAAGAGGATACCTCTCAAAGCAGGAGACGCTGGTTTGATCCCTGGGTTGGGAAGATCCCCTGGAGAAGGAAAATGGCAACTCACTCCAGGATTCTTGCCTGGGAAATCCCATGGACAGAGGAGTCTGGCAGACTATAGTCCATGGGGTCACAAAGAATAGGACACAACTTAGCAACTAAACAACAACTAATACAGGCGACAAGGTGAGCTACAAAAAAGTGGAAATGCACTCTAGCTGGGCATTCATATTTCCAACTAAAACTCAGGAGTGCTGTCCATTGAGTTTTAGTTAGAAGAGTATCAGTGGGCAACAAACTCTACCGGGTTGATAACTATAAAAAGCTGCCTTGCAGATCTGTTGTGTTACCTAGGGTACTTAATGTGTGAGGCTTAGCATAGTAATTGGTACACAGTAAGTAATAAACAGCTGTAGCTTGCATTTATAATAATAAGTGTTGTCAACTGTTTATATGTGCTTGAGTCCAAAGGGAGACTTGTGCTATCCAACTAGGTTTCAGGCTTGGAAAGAAAAAAAGCTGTGTTGTCAACTGAAAGCCAGTTCTAGCAATAGCAAATATCATCCCCCTGCACAGATTATTCATTACAATTCCTTTCAATAATTAAATTTTTTTCAATGTATCTTGGGTGGCCTGATTTTTTTCCTTTTTTTTTAGTTCAAGATTCCAAGAATAGTTACATCACATTCAGAGATGCTTAGCAGGATGAAGTTTTGTTTCTGTGACTGTTCTAATGGGTTTTTTGAACGAAACAAGTGGATTATGTATACTTTGCAACAGATTTGCTAATTTGCCAACAGGAATTATTTTTGATATTTACTGCCTAAAAGCATTCTCTTAAAATAAGGGAGGTTTTATTTCATTAGATTCAAGGTTTCATGCCAATGAATTAAAAAGAAAAATACACACACCCCAAAATAAAAAAAGGCATAAAAATAATTGTGAGAAAAAATTTAAGCTGAATTGCCATATGACCCAGCAAATTTCTCTTCTGTTTTAAAGACTTAAAACAGAAACTGAACAAACATTTGCACACCCACGTTCATAGAAGCATTATTCATAATAGCCAAAAGGTGAAACAACGCAAGTGTCCATCATGGAATGAATTCATAACGAAACTGTGATCTGTACACACAATGGAATATTAGTCAGGCTTAAAAACACCAGTCAGTCCCAAAGGAAATCAACCCTGAATATTCATTGGAAGGACTGGTGCTGAAGCTCCAATACTTCAGCCGCCTGATGAGAATAGCGACCCGTTGGAAAAGATCCTGATGCTGGGAAAGATTGAGAGCAAGAGGAGAAGAGGGTGGCAGAGGATGAGATGATTGGATGGCATCACCAACTCAATGGACTTGAGTTCGAGCAAACTCAGAGTCAGTGAAGGACAGGGAAGCCTGCCATTCTGTAGCTCATGGGGCCACAAAGAGTCAGACATGACCTTGTTCACAACTGAACAAGAACAAGAAAAGAAATTCTGACGCATGTTATAACATGGATGAACCTTGAGGGCATCGTGCTAAGAGAAGTAAGCCAGTCACGAAAGAACATATATATATATATATGTTATGTATACATATGTGTGTGTAAGTGTATAATTCTACTTACATAAGGTACTTAAAGTAGTTAAATTCATAGAGACAGAATGTAGAATGGTGATTGCCAGGAGCTGGAGGCTGTAAGGAGTGAGGAGTTACTGTTTAATGGGGTCAGAGCTCTAACTTTGGAAGATAAAAGCAGTTCTGAAGCTGGAGGGTGGTGATGGTTTCACAACCTTGCAAATGTACTTAATGTCATTAAATTGTATGCTTAAGCTGGTAAATTGAATATTATGCATATTTCATTATATCTTTTTAAAAAAAAATAATGACTGTGAGAGGAATATATATTTTAACTGCATTGAATTTCTTCTCCCTTAAAATCCATCAAGTGTAAAAACCCCCATACTTGATGGCTTACATCTGCATTCATTCATTCTTTGGCTCATTCATTCAACCCACATCTGTTGGGTAACCACTCTATGACAGGCTTTCTTCCATAGAGAGATTTCATTCTACTCTCATGAAGCTGAAATTTTATTGGGAGAAAATTTAACAAGCATTATTAAATAATATTATGTAAAATAGTGACATGAATCATAAGGAACAAAAAATAAATTTTAATGTGGAGAAAGTGAAAGTCACCCAGTCGTGTCAGACTCTTTGCAATGCCGTGGACCATATGGTCCATGGAATTCGCCAGACCAGAATACTGGAGTGGGTAGCCTTTCCCTTCTCCAGGGGATCTTTCCAACCCAGGGATCAAACCCAGGTCTCCCACACTGCAGGCAGGTTCTATACATACACAAATCAGCTAAACCACCAGGGAAGCCCAAGAATACTGGAGTGGGTATCCTTTCCCTTCTCCAGAGGATCTTCCCAACCCAGGAATCGAACCGGGATCTCCAGCCTTACAGCCGGATTCTTTACCAACTGAGCCACCAAGGAAGCCCACTGATGAGAATACACTGTGATTCTGTCCTATGTGATGTTTTCTCCACATTGACAAATGGCATTGAGTGAGACTATGCTTATATCAGGCCTCCAGAAAGGCCCTATTTCATATAGGCGTATTTTTTATTCCCTGTGCACAGCAGCGCATGGCACATTGTCAGTGTCAGACGGACATCAGCCGAGGCAGCAGCGAGGTGGGGGCGGCAAAATGTGAGTGCAAACGTCAAGTTATGTGAATAGAACAAATTTCTGTTGTTGGAACTGAAACGGATATATATATATTTTTTTAATCAATTGGTTCATTGCTTTGCAATTCGTTCTATGAAGTTGGAATCTGGAAGCACCAGTTTCACACAGTATTACAACCTTGCTTGTTTTTAAGCTGGACTGACGCTTTCTTAAGATTTCATTTTCCCTCATGATTCCCGACTGTGAGAACAAGCACTGTACGTGCTAATTATTTCCATGTCTAATAAGATATTTCAAAGGCATAACTGTCTCAGAATGATGATATCTCGAATCTTCAATTTTAATTTTTATTTTTTTAATTTTAAAAAATTTTATTTTATTTTTTTACTTTACAATACTGTATTGGTTTTGCCCTACATTGACATGAATCCGCCACAGGTGTACATGAATTCCCAATGCTTAGCCCCCCTCCCACCACCCTCCTCATATCATCTCTCTGGGTCATCCCAGTGCACCAGCCCCAAATATCCTGTATCCTGCATCAAACCTAGACTAGTTTTTCGTTCTTACATGATAGGTAAATTTTATACTCATTTTCTGCAATTTCATATTTAGTTCATTCCAATGTACTCAGTAGATTCAAACAATGGTAATTAAATGTAGCATTGCAATCTTTTTTAAGTTTACTTTATCAAAAGGACTACACAGGTCGAGGTTATTTGTTGATGCCATAGTTTTTCTAGAACTTTTCTAAGACATTTAGAGAAGAAAAGCAGGAGCACAGCTCTTTGAAATATGACTTCAAGAAATACTATTTCATCCCAAAAGCACTGTGAGAATGTGTAGGCACAAAGTCCGTTTGTCAGAAAGAGAGTCTGGATGGGTGTGTGCTTGTGTGTATTTTCATCCTGACAGCACAAGAGTAACAGAAACTTTCGGGAATGTTTTTGAAAAGGTCTTGCTCCCACGTGATAGGAAAAGACATTACATAATATTTGCTGTTGACATTTCAATCCTAATTATAAAGGCTCAGCATCTTAGGATAATTCTTTCTGGAGGCACTAGAAGACACTCCCACTGAAAAGAGAGATAGTTGTTCAAGTGTGTCATGTATCAATGCAAGAAGACAGAAAAAAAAAAATAGGGTGGAAAGGGCTTGGCTCTAAAATTGACTTCCTTTCTACACAGGAGAATCCCAATTTATTGGCATCCAGGGCAATGTACAAAAAGAAAACCTTTGTCTCAATTGCTGAACATTAGCAGAAAAAGGCAGCCCAGTTGCTTAGAATCACACATTCTCCTATCATTCTGTCTGATCAATAGTTTCTTCTGCCTTATATTTATGCATACAAAGGGTTACTACCTTCTTACAGGTTGTCTCCAAACTTCAGAGATTTCTAAATTTTCAAAGTACCTAACTTTGCAAAATAAACAGAGTGCTTACTGTAACTTTGTGACTGTCTGCTCAGCATTAAAAGCGAGAGATATCTGACAATCATCTGTTTTTATTCATTCATCAGCTGATGGGCATTTAGCTTGTTTTCACATGTTTTTGTTAAATTGGAGGATACTTGCTTTACAATGTTGTGTTGGTCTCTGCTGTACAACAGTGTGAATCAGCCATAAGGAAACATATATCCTCTCCTTCTTGAACCCCGCTTCCCACCCCATCCCTCTAGGTCATCACAGAGCACTGAGCTGAGCTCCCCGTGGTATACAGCAACTTCCCACGAGCTATCTATTTACACACAGTAATGTATGTATTTCAGTGCTCCTCTCTCATTTCAGCCCACCTTCTTCCCCTGTCCACAGGTCTGTTCTTGATGTTTTTGTTTTGGCTATTGTGAATAATGCTGCTATGAACACTTACATATACATTTTAGATGGACGTGTGTGTTTTCAATTATCTTGGATATATATGTAGAAGGAGTATTACTGGATCATGTTGTAACTTTATGTTTAGCCTTTTCTGGAACTGGCATATTGTTTTCTTAATATTTTTTTTTTCATATTACCTTCCCATGAGCAGTATATGAGGATGCCAATATCTCCTCATCTTTACCAATATTCTTTACTATAGCCATCCTAGTGGGTCAGAAGTGGTATCTTATTGTGATTTTTGTTTTCCCTAATGACTAATAACAGCTTTTCTTGTGCTTATTTTATATCTTCTTTGGAGAAGTGTTTATTCATAACTTCTGGCCATTTTTCAGTTGGGTTATTTGTCTTTTTTCAATGGTAAGAGTTCTTTATATATTCTAGGTACAAGTCCCTTATCAAAAACATGACTTGATTTGCAAATATTTTTTCCCACTCTGTAGGTTGTTTATTTACTTTCTTGATGATGCCCTTGGAAGCACAGAAGATTTTAATATTGATGATGTCCAGTCTATCTATTTTTCTCTGGTTTGTACTTCGGTGTCATAGCTAAGAATCACTGACTACTCAAATATTACAAAGATTTATACCTACATTTTCTTCTGAGAGTTTTATAGTTTGACTTCTTACTTTCAGGGTTCTCACCTACTTTGAGTCAGTCTTTGTGTATAGTGAGAGATAACAGTCTAATGTCATTCTTGGAATGTGGATACCCAGTTCTCTCAGCACCATTTTTATGAGGAGACCATTTTTTCCCAATTGACTTGTGCTGCTACCCTGATTGCCGGATGGCTAGGCATCTGAAAGACAGCTGATACATAAGCTTGCCAACGGCAATGAAGTAACCTGAGTTCCAGAAAACTCCATCTAGTAAGAAAGAACTCAGTCAATGAGATTGTTCCCTCTTAGAAATTTGAATAGACACGCAAAAAGAATTTAGTAACTGAAAGAAAAACTAAAAGGTCATAAAGAAAAAAATGTAGTTAGCCATATGATGATCATGAAGGAACTGGATTATTAGTAAATAGATGCTATAGTCATGTATGGATGTAAGAGTTGGACCATGAAGAAGGCTGAGCACTGAAGAACTGACGCTTTTGAACTGTGGTGTTGGAGAAGACACTTGAGAGTCCCTTGAACAGCAAGGAGATCAAACCAGTCCATCCTAAAGGAAATCAGTCCTGATTATTCATTGGAAGGACTGATGCTGAAGCTGAAATTTCAATACTTAGGCCACTTGATAAAGAATTGACTCATTGGAAAAGACCTTGACACTGTGAAAGATTGAAGGCGGGAGGAGAAGGGGACGACAGAGAATGAGATGATTGGATGGCATCACTGACTCAATGCACATGAGTTTGAGCAAGCTCCAGGAGATAGTGAAGGACAGGAAAGCCTGGCACGCTGCACTGCATGGGGTTGCAAAGAGTCGGACATGACTGAGTGGCTGAACAACAACAACATAGATAGAGAAGGTGTAGAAAGAGAATGATTTGTTTGATCTAACAACTTAGAGGAAAGTGACAAGAGACCCTGGAGAAGCAGAGCCTAAGAGGACTGAGTCATTGCCAAGGCAGAGTGGAAAGATTATATAGAAGCCATTGCTAAGGGTTTAGTGGCCTCCCAGGTGGTAAGAATCCACCTTCCAACTCAGGAGATTCAAGAGACACAGGTTCAGTCCCTGCATCTGGAAGATCCCCTGGAGAAGGAAATGGCAACCCACTCCAGTATCCTTGCCTGGCAAATTCCATGGGCAGAGGAACCTGATGGGTTACAATCCATGAGGTTGCAAAGAGTCGGACATGATTGAGCATGCATGCACACTATGGCTTTTATACGATATTTTTTTCCTAAATTCCTAAAAACTACTATACCTTTCCTTGTGTTAGCCAGACAGATTTGCTGATCCTTGCAATTAGAATGACTGCCTATATGTGTTCTGCTAAATCTGTAGTATCCATAGAATACTGTTAAATGAAATGAGACAGCTTACGATAGTAAGTGTGATACATATCTGGCTCCTAACAGAAGCTGCACAAACACCGATTTCCCTCACTTACTCCCAGACTCTCCTTGTAGGTTTTATGGGCACTGTCTGAATTCTGGCAGCTATTAGAGATGCCCCAGGTCATCCTGTTGTGCTAAATCATAACTAAAAATTCCTTTGACTCCTGGAGTAAACACTATAATGAATGATATATCAAATTTAATTGATGGACAGATGGAGCCTGTCCAAATAACATCTCTTTTCAGATTTCCTATTCATCCACCACAGTACTTTTTTTTTTTTTATAACTTGGAGCCTTTTTACCAGTATAAAGTATTTTGGATCAGATATACTTTTTTCCCACTTAATATGACAAATCACATTAGAAATTAATACATATTTACCATGAATTCATAAATGACTTCACAGACACTGAACCAGTAGTGATCTAAGCCACATATTCTTTCATTTCAGCTAATTGGATCACCTTTTTGTCTTTGATTTCATGAAATGTTAGTCTTTTTTTTTTTTTTTTTGAATCTCACTTGTCAATGGATTACATGTGAGAAGATAAGCCTGCAGCAGTGCAGCTTTGCAAGGAGGCAGTAATAGACAAAAACGATAGAGGTGGAACGCAGATTTTAGGCAAAGTTCCGGGTAGGCTACAATAGCAACATTCTTGAAGACTTAGAACTTCATTCAAATTTTTCTGAATGTTGACTTTGCTTCTGGCATTTAAGCCTGCATAATTATTTTCTTTCTTTATGCATTAGATCATTCCTGACAATTACATGAAAATCTGGATTATAACAACATAATTACTGATTTTGCTAAAATGGTGTTAAAGGGTTTTTTTTGCACAGTGTAAGAGTTGTGAGTTAAGTTTCATTTGGGGCAAAATGAGAATTGCAGCCTGGTAGACCATGTTTCAAATAGTTCTGAGAAACTCTCTGAGGACATGAGATAAGCAGCCAGGTTTTGTGGAGAGTCAGGAACATCACAAGATTATTGTTAATTAAAGAAACCAAGTATCTCAAGTTAAGGAATTTAGTGCTTTTCTATGTTTGGGAAGATGCTAGAGTCTGGGCTCACTGAATTCATTCCTTTGATATGCATCTCAGGTATCTGGGGCCAGTATCCTGTGTCTTCATAGCCTGAGCTTCCTCAGGGCTCACCATTTGGGAGGGGCCGCCATTTGACGGCCACTAGACGGCAAGTATTCTTTCCTTCCTGAGTCCCCTCAGGTCTCACCAGCTCACCGTCCATTGCAGCTGCAGTTGCTGGTGACAGTAACATCCTTGTTTACCGATATGGCAGGAAATACTTCATTTCTCAATGGCATTAAAAAAAGTTTCATAGAATAAATAATAAGTACAAATTATGAATGTCTTTATTTTATTATTCATTTAAACCTCATTGATCCATCAGCAGAACTTCTGTATTGGATGTGGGTCTCCATTTGGGCTCTGGTCCAAGCCCTGCAATATTGGAGGACAGATGCCAAAACAAAAGATAAACAGTTAAGGCAAAAATAAACTTAATACACCAGCAAGTAGGATGTGATGACTTTCGGTGGATTTCAGGCAAAAAATAAGAAAGAGTACTACTTGGAATGGGAATTTATTTGTGAGACACATTGCACCTGTTCTTTTTTTTTTCCTTGCTAGAATCATTTTATTTGCTTTCTAACTTAAACACCAAAATGTTAAATCCTGGCTCAAGCTCCCATCAAGGGGAGTGTCGTTGTCCCTGGAACGTGAGATGTCCGATAATGCCTTTATTATTATTCATTTTTTAGGTTGTTATGATTTTTTCATATGGGGAAAATAACCAGAATCTTAAAATAGAAAACCCATCATGTTTTAATCTCTCACTGAAAATATAAAGACTTTACACCAATAAAGTTTAATGCAGAGATAATTCTTGTAGGTAAGACAAAAGCGTGTGCTCTGTAGACGCCAAGAACATCATAAATAACACGGAGCTAAAAGCAAGCATCATCAGAGAAATAGAGAGATGCTTTCCTTGTTCGTAATGCTACCTGAACTCTGCAGTATGATTAAGAAACAATATTTCCTACCTTATCAGTAAACCAAGGATGTCATCACTGAAGCCCTCCAGTGCGAGCTGGTGAGCCCTGAGGAAACTCAGGAAGGTAAGAATACATGCCACCTAGCAGTCATCAGGGAGAAGGCAGTGGCACCCCACTCCAGTATTCTTGCCTGGGGAATCCCATGGATGGAGGAGCCTGGTAGGCTGCAGTCCACGGGCTGGCCAGGAGTCAGACACGACTGAGCAACTTCACTTTCACTTTTCACTTTCATACATTGGAGAAGGAAATGGCAACCCACTCCAGTGTTCTTGCTTGGAGAATCCCCGGGACGGGGGAGCCTGGTGGGCTGCCGTCTATGGGGTCACACAGAGTCAGACATGACTAAAGCAACTTAGCAGCAGCAGCAGCAGCTATCAGACTGTTGCAGCTTCCCATATACAGAAAAGGGCTCAATTCCTTAACTTGAGATATTTGTTTTTCTCTAATTAGCAGTCATCTTCTGATGGTCCAGACTACCTGTCCTTTATTGCAGAATTTCTGCATAATCTAGTTACCCCCTACCCTCCTCAGAGCAGATCTCTCAGAGTTACTTGAGATGCAGCCTGCCAGGCTTGACGTCCTAAAAATTTCCTACAGAATAAAACATANTGAAGACTTAGAACTTCATTCAAATTTTTCTGAATGTTGACTTTGCTTCTGGCATTTAAGCCTGCATAATTATTTTCTTTCTTTATGCATTAGATCATTCCTGACAATTACATGAAAATCTGGATTATAACAACATAATTACTGATTTTGCTAAAATGGTGTTAAAGGGTTTTTTTTGCACAGTGTAAGAGTTGTGAGTTAAGTTTCATTTGGGGCAAAATGAGAATTGCAGCCTGGTAGACCATGTTTCAAATAGTTCTGAGAAACTCTCTGAGGACATGAGATAAGCAGCCAGGTTTTGTGGAGAGTCAGGAACATCACAAGATTATTGTTAATTAAAGAAACCAAGTATCTCAAGTTAAGGAATTTAGTGCTTTTCTATGTTTGGGAAGATGCTAGAGTCTGGGCTCACTGAATTCATTCCTTTGATATGCATCTCAGGTATCTGGGGCCAGTATCCTGTGTCTTCATAGCCTGAGCTTCCTCAGGGCTCACCATTTGGGAGGGGCCGCCATTTGACGGCCACTAGACGGCAAGTATTCTTTCCTTCCTGAGTCCCCTCAGGTCTCACCAGCTCACCGTCCATTGCAGCTGCAGTTGCTGGTGACAGTAACATCCTTGTTTACCGATATGGCAGGAAATACTTCATTTCTCAATGGCATTAAAAAAAGTTTCATAGAATAAATAATAAGTACAAATTATGAATGTCTTTATTTTATTATTCATTTAAACCTCATTGATCCATCAGCAGAACTTCTGTATTGGATGTGGGTCTCCATTTGGGCTCTGGTCCAAGCCCTGCAATATTGGAGGACAGATGCCAAAACAAAAGATAAACAGTTAAGGCAAAAATAAACTTAATACACCAGCAAGTAGGATGTGATGACTTTCGGTGGATTTCAGGCAAAAAATAAGAAAGAGTACTACTTGGAATGGGAATTTATTTGTGAGACACATTGCACCTGTTCTTTTTTTTTTCCTTGCTAGAATCATTTTATTTGCTTTCTAACTTAAACACCAAAATGTTAAATCCTGGCTCAAGCTCCCATCAAGGGGAGTGTCGTTGTCCCTGGAACGTGAGATGTCCGATAATGCCTTTATTATTATTCATTTTTTAGGTTGTTATGATTTTTTCATATGGGGAAAATAACCAGAATCTTAAAATAGAAAACCCATCATGTTTTAATCTCTCACTGAAAATATAAAGACTTTACACCAATAAAGTTTAATGCAGAGATAATTCTTGTAGGTAAGACAAAAGCGTGTGCTCTGTAGACGCCAAGAACATCATAAATAACACGGAGCTAAAAGCAAGCATCATCAGAGAAATAGAGAGATGCTTTCCTTATTCATAATGCTACCTGAACTCTGCAGTATGATTAAGAAACAATATTTCCTACCTTATCAGTAAACCAAGGATGCTGTCTCTTATACACATCTGTCTTTGATTTCATGAAATGTTAGTCTTTTTTTTTTTTTTTTGAATCTCACTTGTCAATGGATTACATGTGAGAAGATAAGCCTGCAGCAGTGCAGCTTTGCAAGGAGGCAGTAATAGACAAAAACGATAGAGGTGGAACGCAGATTTTAGGCAAAGTTCCAGGTAGGCTACAATAGCAACATTCTTGAAGACTTAGAACTTCATTCAAATTTTTCTGAATGTTGACTTTGCTTCTGGCATTTAAGCCTGCATAATTATTTTCTTTCTTTATGCATTAGATCATTCCTGACAATTACATGAAAATCTGGATTATAACAACATAATTACTGATTTTGCTAAAATGGTGTTAAAGGGTTTTTTTTGCACAGTGTAAGAGTTGTGAGTTAAGTTTCATTTGGGGCAAAATGAGAATTGCAGCCTGGTAGACCATGTTTCAAATAGTTCTGAGAAACTCTCTGAGGACATGAGATAAGCAGCCAGGTTTTGTGGAGAGTCAGGAACATCACAAGATTATTGTTAATTAAAGAAACCAAGTATCTCAAGTTAAGGAATTTAGTGCTTTTCTATGTTTGGGAAGATGCTAGAGTCTGGGCTCACTGAATTCATTCCTTTGATATGCATCTCAGGTATCTGGGGCCAGTATCCTGTGTCTTCATAGCCTGAGCTTCCTCAGGGCTCACCATTTGGGAGGGGCCGCCATTTGACGGCCACTAGACGGCAAGTATTCTTTCCTTCCTGAGTCCCCTCAGGTCTCACCAGCTCACCGTCCATTGCAGCTGCAGTTGCTGGTGACAGTAACATCCTTGTTTACCGATATGGCAGGAAATACTTCATTTCTCAATGGCATTAAAAAAAGTTTCATAGAATAAATAATAAGTACAAATTATGAATGTCTTTATTTTATTATTCATTTAAACCTCATTGATCCATCAGCAGAACTTCTGTATTGGATGTGGGTCTCCATTTGGGCTCTGGTCCAAGCCCTGCAATATTGGAGGACAGATGCCAAAACAAAAGATAAACAGTTAAGGCAAAAATAAACTTAATACACCAGCAAGTAGGATGTGATGACTTTCGGTGGATTTCAGGCAAAAAATAAGAAAGAGTACTACTTGGAATGGGAATTTATTTGTGAGACACATTGCACCTGTTCTTTTTTTTTTCCTTGCTAGAATCATTTTATTTGCTTTCTAACTTAAACACCAAAATGTTAAATCCTGGCTCAAGCTCCCATCAAGGGGAGTGTCGTTGTCCCTGGAACGTGAGATGTCCGATAATGCCTTTATTATTATTCATTTTTTAGGTTGTTATGATTTTTTCATATGGGGAAAATAACCAGAATCTTAAAATAGAAAACCCATCATGTTTTAATCTCTCACTGAAAATATAAAGACTTTACACCAATAAAGTTTAATGCAGAGATAATTCTTGTAGGTAAGACAAAAGCGTGTGCTCTGTAGACGCCAAGAACATCATAAATAACACGGAGCTAAAAGCAAGCATCATCAGAGAAATAGAGAGATGCTTTCCTTGTTCGTAATGCTACCTGAACTCTGCAGTATGATTAAGAAACAATATTTCCTACCTTATCAGTAAACCAAGGATGTCATCACTGAAGCCCTCCAGTGCGAGCTGGTGAGCCCTGAGGAAACTCAGGAAGGTAAGAATACATGCCACCTAGCAGTCATCAGGGAGAAGGCAGTGGCACCCCACTCCAGTATTCTTGCCTGGGGAATCCCATGGATGGAGGAGCCTGGTAGGCTGCAGTCCACGGGCTGGCCAGGAGTCAGACACGACTGAGCAACTTCACTTTCACTTTTCACTTTCATACATTGGAGAAGGAAATGGCAACCCACTCCAGTGTTCTTGCTTGGAGAATCCCCGGGACGGGGGAGCCTGGTGGGCTGCCGTCTATGGGGTCACACAGAGTCAGACATGACTAAAGCAACTTAGCAGCAGCAGCAGCAGCTATCAGACTGTTGCAGCTTCCCATATACAGAAAAGGGCTCAATTCCTTAACTTGAGATATTTGTTTTTCTCTAATTAGCAGTCATCTTCTGATGGTCCAGACTACCTGTCCTTTATTGCAGAATTTCTGCATAATCTAGTTACCCCCTACCCTCCTCAGAGCAGATCTCTCAGAGTTACTTGAGATGCAGCCTGCCAGGCTTGACGTCCTAAAAATTTCCTACAGAATAAAACATAACTCTCAACTTTTAGGTTGCATGTATGTTTTTAAGTCAACTAGATTAAGGATGGTTGCAGATAGTGTCAAGTTATTTTGATGACAAAATTTAAGTGATTATTAAATCACTTAATCCATTCACTTTATCACTTTAAAGTCACCACTTTGAATCACTTGAAGGACTCAGGATTTTTCTTTCATATAATTTTGAAGAATGTCTGCAGCAAAGCAATATTTTCATATTTGGCTTCCTAGAATGACACTATGTTCCATGAGTGCACCAAAGGCAAATTTCCTGGTGTATTATTTTGTCACCATGGATGGCATTTTATTGTCCTTCCATCAAAACTGAAACTTCGTTTTTGCAGAAAGACCTTGCCTGTTCTCCAAACTAAATTTGGTCACATAGCTTAGTAGAAGTATTCCTCATTTTATTGCATTTCTCTTTATCGCACTTCATGTTTTTTACACATTGAAGATTTGTGGCCACTCTGCCTGGAGCCGGTCTATCAGAACCATTGTTCTAACAGCACAGGCCCATTTCACATCCTGGGACACATTTTGGTAATTCTAGAAATATTTCAAAACTTTCTCATTGTTGTTGATTTGTTATGATGACCTACAGTTACTGATCTTTGATGTTAATATTGCAAGAAGATTATGGCCTGCTGAAAGCTCAGATGATGGTCATCATTGTTAGCAATAAAGTAGTTTTTAAATTAACACATGCATTTTTGAGACCTAATACTATTGCATACTTAGGGACTACAGTATAGTATAAACACAATTTTATATACAATAGGAAACCAAGAACGTCATGTGACTCACTTTATTGTGGTGGTCCAGAACTGTAGCAGCACTCTCTCTGATTTATTCCTCTATTTTCTGTGTGTTCCTGAATAAGGATTTTTACAATTGCCACTTCCTGATGCCTTTACGTGTTTACAGTCTGTTCCACTAGATGAAGTTTAACAGCTACAAGGACTACAAGGACCGTGTTTGTTAAGTTCATGACACATCCTTGTTACCTTGCACTGTTTCTGGCAAACATTACTCGCTTCAAAATGTTTGGGGCATAAATTTTATTCATCTCATCACCATTTATGATGAAGACTTTAGGGATTGCTGATGTTTGAGATTCCCAGAGGGTCACACAGATAGAAAAAGGCTTGAAGAAGTTAAAAATGGTTTTGTTTGGGGATGGAAGGAGAGGAAGACCAATAAGGTGGCCCTGGGTTTTTCCTTCTGAAGGGATGCTGGGCAATAAGGGAGAGTTTTATGTCCTCTTGAGTATCTTTGCTTAAGGGAGAGACAAAAGATTCAGAAGAGGAGAATCTTGATCCTGGCGTTTTCCAAAGTAGACAATATTTGCATCAGCCCTTTTAACCATGAAGGGCTTCCCTGGGGACTCAGTGGTAAAGAATACACCTATCCAAGGCTCTATGCTTGGATCGAGAAGGTCCCCTAGAGAAAGAAATGCCAGTCCACTCCAATATTCTCGCCTGGAAAATCCCATGAACAGGAGCCTGGAGGGTACAGTCCATGGGGGTCACAAAGAGTCAGACATGACTGTACAAGCACACACACATTTATTTCAGTTGAGGTCTATCATTTATTAGTTTACTGGTTCCTCTAAGGGTAAATAAGATTGCAAGACACTAGTTTGAGAGATTTTATCTATATCCTCATAGATAAAGTAATTTAAGTGTTGAAAATTTCCAGTCTTCCATTTCTGGTCCATTCTATTGGGTTTTGTACTCTCTGAGAATATATCAGGCTTTCCTTTGGTCCAACATGAGGACATGAAAAATCACATAATGTCTATAATTCACCCCAAACTGAAGCTTTGTGTCTTATTTGTCTTAATGTCCCCAAGGCCTAGGGCAGTCCCTGGCACATAACAGACGCCTAAGGGGAAAAAAAATCCATGCAAAAGTACCTCATCTATAGGTCATTCTTTCCCCACATCCCCATCCCCACCCTCAGTCTTATTGGATTGAAGAAACCAAACATATAGGGCCTGTCAAGCCCTCCCTGGTGGCTCAGATGGTAAAGTGTCTGACTACAATGCGGGAGACCCAGCTTTGATTCCTGGGTTGGGAAGATCCTCTGGAGAAGGAAATGGCAACCCACTCCAGTACTCTTGCCTGGAAAATCCCATGGACAGAGGAGCATGGTAGGCTATAGTCCATGGGGTCACAAAGAGTCGGACACGACTGAGCGACTTCACTTTCACTTTCACTTTGGAGTCAAAGAGATGGCACCATAGAAGCAGTGTTTGGGAGAAAGTTGCTAAGAATTTAGAGAAACCCCTCCTCACACACATGTCCCCTGGGTTAAAGATAAGGCTTAGAGGAGGTCCAAGCAGGACAAAGCAGATTTACCCATTTACTGTGTAGACAGCTATAGGGCATTTTGGTTATATAATGTGAGTAGGACTGAGGTAATTCCAAGACATTGATGTTAAAAAATAGCAGCCAGTCAACTGGGGAATAGAACAGAGTCTTGCTCTCCCAGGACAGTCTGTCCTTGGAGACACAGAGTAGCCATGCTTTACTGATCAAGATGCCAGGAAGATATTAACTGCCCTAGAGGACAGTAGTTCTTTAAACTACTGCTATCATGTACCACTTAGAGAATCTGCTAAAGGTGTTGGGCCACCTGAAGATGGATGGAAGTTTCCTGCAGTGCGTGGGAAAGATTACAAAGATCAGAGTATCACAGAAGAGCTTAGCATCTTACACTTCAACACAGAAATATCAGAATATTGTCAAACCCCTGTATGTGAGGCAAAGCTTTTAGAAATACTAAGTAGATGACTCTTTACTGGTCCTTTAGAAAAAAGAAATAGAAAAGGAAAAAAGAAAGAAAGAGAACAACAAGCATAGTGGTGGATTCTAACAGTGAATAATTAAGTGGGTGGGACAGAGCTTGGTACAATACTTGGTGGTGGGGAAAATGCTTTCCTTTGCTCTTTACTTTTTCCATGCCAATTGTTAGAGAGTTTCTGGGGACATCTGGGCTTACTTTGCCCCATTACTTAGCCTCAAGTGGAATGACTTAGACTGATAATTTTAGTAAGAATAAACATGCCCTGCCTCTTCTCCTTTGGAGCAAACCTGGAAGCAAGCTGTTCGCTGGTGATGAGGCCAGCTGTACTCTTCTTGTATGCCTACATCTGCAAAGAGTTGGGCATGACTGAGAGGTTAAGCACAGCACATGCCTGCATCTTAATCTGTGCAGAAACTTGCTGGCTAAGGAGCCATATGAGGACTTCCCTGGTGGCTCAGATGGTAAAGGGTCTGTTTACAACGTGGGAGACCCGGGTTCGATCCCTGGGTCGGGAAGATCCCTGGAGAAGGAAATGGCAATCCACTCCAGCACTATTGCCTAGAAAATCCCATGGACAGTGGAGCCGGGTCGGCTACAGTCCTTGGGGGGGTCGCAAAGAGTCAGACACGACTGAGTGACTTCACTTTCACTTTCAAGGAGCTATATGTTGGTTCTCCTTAGAGACCTCCACTACTTGATACAGTGATGCTCACTATGCGTGATACTTTTTCGTTTATTCATTGACATGTACATGTTCTCACACTAAGCAAATGTGAGACATCTTAGGATTCTTCTCGAAGAATTCTTACAAAGCAGAAATTTGGGTATGTTCTACAGAATCTTTTAAAATCCAGTAAACTAAGTCGATTCTATTTTAAATTTAAACATCATTTTGTATAGAAATTAATAACAAAGAAAAAATTAGCAGTGATTCTGTTTAGACAACCTTGATGAAAGCTACTTTAGAATTTATTCAGAGCAATTAACAGTTTATGATAGTCAAATAGCCAAGATCTTCACGTTAATGCGTGTTTATTCTATAGTAAGATGCTCTATCGTGGTTGTCATTGTCATTGCCGTGTTCTCAGCATTTACTAGCCAGGATTTTTTCTGCTAACTTACAAGGCTGCTTAAATGAAAGAAATGATAGTCAGACAAAACTGATTTTTTTCTCACATGTAATTGCTGAGATAAGCCTCTAGAAGTCATGTAAAAAAAAACAAAACCCAGGCTGTAGGAAGATACATAAGTAGATAACGTTTTTTGGTAATCTTTGAAACGTTTAATAAACTTAAAATTCTCAGTATCAACACAGACTTTGCTTAAAGGGATTCCAGTAATGTCCAGAAGGGATGGCCCATTTAAAGCACGGGTGACTGTGAACAGGAAAACGTATCAAGGAATTCCCTGGTGGTTCAATGGTTAGGATTCTGCATTTCCACAGCACAGCCTGTGGAATCAATTCATGCTGTGTGGCATGGCCAGAAAAACAACAAGAACAACAACAACAAAAACACACCAGTGTGCATCCAGCTCTCTGGGTAATGTCTGGGGGACGTCTGCTCTGAATGGTAAGTCATTAAGAACAAGTTGAGCAGGTCAGGCGACTCTCTATCAATGCATGTTATCAGCAAAGACCTATTAAACTTTAACTTCACATTATGAGACTTTAGTGGCTGAGAATGTCGAGGGTATGTGTAGCCCAGGAAATGCATAGTCAGAATAGTCACCACCAGACATTTGGTAAACAATGTTTGTGTCTACTCTAACACAGTGATGTGATGTTAGATGAATAATAAGACATTTGATATAGACATTGCTTATCTTTAATATAGAAAAGTCTAAATGCAATTCCAAATGAAGCAAACCCTCTATACAATTAAGAAAAACACCTATTTCACTAATTTTTAACATATGTTACTATTCTGAACAAATTACATATTAAAGAATGATTTGAGTATATTGGATCTGGGGATAAGAAAGCCTTGAATCCATATATTGCTACTGAATCATTATCACAACTACATATAGGTGTTTTACAATTTGATTTTATTACCCTCTAAAAATATAAAATACCTTATGAGAAATAGAATATTGTCTGCCATATTAGTAAATAAATGATGTCACAGTCATGTGATGTCATGATGATGTCAGTCACATGATATCACAGTTGCAACCAGAGCCTACAGTGTGCTGGTGAGCCCTGAGGGAATTAGGAAGGGAACAAAAAATACCTGCCTTCTGGAAGCCACCACCAGGCTTCCCTGATGGCTCAGATGTAAACAATCTGCCTGTGATTCAGGAGACTTGGGTTTGATCCTTGGGTTGGGAAGATCCCCTGGAGAAGGGAATGGCAACCCATGCTAGCATTCTTGCCTGGAGAATCCCATAGACAAAGGAGCCTGGAGTGCTACAGTCCATTGGGGTTGCAAAGAGTTGGTCTCACCTGACTGAGTAACACTTTCAGTAGCAATCAGACTGCCACTCCCCATGGTGAGCCCTGAGGATACTCTGGATGAGAAAGCACAGGGCAGGCTCAGAGATGTATATCAAAGGAATGATTTCAGTGAGCCCAGATTCCTGCATGTTTCCATACACAGATAAATATGAAATCCCTTAGCTTGAGATGTCTAGTTTTCTTTAATTAACAGTAATCGTGGGCTTACCAAGTGGCTCATTGGTAAAGAATCTGCCTGCCAATGTAAGATATGCAGGAGACACAGGCTTAATTCCTGGGTCGGTAAGGTCCCCTGGAGAAGGAAATGGCAATCCACTCCAGTATTCTTGCCTGGAAAAATCCCCATGGACAGAGGAGGCTGGTGGGCTACAGTCCCTGGTGTCGCAAAGACTCAGACATGACTGAGCACTACCAGCACTTTGTGCAGTCTGCTCTTTGTTGCAAAACTCGTATATGCTGGTTCCCCCAACGTTGCCTCCACGGCGCAGTTCTCTCAGGGTTACTTGAGATGAAATCCTAAAAGTTTCCATGGAATAAAACATAGTTCTTAACTTTTAGTTTTTGCATTTGTTTTTTCAGTCAACACTTATAATATAAAAATCGAACCAAATTTGAATTATTTCTTTTAGATAGTCATAAGAAAACCTGTTTCACGTATAATTCAGTTATAAAAAATAGTGAAAGTAATTTATTCTGGAATGGATTTCTAAAATGCTAAATTAATTGAAATTAGCAAATTTTGATTATTTTGTAGTATTAAATACAGCTTGCATGTGGGTGTGTTAAGTCACTTCATTTCTGTCTGACTCTTTGTGATCCCATAGACTGTAGCCCACCAGGCTTCTCTGTCCATGGAATTCTCTAGGAAAGAATACTGGAGTTGGTTGACATGCCCTCCTCCAGGGGATCTTCCCAACCCAGGGTTCGAACTAGCATCTCCTGCGTCTCCTACATTGGCAGGGTCTTTACCACTGAGCCATCAAGGAAGCCCAGTAAATACAGTTTAACAGAATTACAAAATTTCATTGCAGTTAAGCTTAAAAACTGTATGGAATATATGAAAAAGGGAAGAAGTGGATTTTTAGGTCACAATCTTTCCCCTAGGCTATTGCAACTAATAATCCTGTTTTCTCTCCTTTCTCTCATTTTTTTTTTTTTTTGACAATGAGCCAAAGCATCCAGAAGCATGGATTATAGAGTTTGAATTCATTAAATATAATTTTAAGTCCATTAGGAGCCCATTGAGACATTTTATAAAGAAAAGCATATTCCAAAATCACTTGAGAAAGGGCCATATAGAAGAGTGAGACAGAAGAAAACGGTAGGGATCTGGGGAAAGGATGACAGAGGTCCAGATTTAACAGGGTTAAAGCCCAGGCAGAATTCCTGGATGAGATAACACATACGGTTAAGTGAATGACTATGGAAAATACAGGAGAGAAACAGAAGACAAAAACAGGTAGACTGCATACAGGTATTTTCTTCTATTTCCTACTGAAACTCACTCAAATGATGATAAGGGGATTTTTTTTTTATAAAACATAAATGCACAGGATCAATGGTAGAGAAGATGTGGCAGGAGCCAATTTTTGGAAGCTAGAATCCAGTGAATTGATTAATATCTAACTTTACAGAATTGAAGGAGCCAGGACCTGAGTTGGCAGCAGAGAAAGGCCAGCAGTAAAAACCATCTGGGCTGCAGAAACCCAAAGCAGCCNCTGCATACAGGTATTTTCTTCTATTTCCTACTGAAACTCACTCAAATGATGATAAGGGGATTTTTTTTTTTTATAAAACATAAATGCGCAGGATCAATAGTAGAGAAGATGTGGCAGAAGCCAATTTTTGGAAGCTAGAATCCAGTGAATTGATTAATATCTAACTTTACAGAATAGAAGGAGCCAGGACCTGAGTTGGCAGCAGAGAAAGGACAGCAGTAAAAACCATCTGGGCTGCAGAAACCCAAAGCAGCCCAGAAATTGGAGGGACTGTGTACCTGAAAGTAAGGATTCAGTTAAAAATAAAACTAAGATAAGCTAACTGTGCAAGTATGTAGTGGTTAGCCCCCAGATCCTGACTCTTCCTGCACCATACTGAGTAACTGCCCCTCATCCACCCAGGCAGAAGACAAGCATGCCTTCCAGAAAGGTTGAACTGAGGAGAATGTGAGAGCAGACAACAGGATCCACTGACTAGAAAGTGAACCCTTGAAACTGAGAATTGCAGATGCGGTGAAAAATCTGTGTAAGAAAAGTCTCCCACAATTTAGCCGTTAACCCTGAAAGTGAAAGTCACTCAGTCGTGTCCGATTCTTTACGACCTGTAGTCCATGGAATTCTCCAGGTCAGAATACTGGAGTGGGTAGCCTTTCCCTTTTCCAGGGATGGAATCGAGGTCTCCGCATTGTGGGTGGATTCTTTACCAGCTGAGCCACAGGGGAAGCTGTTAACCCTAAGGAAACACTAACTGACTTATTCTCATCCTTCTAAGAACAGAAAATCCCTTTCAGGGGAAACCATCCAGACCAAACAGACCAAGAGGAAACACACACGTATGCTGGTTGTTGAGTGCTTCTCCAATGAAACAATCCAGCCAGATCACCCTACTCAAGACCTACCACCTGGGAGGTCCTTCCAGCACACACATACCCTCTTTCTCTCTCTCTCTCTCATTAATTTCTAACCTGAAAGGCAAAGGTCAAAATAATCAAAGAAGTAACTCAGAAAAGAACATAGGAAATGCAAGTAGCAGAAGAAAACATCCCAAACCTTTAATTACTATCTTCAAAAATATGAGAGAGTATATAATGTTCTTAAAGCGAAAATAGAATTTTTTTTTTTTTTTTTTTTTTTTCCCGGGCCACATGGCATGCGGATCTTATTTCTTCCACCAGGGATTTAACTTACGCCACGTCAGTGAAAGTGCAGAGTCCTAACCACTGTACTGCCAGGGAACTCTTGAATGGTCTTGTTAAAAAAAAAAATAAATAAAAAGAACATTCTGATAAAAGAACTAGAAAATTTTGAAAAGAAGATTACAGGAGTGGAAAATGTTAAAAACAAATGGAAAAGCAAAGTTGAAAAAGTTTCCCAGGAAGTATAAGAAAAAATTCAAATATATATATATACATATATATATAAAGTACATGAGAAAATTAGGAATCAATATCAAAATAGAGGCCTTCTAGAAAGACAGAGAACCAAAAAAAAAAAAAAGCAACTAGAGAGGAAATGATTCCCCAGACCTTGGTATGAGATTTTGGACTGAAAAGACCCATGAGTTCCTAAGACAAAAAAAGACCTGTGTGAAAATAGAGCATCAGAAAAAATTCAGAACTCTGTGCATAAAAGATATAAATTATAAAAATTACTGAGGAAAAAAATGATCAAAATCAAAGGATCAAGGATCAAAGTACCATCAGGCATCTGAACTACAACACTGGAAACTAGCAGACCATGGAGTCTGAAAGAAAATCATTTCTAACCATCAAAATTATCACTCAAGTGGCAAAATGTGTAAGCATCTTTTTAAGGACGCACAGCCATAATAGGTATGTGGTGGTGGTTTAGTCGCTCCGTTGAGTCTGACTCTTGCAGCCCCGTAAACTGTAGCCCACCAGGTTCCTCTGTCCATGGAATTCTCCAGGCAAGAATACTGGATAACATTTATCCATGGCATCTGTATCAGAGGAAAACTCAAAGCTTGCAAGATAAAGGTAACGTTTCTGATTTGGGGGTTTTTTTCGGGGGAAGGGGGTCTTCTCAACTCTGAACATAAATTTTTGCCACTGAGTAAATTACTTTCTTAATTCAATCATGAGATTGTATTAAGCACTATATTGGGGCTTCCCAGGTGACCCTACTGGTAAAGAATCCACCTGCCAGTGCAGGAGACAGACATGGGTTCGATCCCTGGGTCAGGAAGATCCCCTGGAATAGGAAATGGCACCTCACTCCAGTATTCTTGCCTGGAAAATTCCATGCACAGAGGAGCCTCACAGACTACAGTCCCTGTGGCTTCAAAGAGTCAGACACAACTGAGAAATGAAGTACACACAATCACTATCTTGAGCTATACGAAAACATTTCTCTGGATGAGCTGAAGTATCTCCCAACTTCCAAAATGTTTAACCTTTACTTATAGATAACATGTATAAATATCATGTTCTATTTTATTATATGAATACAAGATATTTGACTAAAATATTATTATCCCTACCTCAAAATTTCCAATAAATCACTTAATGGGCTTGTTAATTAAATTATTAATGAATCCAATCATTATTTAAAAGAAAGTATATGTAACTGGAATAAAAGATACTAATATAAGTAGGACTTTTTTCTTTCTCATCAAAGTAAACTCTATTCTGTAATGCCTAGGAGTTTAGCATTTAACAATACTGAAAAAATTGTAAATGAATATCTCTAAGTGCTAAAGAGTCAACAGTTAGCTAACTAAGCATTGTCCCTTCCTTTGTGACATTTTCAGGCTAGTGCTAGAATTGACAGTCACATAGACATTATACCTATTTGCATGTCCTGAGAATATGTCAAACAAGATTATGACACATGTCAACCTTAAGAATCTCAGCTAAAAATTGTTATTAATGTCTATTAATTAACGTCTATTAATTCAGTAGCTATGTGTTGATTTGTGCTATATATCAAGTACAGTGCTAGGCCCTTGTTATACAAGAATAAATTGATTAGGTTTTATAATCCAAAGAGCAATCAGCATCAGCTTACATAATCATATTCAAGCTTCATGTCTTTGTTTTAAGCTCATATATGTTGAGAGAGTTCACGTGTTGCTGTGAATTTTCTAAGTTATTTAGCTTGCATATGAGAATAAGGGTCTTCCCTTGTAGCTCAGTTGGTAAAGAATTTGCCTGCCGTGCAGGAGACCCGGGTTTGATCCCTGGGTTGGGAAGATCCCCTGGAGAAGGAAATGGCAACCCACTCCAGTATCCTTGCCTGGAAAATCTCACGGACAGAGGAACCTGGTAGACTGCAGACCATGGAGTCGCAAAGCGTCGGGCACGACTGAGCGACTAACACACACATGAGAATAAGAAATCAGTGCTCATTGACTCTTCCTCAAACTGTAACAAATATCTGTTGAGTTTTGAGATCCTCGCCATTTGATAGTAGTCATGAATAATCAAATGAACACCAAGTGAAAAGGCTGTCTTAGAAAAGCACTCAAGTACTCCTGGATATTAGAAGATGATACAGGTAAGTATTCCAGGGGGCACAAGAAAGGATTTATAAAAGAAAAGGCATTAGAGTTTAATCTTGAAAGTGGGTGGATGTTTCCTAAGCAGAGAAAAGCGTGCCAAGCACAGAAGAAACGAGAACCTCTGGATTCAGTCTGGTGACTTAAAGCACAGAGTTCAAGGGGGAAGATGTCAAGGGAACAAGATGACATCTTTTTAGAGGGTATATTTTTGCCACGAGAAATGTATGTGTTTGAACTGAATTATCAATCAAGAGCTCTTTTATAATCTGACTCAAGGGCCAAACATCCACTTCCTCCTTTTATGTCAAGCTTTTTCACAAGAAATGTATCATTTTGAGGCATTCTATTTTGGTCAATGCTGGTTGATAGAAAGAATGTAAAAAAAATCCTTAATATATTTTTCAATTAAATTTTTCATTAACGCAACAGATATTTGAAAGCATCTGCTCTACCCCAAGCATAATATACAGACCTGGAGAAACACAAGAGGTAAACAAGATCCAGTCTACCTTTGAGAATTTGCTGTTGAACTGGAGACACAAAGGTAATCCAACATAATTACATACAAATATGACTTGCACTCTCTGATAAAGATGAGGGAATTTGGGGAGTGCAAAGATGTGACTATCTCAGGGGAAATATAGGTTATTTAACAGAAAAAGTAATATTTTTTGTGTCTTTTGGAATGATTAAGGACTTGCCAGAAGGAAATGTGAGAAGAAAGTATTCTAAGCAGAGGGATAAAGATAAATGATGTCTTCTAGCTATAAATGTTCCTGGCAACCATATCTCTGCCCTAGTTTTGTATGCTAATGAAAATGTTTTCAAATGTAAGAAATTCCTATGTTTATAAACGTTTGTTGTTCAGTCACTAAGTCATTTCCAGTTTCTTGCAATCCTGCGGACTACAGCATGCAAGGCTTCCCTGTCCTTCACCACCTCCGGAGTTTGCTCAGATTCATGTCCATTAAGTTGATGATGCCATCCAACCACCTCATACTCTGCTGCCCCCTTCTCTTCCTGCCCTCAGTCTTTCCCAGAATCAGGGTCTTTTCCAACAAGTCAGCTCTTTGCCTCAGATAGTAAAAGTATTAGAACTTCACCTTCAGTCCTTCCAATGAATATTCAGGTTGGTTTCCTTTAGGATTGACTGGTTTGATCTCCTTGCTATCCAAGGGACTCTCAAGAGTCTTCTCCAGCACCACAGTTCAAAAGCATACAAATGCTGCTGTTCATACATACATACATACATACATGCTCAGTTGTGTCCAACTCTGTGTGACCCCATGGACTGTAGCCTGCCAGGCTCCTCTGTCCATTGGATTCTCCAGCCAAGAGTACTGGAGTGGGTTGCCATGCCCTCCTCCAGAGAAAGCATACATACTTGCCCATTATAAATGTCTATTTTGCCAGATATTATATGCAGCCAGTTGGACACCATGCTTTTGAAAAATATTATTTATGAAATAAACATATCCCAAACATCAAAACCAGTGGACTCAATTGTCATCCCTCCATTATATCCTCGTGTTTAAATACATACACAAGCAATACATAAGCTAATTATAAATTCTGTAAGAACAGTTCCCTTGGAAATACATTAGTACTTTAAGCATGAAATAGATGCTGAAACATCATCATCACTAAAACCATTTATGAAGTATTTTTTACCAGAGAAAGAATGCACACAACTATATTCATACGAATGAGTCACCAAACCGAAATAAAATTAATACCAAATATAACACCCAAATAATAGAGTGATGTTCTGTACAGACTTTACAGTAAATGCTTGGAGAAAGAAATGAGACGTCAGCAAAATGCTATGTAAGGAAGAAAATGCAGGGACTATGAGGAAGCCATGTAGCAAATGGAGGGAGAAACACATATAGGGGCTAATACGTGTGTGTGTGTGTGTGTGTGTGTGTGTGTGTGTGTGCGTGCGCTGGAGGCAAGTTAAAGATGGAACAGAGTATAATTTGTGAAGCATGAGGTGTTAGTAATTGCTTATTAAAAACAGTGCTTACATGAATTATAATAAATCATAGAATCCATTAAATAGTTGATGTGTAAGAATGTCTGAATTTCTAAGCAAATCCCTGAGACTTGCTGATCTTAAATGAACTATGGTACAAATGTTAATGGCGTAGGAGACTTTCATCCTAACGTTTGTAATGTTCTCAGCAGACAGATGATTTGGCGAAGCTATTTTGACCTTCTGCCCTTGGATAATTCTCATCGTTAGTAGATACAATCACACTTATTATAAATGCCCTCTAAGCTGACTAAGATGGTGGCATGTTTTATCAGTGAAAACAAACAAAACATCTCTGTGTGTCTGCATCACTTAGAGGTGATGGTGGTTTAGTCGCTAAGTTATGTCCAACTCTGAGACCACATGGACTGCAACCCATCAGGTTCCTCTATCCATGGGATTTCCCAGGCAAGAATACTGGAGTAGGTTGCCATTTCCTTCTCCAGGGGATCTTTCTGACACAGGGATGGAACCTACACCTCCTGCATTGCAGGCGGATTCTTTACCACAGTGCCACTTGGGAATTCCTTGAATGTCTTACTAGTATGCTATTTATTTCTTACCATGACTCCAAATGCAACCTCATACTGACACAAGAATTGTTCTTAGACTTTTTTACATGTACTTATTTGCATGTATCTTTGATTTTATTCTTATTCATCTTTCCAATATGATCTGTCTTTCCTGTTACTCTGTAAATCCCCAAATATTTTGAGCCTATATCTCTACATTGTAAATATTCAATATAGGCTGAGGACGGAATGATTTTAGATGGCCACTTACAATATAAGCTCCAGATGCTTCTTAGAAGCATATAATGGATACAAGTCTTTCTTCATTACTCTAAAAATATATATAGGGCCTTTTAGAAAAAATGAGATAAATTTTATAAAGTTTAGGTATATATTTATATTCACTTTTTTCTTGTTATAAATCTCAAGAAAGAAGTCACTGACTATGTTTATTTCTAATGGACAAGGCTTCAGTAGAGACTTAGAATGTATTCTGAAATAATGATTACTGCTATTTAGCTGAAATATAGTATTACGAGCAAAATAAGCAAGCTTTCAACAACTTTTCTTAATTGGGAAAAGTAAGCCCTTTTGACAGAAGCATCACATTTTAAAATCAATAAAATAGAGAATTATAAAAGGCAAAAGGACAAAAAAAAACACTCTAAAAGTCAATAAATAAGGGGCAGGTATTAAAAGTAAACTGAAGTGTTTCTGGGTATAATGGTCTTTTGATGGGTCTACTTGGCTAAGCTACAATGCCCAATTATTCAATCAAGCAATCATTTAGTTGCTGATGTAATTCAAGTTCAGAATCAGTCAACATTAAGTAAATAATTTGGGTGGGCCTGATTCCATCAGTTGAAAGGCCTTTAAGAGCAGAGATGAGGCTTAGGTAAAGAAGAAACTCAACTGGTAGACAGCATCTTCAGCTCCAGAGTTCTAGCCTGCCTGTCCTGACAGCCTGCCTGTTGATGTGGGACTTGTCTACCATCCCCAGGAATACAGAAGCCAATTCCTTGCAGTATATGTCTTAATACACATCTCTTACTGCTGTTCCTTCTCTGATTGAACACTTTCTGATACAAGGCATGCAAACAACAATGTTCATGCTTTTATATAAAACATCTATCTCAGCCCCTCATTTTCAGTGGCAAAGGACCCTTACTATAATTGCATCCTAGAAAAGAAATTTCCTAAGACCATGGACATTTTAAAACCAAATTTGCTTAAAACCATTTCAGAGAGCTTTGTACTAACAAAGGCTGAAAACTATATATTCAAATATTTTAAACAAAACACCTTAATACTTTGTAATCAGGAAGCCATAACCAAGGAAAGTGTTCTTTAATTCATTTGCTGTAACATATAAACAATAGCCAAATAAGAAAGTTTCAACAGAGTCTTTCAGGTCATTACTTTCATAGGTTTTAAGACAAGTACCTGAAGTGATAGTCCAGCATTCCTAGCTTATTTGTTTATGCAATGAGAGCCATTAGTCATTCCATTTGCGTTCAAGTATTTGCAATTGAATCTAGAACTAGAGTGCTGATAAAGTATATACTTGAAGACTGACCCTGTGGAATTTCTTTTCTTACTTTAACAAACAATTCAGTCCAGTTCAAACATTTAGTGAATACTCATTAGTTAATAGGAATACAAATTCTTTAGGATTAAGCTTTGGTTATTTGCCTATCGAACTTGAATATAAAATGAATGTCAGGATCCAAATACTTACACGACTGAGAAATGTTACAAAATTAGAAAGTCACCATTATTCATATTCTGAAAGTAGTTTTCTTCCACTGACACTCAAGTGAAACTATTTCTAATACTTTCCCAATCTTAAACCATACCTCTCTCCTTCCTAAGTCAGAGGAAAACATTTTTAAATTGCCTTTGTAATGCCATTCGGTAGCTAACCTAACTACCACTGAATAATCTCTTCATGGTTAGATTAGAGGAAAAGAAAAAAGAAGTCTGGCCAGGACTTAGGGTATAAAAATAGATGACAAAATTAGAAGGAGTATAAATAGATGAATATGAAAGGAGGGCAGAGAAATGATCAAAGGAAAGGAAACACAAACAGGAAACAAAATACAAAATAGGAGTAAGAAGCAGATGACAGATGTGAATTAAAGAGCTAAACATCAGGAAATAAAAGCAAGGGATATGGTTCAAGTGAAAGGAATTTTAAAAACCATACTTCTGTGGAATAATCAATTAACAATAAAAAAAATTTAGCATCCTTAGAAGTAAGCTTATGTAATAAATCTCATATGATTTGCTTGTACTTTACCACCAACTATACGGTAGGAAGACCAAACTCTTGTTGAGTCTAAGGCAAGGAAACTGATCCTCAAGAATGCAGATTTATAACATGTAGAGATGATTTGGGGATACCCTCTTATTTTTCTCCTTAGAAATCTTGGAGTGGTCTAATGCCTAAATTCACTTGTGAGTGATGGATTGAGGCACAGAACTCTTTTAAAAATGTGTCTGGACTCATTTTACCTTCTAATATATTAATGTTGTTTAGTCGCTAAGTCATATCTGACTCTTTGCTACCCCATGGACTGTAGCCCGACAGGCTTCTCTATCCATGGGATTTCCCAGGCAAGAATACTGGAGCAGGTTGCCATTTCCTTCTCCAGGAGATATTCCTGGCTCAGGACTCTTGCATTGGCAGGCAGATTCTTCACCACTGAGCCACCAGGGAAGCCCAATATATCAATAACATAAAATAATACATTTCTGTCTATCCCTACATTTAGCCCACAATGTCTGGGCAGCCGACCTGCTTTATTAAGAACTCCTTTTGTCTTTATGGGATTGCGTAGGTACAAATGCAACCTGTGTGTGGAATGAACTTCATCAAGTCTTACCAGGAATCTCTGAAGCCAAACGAGTTCTCATAATGCACAGAATCTCAGTCTTCTCTCATTCCTGTAAAGTAGCAGAAGTTTTTTATGCGTAAAAGGTTGGTTGGGGGAAATTCTACAAAGTAAAACAAATTGAAGGACTCATGTCAAAAGGTCAGTTTTGGTGGTTTTTTTTCCCTTTTTTTGAGGTTTCATCAAACATGATAACTGATTTACAGTGTTGTGTAAATCACTATGAATATACATATATCCCTTCTCTCTTGAGCCTCCCTCCCACCCCCACCCAAA
>SJYA01002027.1:2617808-2629341 GCA_006410615.1 Neotragus moschatus
GTGTGTGTGTGTGTGTGTGTGTGTTGGTTGTTCAGTCGTGTCCAACTCTTTGTGATTCCATGCACTGTAGCCCGCCAGGTTCCTCTAGGCAAGAATACTGGAGTGGGTAGCCATTCCCTTCTCCAGGGGATCTTCCCAACCCAGGGATCAAACCCCAGTCTCCTGGATTATGCATAAAAAAGAAAAAATGTATAGAATCCTACTTCTGTGTAGGATTCTTTTCTACTAGGAGAAAAGAATTAAAGTTTGAACCTAATGAAAAATTTAGTTTTAATACTAAAATTTCAAATGTAATCATACCAAAGTTAGGGAAAAAGTAATTTATGAAAATGGTCTTGACATAGTAATCCCTAAAATAATACAGTAATTGACATCAGATTCAATGTTCAGTTGACCATGGCAATGTGAATATGATCTAGTTAATTTTCTTGTTATCTTCATAGTTTCCACAGTGTGGTTAATTTTATCTGTGATTTCCACTTGGTGTTGATGTGGTTCCTCCTATAATAAAATCTTCTCCAAAGAATTTTCAATAACCTGAACAATAAAAAAATATACACAAGACAGAAATGAAAGGAATAACCACGTAACCAAAAATATGAGAATGTCTTATGAAGGAATAATGTAAACTGGAACTAATAGGTTTATTTACTGAGTCATGATTGTTGCCTAGATGGCATTTGACTAAAGCTTTGCTGTTTGGGCTAAACAAAAACCAAGAAGGAAAAGGAGTTCCTTCCAGGCTATGGTTGCTTGTGCCAGCTTCTATTAGGTTATCTCCACTCCTGATCCAAGGACCCTGGCAGCCTTACAGGAGCACAAGGCACCAGCTGCCTCCACAGCCTTCTGCACCCGGGTGTGAACGCTTCAGGCCTGATAGCTGAGATCAGGGTGGAAATTCACAAGCAACACCAATGTATCATAGTAAACATGGCTCTCATTCTTAATTGTAAATTGGAACTTCTTGGAAACAGTTTCTTCTATTTATATTCTAGAGTGCTCCTAAGGGAAAGGGCTCTGCCAAAGGGAAGCCCAAACATGCACGAAACTACAAAAGATCACTACTTGGTCTTCTTGAGGGGCAGAAGTCATGGAGTGTGGTGGATTTCCTTCTATTGACCAGCCAGACTGACAGACTGGTACTGCCCACTTGTTCATAGAAGGCTCTGACCATGTTCATCTAGGGCTTCCTTTTTCCTAAAGAGTTTGGCTTCATCCTCATTCCACTACTAAATTAACTTCCCCAAAGATTGTGCATCATCTTCTGATCATCAGATCCAAAGACTGATGTTCATTTCTCATCAGACAAGATCCTGCTCAACCAGTCCATATCCTCTTCTACTTCTGACCATGCCTTTGCCACCTGCCCCCCGCCCCACCTTAAAAAGTGGCTCTTTGATCTTCTTCTTTTCTCAACCCTGTCTTCCCTTGCCTTTGAGATCCTATTCACTCTCCCAGCCTTCATCTAAAAAACATACCACTTGGCTTCCTTCCTTAATTTTCTGTTTGTGGTGTATGCATGCTAAGTCGCTTCAGTTGTGTTAAATTCTGCGACCCTATGGATGGACTGTAGCCCTCCAGGCTCCTTGGCTCATGGGACTCTCCAGGCAAGAATACTGGAGTGGGTTGCCATTCCCTTCTCCAGGAAATCTCCCCAACCTAAGGACTGAATCCACTTCTCCTACATCTCCTGCATTGCCAGGCAGGTTCTTTACCACTTGTGCCAACTGGGAAGCCTCTGTTTGTGAACTAGCATCTTTTCCCAAGTCACCTGAATCTCATGTACAGAGGAGCCCCGCAGGCTACAGTCCATGGAGTCGCAAAGAGTGGACACAACTGAGTGACTAACCCAAATATATTTTGTTCAAATATTAAACTTTACTGAATCTTCACCTTATTATATCTAACCATATGAAGTTTCTATTAATATAGGTTCAACATGATCAAATATCAGTAATTTCACAGGATCCACTTTACCATCATATAAATTCAAGTGCTTTTAATCTCAAACTACTCCAATAGCCTCCTGTTTCCTATACTTCCATTTCTATACCAAGAGCTCTTTTTGAAGGTTGCAATTTATTAATCCTTCTAAAGTATTCAACTTTGAGAACTTGTTTATCTTAAGTAGATAGTCTAAGTAGTTTTCACTTTTCACTGATCACCTTACAATTTGCCCCAAACCTGTCTTTGCAGGCTTTTGGCCTTACTCATCTTCAGATTCCCTCTGTTCCAATTGAACTGGTATAAATACCATCTCTCTCAGATATTTGAGCAAGCTCCAGGAGTTGGTGATGGACAGGAAAGCCTGGCATGCTGCAGTCCGTGGAGTGGCAAAGAGTCAGACATGACTGAGCAATTGAACTGAACTCAGACGTATCCTTCAGAAATTCCTCTACGAACAGACTTAAACATTAATCTTACATATATTAAGATTATATAATATATACATTTCCAGTATCATTCACTTCACTTCCAATTACTCTTTTCACGACATGTCTTTTTCTACACACTGTCTAAATGCCTTCAAAGTACAAATGGTATCTTTTATGTCTCTTTATTTCTTCATTAAGCAGACTAGAGAACTTTGTATATAGTAAGTGATCAAAGGATCGTTGCTCTTAGCACTTTTTTAAAAGATCTGAGATACCTATCTCCTAAATACCATCACTTAATCTTCTAATCTGAAAATAGTTCTCTGGGCCCAGAGATGGGATGTCTTTTAAAGCAGTTTTTAGATGAAACTCTCCTATCAATGCTTCTGCAATTTGTGCTATCATGCACTTGTGGACTGATCTATCTCCTAGGCAGACTCCTAGGTTTCATCAGAATAAAAACTGATGAAAGATAGATTCGTTTCACAGGTTTTTAGAATCTTGCACAAGACTTGAATTTCTTTAAATTGCTAGCAATGAAGTCTTGTAGAGATGGGCGGTGATATAGCTCAGAATCTATGAAATCCAAAGAGCTTGATTACTAGAGTTAAATTGAGAGCTTTGATACATGAATCCTGTTTTCCTGGGACCTCATAATCTGTTATCTGAATATCCAGATAAGAACATGCCTCTTTTGTCATCAAGCCATAATTGTTTGGTTCTTCCACCACCTGCTTGATTTATTTTTAAATACCCTAATCTTAGTCTTCTCGTGGATCTAAATAAAATAATTTTTAAAAGCCCTGCTGGGCCCCTAACATTTTCTATCCATGTTTCATCTATGCTGCCGGACAATTGCTGAGATCAATCCAAGATGATTTAAAAATAGTCTTGTCTTTGTGTTTAGATAACTCCCTAAAAGGTAACTCTAAATCTTAAAGTTGTATTTCTTGAGAAATTTCTATTACATGGTCCACTTTATTGCACAAAGAATAAAAAAGGCTAAGAATGAATCATTTTGACTTGAAAATAATTCCATCCTTCACCAATAAAGATAAAGATAAGAAATAACTTTATAACAGCATCCTCTCTTCTGATCCTCTACACCCTTTCCAAAGACTGCTTAAAAAGGAAGAGTCAATAGACTTAAACAAAGATTTATACCATTAAGCTCCAATGAGGAAACGATTCATTTCAGAGGACCACAAAAAAAGATAATGAATAGGGAATAAAGTAAATTTCATCTTTGGATGGGACATACTTCGTTAAATTTCTAAGTATCTGATATCACAGCATACAAAGTCATTTGGTTTAAATTCATGATTAAGGAAAACAAGATACCACATTTATTTAAATGTCCTGTATTCATTCATTCTTGAACCACATGACTGTATTGCTGTTTTACCTCGGTTAAAGATTAGTTCTGGCTGTTCTTAAACTTTCCTTAAATCTTTTTACTTTGTAATTAAGTGGAAAGGTTATACCTAAAGTTAATTTCTATATCATATTAGGAAGGAAGGAAAATTGATTGCACCAAGCAGAAAAATTTCCCTTAACTCAGACGTATTGATTTTATAATGAGGGCCAAACAAGAAAAGATCTTGTTTCTTTTTTTTTTTAATTAACCTTCATTCTTCCTTTATTTGTCTTGGAATGGATTACAAAGCTTTCTTACAAAGCATTTCATTTCTTGGTTTATAGTCAATGTAATATTATTAGAAAAAAAATTTACCCTCTCACAGAAATGCATATGTCTACTAGTTTTTCTTAAGTGCTGCCATCTGCAAACTAAGTGTAATTAACGTAATTTTAAATTAAGCATCATAATTTACTTCTCCAGAAGAAAAAATTTGTATTTCTGTTTGCTACCTTCCAATTCACACCCCCAAATATTCATTAACTGTCTACTATGTGAGAGTACTTTAATAATTCCAATAATACTTTATAAGAAATGCAAGCAAAATATATAGGTACATTTATTTTCTTCATAGGCAAGAATACTGGAGTGGATTGCCATTTCCTTCTCTGGATCTTTTTGATCCAGGGATCGAACCCAAGTTTCCTCCACTGGCAGGCAGATTCTTTACCACTGAGCCACTTGGGAAGCCTTATTGTACTATTATAAATTTATAAATATAATTATAGCTATATATCATAATCACATATACTTATGTAAAATATAAACATAATTGTAATATTATACAATTATAAATATAGTGCTTTGCAAAGTTCACTGAAACACTGTAGTGAATTATTGAACTTGAGAGCATAATAGGAAGCCTCAAATTTGTAGCCAGCAGAAAAGAAGTGCAGGTGATCTGGGCTCTGAAGTTGAGGGCAGCCTTGTACGAGTCTGTACCCTGAACTTGTGAAATTTAACCAAACCCAGGCAAGTTGGAGTAAGAATTGTATTGTGCACAAGATGTTACTTCCAAGATGTAGTGGCCTCTGCTTCTCTCTCTCTCTTTCTCTGTGGAATCCCTTGCCCTGCGGAAATTAGTTGCCGTGTTGTGAACAGTCCAAGAAAAAGTTCCACAGTGAGAAACTGAGACCTCCAGCCAACAGTTATGTGAGGGAGACTCTTGGAATCGAATCCGCCACCCTCAGTGAAGACTTTAGATGCCTACAGTCCTGACTGACACTTTTGTTATAATTTCACTTGAGACCCGAGATAGCTCCAGTTCTAGACCCCTGAACCACAGTAACTGGAGAAAGTCAGTGCTTAATTGTTTTTAACCACTAAGCTTAGGGTAATTTGTAATACTACAATAAATAAGTCAAAAGAGAGGATAAAGTTATTTCTGTTTGGGTTGAAGATTCTGATCGCTTGTTTTCCAGTGCATCTCCAGGTACAAGAATACCTTGTAACTGCCCCACCTCTTTCATTGATTAATTTTTCTTTGGAATGGATCTCAGTCGATTTGCTTATATGCCCCTGAACCAGTAAGACTGTCTCTCTAGACTTTAAGATAGGCTAAACCAACCCCCAAACTCAGTCGCTTATCATACCAAAAGTATATTTCATGATCACATTGCAGGTAAATCCCATGGAAGGAGGGGCATGTTAGGCTACAGTCCATGGGGTCCCTAACAGTGGATACGACTGAGTGACTTCACTTTCACTTTTCACTTGCATGCATTGGAGAAGGAAATGGTGACCCACTCCAGTGTTCTTGCCTGGAGAATCCCAGGGCCGGGGGAGCCTGGTGGGCTGCCATCTGTGGGGTGGCACAGAGTCGGACATGACTGAAGCAACTTAGCAGCAGCAAGCCAAGGATTAACAATGTGTTTCATTTTTTTCACATCTGTACATGGAAAAAGGTAAGGAGGTTAGCACATGGGGCTCTTTTCACCAGGATTCAGAACTATGTATCTTACTTCTGCCCACATCCTGTGACCAAACTCAGTCACACAGCACCATCCCAACTTTGAAGAAAGCTGCAAAACGTGCTTTTTATATCTGGTCAAGAAGGAAAAATGGAATTTATGACCATCAGGAGTCTTTCCTATAGAGATGTACTTTCTTTGGGGTGCATTTGGTCTGGCCAGTAACATCAAAAGATATAAATAACAACATCCTCGACCCCAAATAACGAAACCTTTATAATCGACAGAAGATGGATTAGTACAGTATCAGTAAATATGTAAATTTACATAAATTTACAGTAAATATGTAAATTTACAGTAAGTACTGTAAATTTACAGTGTCAGTAAATGTCTCTATGAGGTGGCACTTGTAGAGTATCATGGCTNGACCCCAAATAACGAAACCTTTATAATCGACAGAAGATGGATTAGTACAGTATCAGTAAATATGTAAATTTACATAAATTTACAGTAAATATGTAAATTTACAGTAAGTACTGTAAATTTACAGTGTCAGTAAATGTCTCTATGAGGTGGCACTTGTAGAGTATCATGGCTTATAGTTTCTGTTTTGGTGAAGATGTTATGCTGTTTATTTACACTGTCACCAAACAAATAATATGAAATGTAGGTTTCTCTATTTCATCTACAATTATATTTTTTTGTTCTATCACACTTGAGACAGTTACAATATCTGNAAATTTGTAGCCAGCAGAAAAGAAGTGCAGGTGATCTGGGCTCTGAAGTTGAGGGCAGCCTTGTACGAGACTGTACCCTGAACTTGTGAAATTTAACCAAACCCAGGCAAGTTGGAGTAAGAATTGTATTGTGCACAATATGTTACTTCCAAGATGTAGTGGCCTCTGCTTCTCTCTCTCTCTTTCTCTGTGGAATCCCTTGCTCTGCGGAAATTAGTTGCCGTGTTGTGAACAGTTCAAGAAAAAGTTCCACAGTGAGAAACTGAGACCTCCAGCCAACAGTTATGTGAGGGAGACTCTTGGAATCGAATCCGCCACCCTCAGTGAAGACTTTAGATGCCTACAGTCCTGACTGACACTTTTGTTATAATTTCACTTGAGACCCGAGATAGCTCCAGTTCTAGACCCCTGAACCACAGTAACTGGAGAAAGTCAGTGCTTAATTGTTTTTAACCACTAAGCTTAGGGTAATTTGTAATACTGCAATAAATAACTCAAAAGAGAGGATAAAGTTATTTCTGTTTGGGTTGAAGATTCTGATCTCTTGTTTTCCAGTGCATCTCCAGGTACAAGAATACCTTGTAACTGCCCCACCTCTGTCATTGATTAATTTTTCTTTGGAATGGATCTCAGTCAATTTGCTTATATGCCCCTGAACCAGTAAGACTGTCTCTCTAGACTTTAAGATAGGTTAAACCAACCCCCAAACTCAGTCGCTTATCATACCAAAAGTATATTTCATGATCACATTGCAGGTAACTCCCATGGAAGGAGGGGCATGTTAGGCTGCAGTCCATGGGGTCCCTAACAGTGGATACGACTGAGTGACTTCACTTTCACTTTTCACTTGCATGCATTGGAGAAGGAAATGGTGACCCACTCCAGTGTTCTTGCCTGGAGAATCCCTGGGCCGGGGGAGCCTGGTGGGCTGCCATCTGTGGGGTGGCACAGAGTCAGACATGACTGAAGCAACTTAGCAGCAGCAAGCCAAGGATTAACAATGTGTTTCATTTTTTTCACATCTGTACATGCAAAAAGGTAAGGAGGTTAGCACATGGGGCTCTTTTCACCAGGATTCAGAACTATGTGTCTTACTTCTGCCCACATCCTGTGACCAGACTCAGTCACACAGCACCGTCCCAACTTTGAAGAAAGCTGCAAAACGTGCTTTTTATATCTGGTCAAGAGGGAAAAATGGAATTTATGACCATCAGGAGTCTTTCCTATAGAGATGTACTTTCTTTGGGGTGCATTTGGTCTGGCCAGTAACATCAAAAGATATAAATAACAACATCCTCTACCCCAAATAACGAAACCTTTATAATCGACAGAAGATGGATTAGTTCAGTATCAGTAAATGTCTCTATGAGGCGGCACTTGTAGAGTATCATGGCTTATAGTTTCTGTTTTGGTGAAAATGTTATGCTGTTTATTTACACTGTCACAAAACAAATAATATGAAACGTAGGTTTCTCTATTTCATCTACAATTATATTTTTTTGTTCTATCACACTTGAGACAGTTACAATATCTGTACATCTCTGTATGACCTGATTGTGAGGATTGGGTTGAAGGACATGAAAGGCAACAATGAGTGCGGGAAGGGCATCTCATATACACCTAGAGACACACTCACCCAGGTCAGTTGTTCTGACCTGGGTTGCTTCCAAGATGGATGAGTTAATGCCTAATTTCTCCAACTCATCTCATCTGCAGGCACTATCTTTACTGAACTTTTAAGTTTGGCTCAGCTCAGACCCTGAGCCAGTACTCATCATAAGAGTCTTCATTCCCGTGGGCTTAGACTCACCAACATGGAGAGCAGCGTATAATGAATCCTGCTGCCCTGAGTACATGCATATCAGATCCCTCACCTGCCGCCTTCTTCCCAGCCACACCCCTTGCCGCAGTTCCTCCTGCCCTGNCTATCTTTACTGAACTTGTAAGTTTGGCTCAGCTCAGACCCTGAACCAGTACTCATCATAAGAGTCTTCATTCCCATGGGCTTAGACTCACCAACATGGAGCAGCAGCGTATAATGAGTCCTGCTGCCCTGAGTACATGCATATCAGATCCCTCACCTGCCGCCTTCTTCCCAGCCACACCCCTTGCCTCAGTTCCTCCTGCCCTGCCATATACACACACCTGTCACGGGTGCCCTGACCATATGCTTGGGGTTGTGCTTAATTGTTTGTCCATTTCCCACACTAGAATTAAAGCACCGGGCTGAAATGTAAACTACAACATTTAAGTCTTAATATCCACTTTGTTTCTTGTTAAATATGAATCTGAAATCTCCATATCCCTTTAAGATATTTAATTTAGACTAAAATACTAGAGGGAGACCTATACTATAATATTTCTAGTGTCTCTGGACCTGCTCACGACTAAACTTCTCCCTGTACCAGCAGCTTCTGATGAAGTTTCAGCATGGATGAAGGCCAAGCTTCCACAATTATGACATTACGCTGCGACTGGTTTTATTCAAGGACCTTTTGAAGAGTAAGTGAGCTAGAGAGAAAGAGAAGCTTAAAAGGACTGAACATTTATTTTTGACAACTGAATATTCTAAGCAATTTTTGGCATTTGTAAGATATTAAAGAAATCACCATACTATTATATTTTCACATATACGGATTACTACAATGAAATGAAGACTACGAAAAATAGGTCTAAATATGAAAAAAAAAAAACTGATTTTGTTGGAAACCAGAAAGGCAATATATAGTAATACAAAACATCTTAAATCATTCTCTTTATATGCTTATTCTTGAGTTCCTGGGAACCCAGAAAGGGGGGCAAAAAAAAAGTATTATCCAAGCTAAACAGGGCTCACTCAGAATCTACAATTTAAATTATAATTTGAGATAAAAAGTCAATTCTGTGGCAAGTTGGCATATACCCTAAAGAAGAAAGGAATTATCCAAAGATTGAGATGCTCCCTCTCCCAAAAATCTGCCTGCAAAGCTACCTTGAACTTTAATGATAAGATTGAAATTTTATAATGTTTTATTATCTTCCTGAAAAACAGGTAAGGATGAGGGTAGAGAAAGAAAAAGAATTGCTCATTAATTACTCTATTTTAACTCTTGATTCATCCAGACTTTCCAAACTGGAAACTCTTGATATATTACCCTGAGCTTTGCTATTTATCAATCTCCAGATTAGAGATGGAAAATTAAAAAATGCAACAGCTACATGTGTTCTGTTCTACTCTGCAAGGACTCTGAAAATATGCTTTAAATAAACAGGCATGGAGGATTTTTCTTTCTCTTCTCCCTGGAAGAGGAGAGCAGGGGGCAGAAGTTTCCACTGTCCTTTCTTCTAAACACTCTGTTTTATCTGCCAAGCATGCTTAGTAAAGAAAGGGGGCTGCTCACAAACTCAGTTCCAAATTGTCTTCTTACAATGAGAAGTTGTATGNGGCATGGAGGATTTTTCTTTCTCTTCTCCCTGGAAGAGGAGAGCAGGGGGCAGAAGTTTCCACTGTCCTTTCTTCTAAACACTCTGTTTTATCTGCCAAGCATGCTTAGTAAAGAAAGGGGGCTGCTCACAAACTCAGTTCCAAATTGTCTTCTTACAATGAGAAGTTGTATGAATCACTGAACTGAGGACCTGGGCAAGACCCCAGCTGCTTACAATCAGTAACTCTTACAGTTGAGATAGAAAGAAAACTGACATAGAAAAAAACTTAGATAGAAGCACGTTTAACCTTTTCCTCTCTGGAAGTAATAACTGAGCCAATTCCGTATTCACATGAACCCTGGGTGGGAAGTTTTTCTCCCAAATTAAACAAAGGAAAAAATATAATTATTTTTCATTGCAACTATTAACTCTAGGTTTAAATTTTCACATTCAGAGGTAACTCACCTTTCTGAAGGGCTCCCCAGCGCATAACAGTGTTCTTCATCCTTTTTTTGTGATTTTATATGAGAAACATTAAAAGAGATGCACTAATCCCCACCCCCATCCTCACCCAAAGGGGTGGGAACTACAGGGTGAGCTGTGTTCATTCACTAAAGTGCAGGGCACTAACCCTGTGTCTGACTTATTTTAGATTCTAGGAACAGAAAGATGAACAAGAGGGTCAAGAGAAACCATGCTTCCCTTACGATCTGTAGGACATTCAGGTCATCTCTCTCTATTTAAAAGCTTAGTTCCCACGCTGTGAGCTGTGAGCCTTAAGGGGTAGGTCCCCTGCTCTGAAGATGTCTTTCTTTCTTCTTCCAAGGAAACCCAGAATGTGCATTTTCTCACGGGGCATTGAGACAAAATCAACATTGTGGACAACAGGGGTGTTCCAATCCCAAATGCACGTGCAAAGTAAGGGTAGGAGTCAGCAGCAGGGTCATCACAGGAAAATTAAATGAATGGTGCTCAGTGAATGGAAGGACCCTCTCTTTTCCGTCACTCTTTGCTGTCTGTTCCTGTTTACTTGTCAATGAAAATTATACTGCCATGTCCCCGCAAACCCAGTGTGGAACTTAGAATAATTGCTCACTTTTCCCAGCTCTTTAAACTACACAGTCATTGAGTTGCCTTATTACTGTCCAGCCTTTTGACACAACTGCCTTTTCCTGTAATCTCTCAATCCGTTTTACCTGTGCTTGACTCACTTGCAATTTCTCACTTGAAATATTCAAATCTCATTGCCTCCCTCTTGCCCCTGTCGGTGTCAGAGTGGCTGCTCTACGTGGCAACCCCCCTCCCTCTACAGTGTTAGGACCCAAATCAGCAGCAAAAGAAGCTCTGTCTTTATCAATCAAATAAAGAGGCCAATATGCAAAAACAAAAAAGTTCTTTTCTTTGTGCTTGAACTATGGAATCTGTCAGTAAACCTCTACATGTCATTGCATTTCCACAGTATAATTGGGAAGAACTTTTTGTAATCATGCCACTGGGAGTATCTTGCATTTTTCCTTAATGGTGATAAAACTTGCGATTTGCTTGTTTACCATTTGTGCTAAGTTATACATTTGTTTTGCTTTGCTTAGTTTGATTTTTTTTTTTTTAATTGAGGGAACGAATGCTTTACAATGCTGTGTTGGTTTCTGCTGTACAGCAACGTGAATCAGCCATAAGTATACACATACG